>VZSF01004949.1:146045-164263 GCA_013398295.1 Chionis minor
AAAAAAAAAAAAAAAAGTCTTTCCTTCTTTCCTTCCTTGCTGTTGTGCGCTGTATTTCATCCGTTAGGCTCCTCTCTTCCGGTGGGTAAGTGCAGGGGGCTGCAAAGTCCTGATCCCATCCTGGTGTGTGTTTTGGACACCACTCTCCTGCTCACCTGGTTTTTGAAGGAAGCAGTTGCTGCCTGGTGGGTCCTTTTGTCCATCTGTCTGTCCTTCAGGTTCCTACCTGCTCATTGCGGTTTTGCAGTCGGCTGCCCGGGAGGCGATGTGGGATGCTGGGGATTAGCTATGGAACTGCTGCAAACCTGCAGCAGCACTTTCCCATCCCAGCGCTCTAAGGGAGGTTCACAATGTTCGGAAATGCCTGAATTCGGGCTGCCCGGTCTCCACTGGGGTCCATCCACCTGTCTGTACTTGCGCCCCAGCATCTACTGATGTGGAATTTCTGCCTTCTTTAACAAACAGCCATTGCACAGTTGTTCCTGTTTTCCCCAAGGGAAGGGTGTCCAGTACCTGTCGGACTCCTCATGTCTCCACATCCCCGATGAGCCGATGAGGAACACGGGGTGTGAGTCGCCTTGTGAACCCTCTTTTGGGGCAGCCTTCAGCTTTGATACCCCCTGGGCTGCTCTTTTCCTTCCCACAGTCCTTACCTTGTTCAATCCCAAAAAAATTTCTGCAGTGTCTCAGACCTGGTGGCAAACAGACCCCTTCGGGATGACCCTCCTGAGCTGGCGGGTCATGTCATGGGCACTACCTCCCATTTTGGCCAAGTCTGCAGGACCAAGTGTGTGGTTCAAGCAGGAGATGACCAAGAAAAGATGAGATCTTGGAAGGATGCACAGCATCGAGCTTGCTGTAATGCATCTCAGCGAAAAGAAGTTGTCCCCATCTCCTAGGTTTGTAGTGGATCATATGTGTCGCCCTGTCATGGAGATCCCAGCTCAGGCTTTCTGGGCAGGGGGATCCCGATGGTTTCTTTACTCTCTGCTGCCTCGTGGTTTGTTTCCCTCGGGAACGTCTGCGTGGCTTTAGGAGCGGAGCGCTGTGCTGATGCTCGGCCCCAGCAGGTTGTGTCACCCCTCCTGCGTCGTGCTGAGCGGTGGAGCTGGGCTGACCTCCTCTTTCCTCAGCGGGGTGGGTTTTGTCTCCAGGCTGCTCTTCATCTTCCTGCTGTCTGGTCGTTTGAATGAAGCAACACATGGTGCTGCAGAATAGCTGCTCCTGTATGCACGTGTTCCTCATACCGACTTTCATAGCTTGCTCCTAAATCCTACCCAGTAACCCAAACAATTACACAAGCTGTGTCTAGGCAGAGAATTCCTTAGGAATAAGGAGAGCAAGCCAGAATAGGACAATCTGTCCTGGATTTAGCGTGGGCAGCGAATGAGTTTTCAGTTCATTGCTGCAACAAACTATGGGGACTGGTGTCCCTGGATGGGCAGTGCGGGGAACGCTTAGGAGCGGGGCTTGACTCCCTTGGGCCAGAACGGCATTTCTGGTGGTGTGTGTTTTGTCTAACTTTATTTGTCTGTAAAACATTTGCAAAAACTTTTCTGGGGCTGCGTTCCTTCTTCCAGCGTTGAGACCAGACCTCTGAGGATGAACGAAGGTAGCTTTCTGAGTCATTAAGGAATTTCCAGGACATCAGGGTTAGCACAGAGTCACGTCTAACCTGGACACGGAGTTTTAAGGTGGCCGGAGCAGTTTTAAGCTGCAGCCTTTGCCCAGCAGAGACTTTCCCACTGCCCTTTCACCTCTGAGGACACCTTTGCCGGCGGCTGGTCTTGGTCCCAGCACGTCCCCATGCACAGACCCCACTTGGTCGCCGTCGGGGCACCAGGCGTTCCCTCTGGCGGGGCCCGGCAGGCTGGGATGCCGCCGGAGAGATCAGCTGGGGTTCATTTTGGCTCTGGTCTCTAACGCCGGTTAATTCGCTGGCCGCCTGGGGGTTGGTGTGCCCTGAGGTGTAGGTTTGTCCGTGGCGGGTCGCACGGGAGGGTAGTGAGGCATCGGTGAGCCCCGATGGAGAGGAGTTTATAGGTCTGAGCCAGGCGGGCGCATCCCATGGGGTGTCTTCAGCCCACGGCTCTGGTTTGGTGCCATGGGACCTCCCCCGTCCAGCTGCCCGCGTGTGGAGGGGTGGAAGGATGGCAGCCCATCTCTGGGGCTTTGCCCCTGGGTAGCTGATGCCCACCGTGTCACCATGTGGCCGTGTCCTGCCCATCGGGGTGCAGGAAGGCAAGTGGCTTTAAGGGGAGACCGTAGGGAACCGGCTGAATGACACAGAACCTTTTCCTTCTTTTCTCCTCACAGCTGGACCTAAAGGCAGCAAATCTATCCGCCAGAAGCTGGAGAGCTTCTCAAAGGAGAAGAAAGGTGAGCAGCCTCCCTGTTCCCAGGTGCTGGTCCCTGCTCTCAAACGGAATTGGGGGGTTTTGATGGGGCAGAGCTGAGGGGTGCCCAAATCCAGGAAGGACCTTTGTCCCGTGTTGGTTTGCTCCTCTCCAGCGCGGGTGCAGCAATACGTGCGCAAGCGGGAGAGAGGCTGGAAGGGACATGCACGTGTGTGTGCACGAACGCGTGTTTATAAAGATGTTCAGGTGTGAATATTTCCGTCTGCCCTTTTTCCCCTGGTCTCGCTGCTTCAAGGTGTGTTTATTGTCCCTTGGCAGATGCCAGCTGCAGACCTGGGGACACCAGCCATGTAGAGCAGGGCCAGCTGGGAACGAGCACTTACTAGTTTTCTTCACACCAGTGCAAAGTCCACTCCAGGAAATTATTGAGTGGGGCCTGATATTTTACAAAATGGTTCTGTGGCTTGTGGTCCGGTTGCCAAACCCCTGGTCCAGGCTGGTGTGGAGGCTGGAAGGAGGGAGAGCTCTTCTTGCATCTGCAAGGAGATGTGGAGGGGACAGTTATTTGGGAAATGTACCGTTAATACCAAGACTGTTACTCTCGAACAGACATAGCTGGTGCAAAGCCTGTAGAAAACTGGAGGTTATAATTTGGTAAGAATCTTTTGTATCAAATGTTTCTGGTGATCTATGAAGTCCCCATTTCATAGACGCTATGGCATCTTCATGAGGCTGTAACCAATAAAAAGAAGGAAAGTTCAGGAAAAACTGGGACAGGCTGCAACCAATATGTTGATGGAGGCCAGTTTTCCTGCCATCTTCCCAGCTCCCCTGCGTCTCCTTCCTCTTCCTCTGCACGCCGTCTCCCACACTGTGCTCTCCCCGCCCGGCCCCCTGACTGCCCTGCACCCCGAGTGCCACCGGGCAATGCCCCGCGGCTTTCCAGGGACAGCAGCTCCCCTTTGGGTTTGCCCAGGGTCGTTGGGGACGCTCTTCCCACCCACCCCAGGCACTCCGGGCTCCTGGGGAGCTGGAGGAGGAGCAGGGAGCAGGAGGGGACAGGGGGTGCAAGGCACTGATTCCAACTCCAGATCTCCTTGTCATGTGTTGAATCGGGTTTGCACATTGTCCTCTTCACTCTCCTGCTGGGGTCATCTTTGCAGTACCCTGGTGTTCCCTTCTGTCGGGTAATTATTTTATCCAGGTGGGCACAGTGCCCCTGGCAGCTGGGCTGTGCTACTGCAGCTCCCTCTCATTTTTCCGGCAAGTGACACTTTTCCGTTCCTCCCATGTTTTTCCCTAGACTGCTCTCCTCAGACTTTTGGGATCCCACTTTCCCAAGTCATCGCCAATGACCGTGCCTACAAGCAACTGCAGGAAGCAGTGAGGAACAGTCGCCGGCTCTGCCTGGAGGTGGAAGAGACGGTGACGAGGTTTCGGGCTGAGAGGCAGAAGAGGTCCCCAGTGGGCAGGAGCTTTGGCCTGGTGTCCTGTGGGATCTTCCCGGAGGAGCCGCTTTCCCCAGTGTTTTTCGACAGCAGCTCCTGGAACCAGCGAAGGGTACGATTGCGACAATGGGCTGCACTGTGGTGGTGGTGCTGGTGGTGCTGGTCCTGGCTGGGAGAAGCTCTGACTCCAGCAATAAATATGGGTTCCCGGGGTCTTTTCTTAATGAATGTGAGTTAATTGTACTGCGTGCTGGGTCATTCCTGCTCTGTCCTTGGGGAAATGGGATGCCCCTACTTCTCCCAAGAGACGGACCGTGAGGGGTGGGATGGGCTTTACTAGCTCAGCTCTTCTGGAGCCAAGGTTACGAGAAGGACATGGCCAGGTAGCCAGAGGTAGGTAGGGGTAGGAAGAGATTCATTGTCAGTAGTGTGGCTTTTTCTGCTCCCCCATTGCACCACATCCCGGAGACTGGGCCTCACACTTGCAAAATTCCCACCAGAAGCTGTGGCGGTCGATGGCGGGTCCTGTTGGCTCCCTGGCCATGGCAGCAGAGAGAGACCCCTCGCTGCTGCGGGGACACCAGCGGCGCCGCCGAGCCGGTCTGCTCGCAGCATGGGCTGCCCTGGTGTCGAAGGAGAAGGAAGATGGTGTGGCTGGTCAGCCTTGGCCACTTTCTGGTTTTAGTCCTGTTCCCTGCGAGGGGAGGGACCCTGGGCTGGGTTTGCTTTGCCTCATCCCTTTGGAGCAGAGACCCAGGCCTGGCTCTCGCTCAGCGCCCATAACCCCTGGTGAGAAGCAGCTCCCACACGGGTCACGAAATCCAGTTCGTTGCGCAGTCAAAGGTGAAAGATTTGGGGATGTCTCCTCCTTCCCCTGTCTGCCCAGTGGGAAGGCTGTGTTTAGAGACACCTTCCACAGGAGCAGCGCACCTAAACGAATACGCGGGAGACAAAAAGTCTCTCTGTGGTTCTCCTGAAGCCCAGACAGGCTCTGTAGACCTCTGCGTTCGTTTGGAGGTGATGCCTCCCTTTCCCACAAACTTCTGAGGTCGCGGCAGTGACGGTGCACTGGGACCTTGCGGGGTGGTTCCTGCCACCCTGCAAATCACCTCTGCTCCGTCTCAGGGCGCGATGTCCGTGGACTCCATCGCTGACCTCAGCGACAACACTTCCAAGCTGCTGGAGGCGCTGCAGTTGTCACACCCCCACGAGCTGGATCCACACAGAAGCCTGGGCAAGAAAAAGATGTTGAGCCTCAACCCCATCCCCTGGCAGGTCCCGCGGATTGTGGACAGATGCTGCAAACACATTGAAACACACGGTAAATAGCTGTGGCGGGCTGGTAGGACCCACTGTACGTGGCGGGCTGGTAGGACCCACCATACATGGTGGGCTGGGGCAGTTTGGCCCGGCCGTTCCCCAGGGTGGGAGGGGGCAGCTGATTCCTGGGCAGGGTGTGCTCCTGAAAGCCACCCAGGGAGAGTCCTCTGGGCTGGGCTGGGAAGTGAATGTTACGGTGGGCACCAGCGACCCATCTCCTGGTGCGCTCTGGCCTCCACCCCCCCTGCGGACCCAGTGTCTCGCTCAGAGGGGCCCCACAGGTGAGATCCCCTCCCTGACCCACAGGCAGCCCCAGAACATCTTACCAAAACCTTTCTTCTTAGCCCCTCTTCCCGGGGAAGGGCGTGCTGCCTCGCGTGCAGTGCAAGAGAACCCTCTCCATGATGCTGAGGGTCTCCAAGGACGAGTCGGGGTGGCAGGGGGCTGTGGGAATGCAGAGCACTAACCTGTCTGTCTCCCAGGTCTCCATACGGTGGGCATCTTCCGGGTTGGGAGCTCCAAGAAAAGAGTTCAGCAGGTAAAGTGAGACATTCCCCGAATCCTCCGTAGCAGTGCCGCATCCACAGGACAGATGCTGCATGGGTGGGGAGTGAATAAAGCAGACATGGATGCGGAGAGGTCTAAAATATCACAGGCTGCATCACAACCAGCCTGTAACCTGCTGCTCGGTCCTTCTGCCAGCCACGGAGAGCCGGCTTCCGCTCTCCCGGCCGCCGTTAGCAGGTGGAAGATGGACCCTCAGTCCCCTGTTTGCCACTTCAGAGCCTGCTCTGGGCTCCCTTCACCAGCCAGGAGCTCCTTCTGGTCCTGTGGCTCTGGGCAGCAGTGGCTGCTGGGCTCCAGCGTGCCTTTCCTGGGGGGCCCTGCAGCAGGGGGACATTGGGAGCAGCCGTCCCTCCTGCCCCGCCACTGCAGTAGCTCTGTACGGCGGCGGATCCTGCCAGCACGGCTCCTGTAAAGAGGGAGAACTGACTGGATCTTCTATTCATCTCTTTTTCTTCCACCTTTAAGCTGAGAGAAGAGTTTGACCAAGGACGGGATGTTTTCTTGGACGAGCATCAAAGCGTTCATGACGTGGCTGCTCTGCTCAAAGAGTTTCTCCGGGACATGCCGGATTCCCTCGTTCCCAGGGAGCTCTACGCAGCCTTCCTCAGCACAGCCTGTGAGTACGCGCAGCGTGGAGACTCCCCCCACACAGTCCCCCCGCTCCGGGTTTCGGGTGACTGAGTTTTCAGACAGTCTCTGCAGCTTCCAGCATCTTTCTTGGGCTCCTTCACCAGCTCTTTGCTTCCCCTTTCCATCCTTCTCTCCTCAGGTGTCATTCTCCAAATCCTTGAATGCCCATGTTATAGTTTGAAGAACTCATGACAATTTATCGTTGTTTAGACAATTATTCTCTCACCCGATGACCCCCCTTTGCTGAGGAGTTCTGTCTCGCCCTCGATGGCGGCGATCCTGGGAACTCCTTGTCCCGGTGCCGGAGCCCTGAGCGCTTCCCTTCCTCCCGAAGCTGCAGCACTCGCAGTCCCCTGCTGGGAGTGCCCGGCTTCCTACGGATAGAAGGGGTTGAGTATGGCCCCTGTGTATTTTATACTGGTGTGGGGATCAATACCGGTTCATTACTGTTATTAATGTTAATTATCTAGTCTTATTCTACTAAATCTGTTTATATTTCAGCCATTGGGTTTCCTTGTTTTTCCCCAATTCCCCTTCCCGGGTGGGGAGGGGTCATCGGGTGAGGGAATAATTGCCTGAATGACAATAAATTGCTGAATTTTGGGGGGGGCTTCTCAAACCATAACAACCATACTCTCCTTTTTTTGGTGTGTTTTTTTTTTTTACTTCTCTAGCCTTGGCTGGCTGAGTGTTTGCTGTCTCCCTGTCCCCGTCCCTTGCCAGCTCAGCATCCCTGTCGCTGCCGCGAGGCCACTCTCTTTCCCCCTGCTGACTCTGTTAATAAAAAGGCGGAATGGCCCTGGACTGTCGGGAGAGTCCGTGAATTCATATCACATCATGTACAATTTTTCAAACTTTTGGCTCCCAGGTCCTTCCTTACTGCCCTTCTTTGCCAAACCCGCTTGGCAGCAGTAGGGTTTTTGTTTGGTTGGGTTTTATTTTTTCTTTTTGATAATTGGATTATAATCCCTCTGGTCGAGGACAGTCTTTGACCATGGGGCTGTACGAAACCAAACGCCATCGCGTCGCAGCCCTTGCTGGGGTCTCCCAGAGCGCTTATCCCTGCGTGGATGGGATGAAGGGTAAGATGCCAGTCTGGCTCCCTCCAGAGCTCCTTACCGTGGGTGTAGACGAGGGCTGTCCGGCTGGAGGTGCCTCGGAGGCTGGGAACCGCGCTAATTAACGGGCTGCTCTCTACCTAGCCATGGAGGGTCCGGCGCAGCTGGCCACCCTCCAGCTGCTGCTCTTCCTGCTGCCCCCCTGCCACAGCGACACGCTGCACCGGCTCCTGCGGTTCCTCAGCGAGGTGGCCCGGCACGCCGAGAGCTCCTGCGGCCCCGACGGCCAGGAGGTAAGGCTGGCCCAAAGGGCTCCGCTGCACAAAGAAGGGGTTGCTCAAACTTCGTTGGTGAACACCAAGCAGAAGTTCTTGCCAGTCTGGGTGAATCCTTTGGCAAAGCCAAATTGTTGATAAATGCCCTTGTCCGTGGCAGGTCTGGGTCACTCTCAGGCCAGCTAAGGGGTTTTCTGGGTTGCAATAAGCCCAGAGACCTGGCTGGGCATCTGTAGGCAGCGCAAGGGGCATTTTGTGTGGACTAATTCTGATTTTACACCTCCAACTTTCCTGAAGGACTTATGAGCATGCATGGAGGTTGATTCTGGTTTCTCTGGATATTTGAGCTGTAAGTCTCTCCGTGTTTCAGAGAGACTGCTTTTGTCCCATACCGTAAGATGCTACAGAAATGTTGATTGTTCCCCTTTGGAAGGGGTTGTGAAGGTGAGGTGGGTGGGAATGGAGGCCCTGATGCAAGGAGGGGATGAGCGTGTGCTCCAGCACCACACACCCTTCCTTGCTGGCCCTGCCACCAGCTCGGAGGGGACGAAGGTGGACCCAGATCAACACCCCGGCCTCACTCCACAGCTCGTGTTCCCGTCCTGGGGCGGGTGAGGCTGTCCTGGGACATCTCACACCAATGCATCTGTGATCTGCAGCTTCCCTTTGTGCTTGCTTGCCAGATTCCTGGGAATAAAATGACAGTTGCAAATTTGGCCACAATCTTTGGTCCCAACATCCTTCAGAAAGAGAAGCCCGGGGAGAAAGACGCTGGGGCCATGAACTTTGAGGACAGTGCTGCCATCATACTGGTGCTCCAGAGGCTGATTGAGCACTACCAGACCCTGTTCATGGTAGGTGAGGCTTTCTCAGGGCACCGTTCCTTCCCCTTGGAATTCTCCCAGTGGCAGCAGAGGAAGGATGTATTCACAGCCCCACTTAGCAGCAGGTGACTCGAGTTGTCACTCCTCGTGGCAGGCGTGAATCACCTGGCATTAATTTGGGATGGCTTTTACATGTACGGTAAAGGCAGAGCTGAGAATCATGCCATGAACAGGGTCTCCTCTTTGTCGCCTGCCACGCTGGTGACATCTGACTGAGCTCGTTTGGGACAGGAAACAACTGGCTGAGTGCAACTGCAGGAGTGGCACCTCACTACTGCTTCTCCCCTAAATGTCCTGTGAGAGGGGAAAGAAGAGTTAAAAATGGGAGACCCTAGAAGGGGGGAGGAGGAGGTGAGGGGTGGAGGTGCCAGAGCCTCGGGCAGATGTGGGGAGGATGTAACCGTGGGGAGAGCTGGTGAGGGCAGTGGAGCACGGGATCGCTTCAGGTCTGCTCTTCAGTGGATGATTTGGACCATCAGTGTGCGGCAGGGAGTGCTCATCCTGTCCCTGATGGATCGACCTGGGGTTCCCCAACTTCCAGAGAAATACCAGAAATGTCCATTTCCTAAGAGTCTATGGGAAAGTGGCATTTCAGGTCCCCGAAAAGCCTCATAGCAGTTGTCAGGTCTAGCAGGAGCCAAAGCCTGGGGTTAGGGTGGGAAAAGCAGGGCTGAGGTCCTGCTCGGACACCCGGGAGGTGTGTGGGACGCGACGCCAACACAGCGGGTCTGTGAGCACCGACTGTCCTGGGCTCCTTTAGTGTCCTCGGCCGCCTCTGCTCATCCTCCTCCGGAGACGGGGAGGTGCCGCGAGCGGGTGCCTCTGTGTGTCCGTCCCAGGTCTCTCCAGAAATGCAACACGACGTCCTGCGGAGGCTGTTTCAGACAGACCCCGATGTCATCGACTGCCTTTTGCGCAGGAAGTTCCACGCCATGCCGTAAGTCCCCGCGGGGCACCATGCTGCCAGAGGGCACCACGCCGCTGCCGGACTGATCCCACCGATCGCCCTGCCCGTCTTTCCTCCTCATTCCACCACTTTCGGTCATGAACTCCCCGGCTAAAATCCTTCACTTCCTGCGCTAACACATTCCACCAGCTTTTCTCTCACTTGGAGCTCCCTATTCTCCTTTTTTTGCCCCCAGCCTGTGCCATGGTCTCTCCTTTACCCAAATCTGCCCTGCATCAGAACCTTTCTGGGTGCATCCCTAGTTTACCCAGCCCTGCCCTGCCTCGGGACTCCCCACCGCGCACACCTTTCGGCGTGTGTGCCCACGCAGCCCTTGTCCCGCTGCACCCCCAGAGCCCTCCGCTGCTCCAGCCTCTCGGGGCCGCACGCCGATCCCTGCGCCACGCTCAGCTCCATCACCAGCCTTCTCCAAATTCTCTTCACCCTCGGTGGTGTCTGCATTTCTGTGCATTTTTTGCCTGTCCTTTGTGCACCACGTCTCTGTGCCTGTGACTGCCAGCTGTGCCTGTACCCAGCTGCAGGAGGGGTTTGTCCCGTAGAGGCTCAGAATTTGAGCTCCTGCCCTTCCCTGTGGTTAAACAAGGTGGGGGAAAAGGGCCTCGTGTCCCACAGTCTGGGCCCGGGACCGTGACACGTAACACAGCGGGTATTTTGCCCCACTGTGCTCTGAAGCAGGGTGTGCTCGGCCGCCTTCGCTCTCCTTGTGGAGCTGGTGGGTCCGTCAGCAAACAGGGGCCGTCCTGCGCGGGGGGGGTTTCCTGCAGCACAGACCTTACGAGGCGCCTCTGCTACCGTCCCTTGTCTGTCCTCGCGTTCCTTTTGGGACTGTGCAAAGAGACGGCAAAACCTGGGGGTCGCTGCTAGAGGCCGTTTGGGTGTGGGGTTGGCAATCAAAGCACTCTGCAGAGAGCATCTCACTGGTTTTTTTAAACTTTTGTAGGAGCACGGCGGAGCACGCTCCATCCCCGCTGCCTGGTCGGACCCGCGCCCTGGAGAGCAGCTCAGAGTTGTACAGCCACGTTTCATTCCTAAACCTGGACGTTGGCATCTAGGCAAGCCTGGTCCGTGCCGTCTGTGGACAAAACCGGGCAGCCTTTCCCCAGCAAAAACAAGTGCTCTACCCCGCCTTGGAGGAGCGGAGCAGGGAAGAAGAGTATGAATGCCTGTGGGAGCGTCTGTGCTGCCTGTAGATGTGCCAAATCGTTCTGGTGCAGGCAGAGCCACCGCGGGAGCTGTGTTCACGGGCTGCCGGCACAAGGGCTTCCCGCGGGTGGGTTTGCTGCGAGATGGCAACCGAGAAACCTGGCGTGCTGGCGCCGCAGCTGCGCAAAGGGGAGCGAGCTGGCGTGTGCTGGCCTGTGCCGTAGCCTTCCCTGCGGGCGAGAGGCGCTGCCCCTGCCCTCTGCTGCTTCGCGGGGCTCCGAGGCCTGGGGTGTCTGTCCCCAGCGCCGCCAGGAGCTCATGGGGAGGGCCAGCAGCACGCTGGGTGGCAGCCCTGGCCACCGCAGGGTGGCTTCGTGGTACCCCTGCCTGGGGAGGACGACCTCTCCTTCCCCCGCCGAATGACCACCAGCGCACTGGGACACTGAACTGGTGCAGACTGGGGAGCGGCGGGCAGGTGTCCCACAGCTCCTGCCGTGCTGGGCAGACGGGACTCGGAGGTGCACACCGGTGCCCAGCGGGTGGACCTGCAGGCGCGCGCCGGGCTGTGGTGGGGCTGGCTGCTCGGAGGGACGGGGCAGCGGTAGCTGGGGGCTGAGACCCCTGCGCGGACTGGGAGATGGGGACCGTTAGTGGGACGGGGAGGATGGAAAAATGCAGTTCAGCTTTGGGCAGTTGGTGCTTTGGGATTCCATTTACGGCGCGTTGCTGTATCCCGGGGTTGTGCGGAGAGAAGGCTCTCTTGGAGCTAAAGGGGTGCCCGTGGAGGTAAAGCGACAGCAGCGTCCTGGCAAAGACACCCTGGGCTGCCACGCTCAGAATGAGTCACAGCTGTCTTCTTTGCTTCAACCCAGTTTGCAAACCGCTCATTTTATAGACAGAAAATGCTGTATTGACCCCAAAATGTATGGCTGGTGTAGTAAGAGGGAACAATATACTCTGAGAATTATGAACGGGGGGACAGGGGGACGTGGGTCAGAGTCTGGCCAGAGGCGCAGGTTCTGACACCGCGTGGTGGCCGGGCAGCTGGAGCGGGGCTGGGGCTACGCTGGCGGGTGGCCCTGGGGGTTGGGCGTTGGGTGGGAGAAGCTCTGCAGGGTGAACGTCGGGTGTTTGGGTTCTCCCAGCCCGGCTCCTCCTGGATGCTCCGCACAGTGCTCCCGCCACTGGGAGTGACCTGGTGGCCACAAGAAATGTTTGTCCATGCCCAGCCCGAACATGAGGTTTGTCATTAAGGTTCACGTTAACTCTCCGTGTAAGGTTATGGTTGTATCCTCCCAACTCCACATTTTTGGGTGAGTTGCAGCTTTCTCAGGTCAATTTGCTTTAGGGAAGTTTCTTAGGGTCAATAAATCCCCTTATTAGTGTCCATGGTAAAATTATTTTGCTAGGATGAATGGTAGGCTGAGGTTTGGGAGTACTGATCCAGCAAGTGCTTAGGCTTTATGACGAGGCAGGAACAGAGCTGGGGTTAGTTTTAGGTGAGGACAAGGGGCAGGGCTGGCAGCGAGATTAGGGTGACTATAAGGGCTGAGACGGAGTAAGTATTTGGACCTTCTCTGTTGGAAGTGGGTTGGGTGTCCTCAGCACGCCTGGATGAAGTTGGTGACCATGGGAAAATGTTTTGTGGTCACGTAAACCACCAAAGTAGGTTTCCATCAGGGGTTAGCTTAAGTTTTGGGTTATAAGTAAGGTTCAAGATTAGGTTTAGGGCTTTGTTTAGGGCTGGCTCTGGTTGCGTCTCTTGGTATTGCCCAACCTCACAGGCCAGGGACACTGTTGATGCTACACTTCAGTTACATTGCGGCTCTTGTTGGACAGACACAAACCTCAGGGCAAGGCTGTGATGCTGGAGAAGTAGTTCAGGCAGAAAAAAAGAGGTCCAGAGTGACAAGAAGTTTGCACTGGGGTGAGGGTAGGAGCCCTCCCAGCAGAGACGTGCGCTGGGAGGGTTTGTGGAGGCTCTGGGGCCTCTGGAGTGGGATTCCCAGGAGTCCTGGTCCACCTGGACAGAGGCTGAGCATCACCTGGGATCCAGTCACACACAAAACCGGTTGCGCCACCAGTCCTCTAACAGAAGGCCACAGGGGACCAACATGACCAGTGTGCACCCACTGGCCCCAGGAGCCACCTCCCGTCAGCTGGATCCCAGTGGCTCCCCTCGTACTAACACACTTCAAGACTGACTAGGACTGACTTTTTTGTGGGATAAAGGGGACACCCTACTGTCCCTTGGACACACCTTGAAGAGACAGGGACAATATTCCAGGCAGGAGGGACTTGGTGAGGGGATCCAGGAGGGTTGGGAGTCTGGGAGCGACCTCTCAGGGCATGGCTTGCCACACGGGGCTACAGCCTCCGACTTCCTGGTGCCAGTGAAGGACCAGGAAGGCCCCATGGTGGAACCGTGCACAAATGGGCCAAACTGGTCCCACAGGGAGCTGGTCCCAGGGTGCTCCTGCACCTCCCAGGCTGCTCAGGACTCCAGGACCCCACGGCTGCCTCCATCCCTCCCTCTCTCCCTCCCGGGGGGGCAGCCCCGTGCTCATGGCACCGACCCCGGGGAACTCCTGCTTTTGCCCCGATTGCAGGAAATGTCACCCCAAAGGAGCCTGGGTTCCCATGGGACCTCTGATGGGTGCAGGGAAGAGGAGGAAAGGGGTGGAGAAAGCGCACTGGGCTTGGTCCTTGGTTGCTCGGTGGACGTGTACCCCAGCAGTGTGGAAGCAGCCTTCCCTGGTGGCCTCACGAGAACGGCTCCACCACGCGGACCTCGCCTGGTGCGCCCCGGGGGAATACCGGTGCCTTCGGAGGGACTGGGACAGTGGGGGACCAGTGTCTGCCCTTTGCTCCCAGCGCCGGCTCTAAAGGGGGAGGTGACAGCCGTTCCTCCGGGAGACACGGAACACCTACCCCTCCTTCCCCACACCCCGTGATCTGGCTCCGAGCCCGTCGGTGCTCCGGTGCAGCTCTGAACGCCGCTGAGGTGGCAGGACGTTTTAGGGCGCTGTGGCTGACGGGGCTCCCTCGTTGGGCTGCGTACATCTGCCTTGGGATGTCCTGAGGATGCTCCGATTCCCTGCCACGGGTGGTGGGTCATCCTTGGGGATGATCCAGGGAAGCAGCTCCTGCAGCCGCAGGAGCCTCCCGAAAAGAAATGGCCCGGAGCCAAGCGGAGCTGGGTGGGAGCGAACAGAGCGAGGGCTGAACAGAAGCCACCATGAAGGGCCCAGACGCGGCCCCGTGTGCCAGGACGTGCCCCTTCGGCAGCCCCGTTGCCGCTCCCCGGACGGGCCCGAGGGGAGCTGGGCTGGTTTGCTGAGCGCTGCGGTGTGGGGAGACGCGTGGCACCCCGGTGCGGACGCGTGCTCCAGCAGTGCTGGTGTCGGGCCGTTTGTGAGCTGGGAGCCCGTGGCTCGGCTCGTGCGCCTCCACTGGCCTTCGGCTACGCCTTGTCGCATCCAGAGGATTATTAGGGAATGGAGGAGCCTTTCGGTGCCCCGAGCCCCAGAGGGAGGAGGGGTCCCACCACAGCCTCCCTCCAGGGGATGGTACGTGTCCCATGGTGGTACCGCACCTCCACGGCTGCACTGCTCAGGACTGAGCTCTTACTTTGTAAAGGTCCCTTCCCTGTGGATGGGTACAGTTGGGATGGGTGGAGAAGTAGTTCCTGGAGAGCAACGGGCTGGAGAAAGGCTGTGCTGAGAGATAGCTGGTGACAGCCTCCCGAGAGCCGATAAGCTCCAGAGACGAGCAGTGCTGTTGAGCCTGCAGGGATGGATAAACTCAGGACACCACGGGTCTGCCGGAGGTTTCTGAGGTCTCCAGCACGCTCCAGCATCCATGGCCAGCTGTGCAACCAAGGCCAAACCCAAGGAGGCAGCGGCTGCTCTGTGTGGCCGGACTACAGGATTGTACCTCTGCAAGAGCCGACCCTCCGGGGACCCTCCAGATCTCTTACTAGAAGCCCCCGGGATGTCAGCGTGACACTCCGCAGAGCTAGCGGCCAGCACTGGCCCCGTGTGCTGCGAGTGACTAGTTATCTCCTGGTAGTTGTAACAGCTTGAGTCCGTTAATGCTAACGCACTAACGAGGACAAGGTGTCCCAGTAACTGTTGGCTGTGACTTGACGGTGGTTCTCTGTGTCCCCGCTGAGGGGGAGCGTTGGGAAGGGGGCGGATCCTCAGGCCGGGAAAGCTGTTAGAGATGTTCACCCAGAGCTCTGAATCCCAGGAAAAGCGGGTGACCTTTATATCTCCAGTTGGACAAAAGGGCACTCAAATCATTTTGCCGACCTGAAGCCTGGACTGCAAATGAGCTTTTTTGTTATGGCGGGGGAAAGGGAGGTGCCAGAGTCCGAGGTGTCCGGGGAACAGAGCGTTGAGGCTCACCGGGGGCAGTGGGTGATGGGCCATCCTGAGGAGACCTCCCTGCAAGGGGGTCGTGCGTGGGATTCCTTGGGGACCAAAGAGGAACGTATTCCAACGGAGGAGGAAAGGGAAAGGCGCAGTCGTGCAGCAGTGGTGATACCAAGTCTGGAAACTCGGGAGGTGTGAGGGGGGGGCACAGAGAAGCAGGACAGCCCACCCCTGCTCGTGGCGCTGGACGCAACGCTGAGCCCGCTGCCTGTCTGCGGCCACGGCAAAACCAACAGCCCCGGACAGTGGATGGACATGGCACAGAGCTTCTGCATCCCTCACCTTTAGCTCCTTGCGAGAACATCACAAGTACTTTGCTCCCAAACATTTTGGCAGCTGCAGCCGTTGGTCTGCTCACAAAGGAGGAGGCCAGAAGCACCGAGGCTGACACTGAGGTCTCGAGCAGAGCACGAACCCAGCAAAGTGCTTCATGCCCTGTCTCGGCCAGAGCTCAGCCTGGTGCCACTGCTGCTAGGGGGAGCTTTGACCTGTCCTTACTACCAAGAGCAACGGGTCTGGCTCTGAGGGCAGCGGTGAGAGGTCCGCACAGCCTCACCGCATGCTTTCGATCAACTTTTTCAGTATCAGAAAAGAAAAACGTAAGCAGAGCGAACATTTCCTCCTTCCCCATCACCTCAGCAGGTCACCTGGGGGGCGGCAGTGGTGTAGATTGATGCCACCAACATGGCTTTGGCTTCTCCCCCTTGGCTCCTCCGAGCTGTCGTTTGTTCTTCCCCTGCTTTTGCCGTGCACCTCTCGGAGAACGAAGCGCGGAGGAGTTACAGCGACTGACATGCAGGTGCTCATGGCACCCGGGAGCCGTGGGCATCAGGGCTGCGCCGCGGGGGAGGGTGTGCGAGACGCGGGGGCTGCGGCCGCTCGGCCAACAGGTCTGCGCGAGAGCCCAGCGCTGAGCTCCCTCTGTATGCTGCCCCCTTGGGAGCCACGCAAGGGTTTAAAAGGTGACCGAAAGGTTTGTGGTCACCACTGGGCGTTACAACAGGCGGGTACGAGAGCACCCAGTCATCCCGCTGGAGGCTGCCGGACAGACAGGCTGGTCGCCCTCTGATTTTACGCCCCGTATCTCCCACGGGGCGATGGGCAGAAGTGCCAGGCGCTGCAGAGCCAGTTTCAGAAACGCCACTACGCAGGACACGGCATCACCACCCAGCTTACTGTCACCTGAAGGCCACGAGGATGCTGAAATCCGAGGCAGCTATTTGCTGTGCTCTGCAAGGAAAGCGTGAACTTTCCCAGCGCCGTAGGGGTGGGCAGAAGAGGGCGGGGGGGGGGTCGCTGGGCAGCGCGCCGCTGGTCTCCGTTTGCTACAGAAAATATGAAACCCACTGTAGGGTCTTTCTACCACCGCATCGCAAGGCTTGGAAACTGCTCGGTACGGGCTGTCACTGCCGGTGAGGATGTTGCTAAAAACTCCGCCTGAGGGCGGCCCAGCACCAGCCCTGGCTGCGTTCCGCCCGGGAATCGCCGCCTCTGAGCCCTGCGCAGGCTTTCTTCTCCCTCCGCAGCACGCCGGCTGTCACTGCCTGGCACGCCCAAGTATTTCCTTACAACTTGTTTTATTTCAGCCTCACAAAATAAACCCCACGTTACAAATCGGCTGCAAAGCGCCGGCATTCAGGAAGCGGGAGCGTCGCTCTGGACCGGCTCTGGAAAAAGCCAGTTGGGTTTTGTCATGCTTCAGATGTCATTGTCACTGGGCAGTTTCCCCTCCTCCCCGAGCCGAACGCACGAGCCCCTCTGGCTGCGCCTTTCGGGACCAGCTGAGCGTTTCTGTCCTGATGTTTTTGGGCCCCGGTGCCGGCGCGGGGGTGGGCTGCTGTCCGGGTGGTTGCTGGCTGGTGGGTGCCACCTCCACCACCCCCAAAATCCTCTCCATCCGCTGAGCGCTGGGCGGTTCTGCAGCTGGAATCCAGCTTAGAGGGTGTCGGAAGGGCGCAGCAGGGAGCAGCAGGGTCGGCTACTTGGATTTAGGAGCCAGGGAGTGATTTTCCAGTCCACAGCAGAGAGCAGGATCCGTATCCTTCTGTTCTTTTTTTTTAACCCATGTGTCTCCCCCGTACTGCTCATCCCCATACACCTGTGTGTAAACATACTGAATATCTACCTTTATTCTATTAAATCTGCTTATATATCAGCCCTTGGGTTTCCTTGCTTTTTCCTATTCCCTTTCCCAGGTGGTGAGGGGTCATTGGGTGACAGAATAATTGTCTAAATGACAATAAATTGTCGTGGGTTCCTCGAATCGTGACAAACTTGTAAGTGCCGAGAAGTGACAGCGTTCCTGTGAGGGGTGACCACCGCCCTTCCCCCTGTCATGGGGCTGGTTTTAAGGTCGTGGCAGGAGGAGAAACACGGGAGAAAGGGAATGTGCAGCAAAGCCCCCCCACACGCTGCGGGGTGACTGCGGCCTGGGGAAGGGATGAAGGCGGGTGAGCTCCGAGGAAAGGAGGCAAAGCTCGCTGGAAGGGAAAAAGGAAGAGTCGTCCTACGGGAGTCCCAGTTCTGGTGGACGGACGAGGACGCAGGGAAGGAAACGGGCACCTGGGGGGAAACGTGAAGATCTCGGGAACGTCTCCAGCCCAGGGAGAAGCCGGCCGGGACCAGCCTCCCGCTCTGCAGAGGGGACCGGCGCCAGGGGGTGGCCTGGAGGGACAGCCACCCCCCCGTGGCTGCCGTGCCGTGGAAGGGCTTTGGCCGCCCGGCTCGGCAGGACACAGGTCCCCAGCCCCTGTCCCCGGGCGCCACCCAGGACCGTGACAACGTGGGGACAAGGCGAGTCCCTCCTGCGGGGGTGAGGGGACGCCACGGCCGGGGGGGGCGGGCGGACCGGAGGGGCAGGGGGGTGACCCACGGGGACCGCGGGGACCCCACGGCAGCGGCGCGGTCCCCCGAGGGCGGCGGGGCGGGGCTGCCACGCCCCTGCCCCGCCCCTTTCCCGCCCCGCCCCCATCGCCACCGGCGGCCCCGGGGCTAAAACGGCCCCGCCGGGACGGGCCGGGCCGGGACCGGACCCGTCGCTGTCGCCGTCGCCCAGATCGGAGCCCGCCGGTGAGTGCCCCCCCGTGCCGTGCCGTGTCCCCGGAGGGGCCGTGCCGTGTCCCCCGAGGGGCCC
>VZSF01004950.1:0-30473 GCA_013398295.1 Chionis minor
GCCCTTTGATGCCTCAGCTTTTAAACGGAGCGTGATGCAGATGTGGCGGAATGCCCCATTGGTCAGTTTTGGGTCACCTGTCCTGTCCGCTCCTACCCGCCAGTGTGACCCCTCTACGCTTGTCCGCTTCCAACCCTCCAACTTTGTGCAGAATAAAGAGAGCTGCCCTTGGTTGTTAGGGCAGGAAGTAGAAGCAGGAGCCTCTCTGCATACCATGCCTTGGTGTCCACTAGAAACAATCAGGTCTTATCTCTCTAGGAGTGGACTACTGTCTTAAACATGTGCTGTTAATTTCAGGGAGTTCAGTTAGTTAGAAGAGGCTTAGATGAAAAATAGAATTACTGAAAAGAAAACGGGTTCTGTTTTACCTCAAATCAGGACACCTTACCACACAACAAGTTGATACATGCAGCTCCCATTTGGAGACCTTCATTTGTTGTTAGGTATTGCACTCTATAAGCTTAACTCCAGAGTCTGAGTTCTACTGCAGGTACATCACTGGTTTCACATGTTAAGCCTCTATGAAGTCAGTAGGGCACCTATATGCAGCAAGGCTTATAACCATGATTCAAACATCTCATAAGTCAGCACCAATTAGACTGAATTCTGTCAGGTGACAGGCAAGAGGAAGATCATTACTAAAACTACTCAATGGGATCACTTATTTGAGATGAGTTGCCTGGATAAAAATAGATTCTTTATTGATAGTCAGATCATTGAGAGTCCGAAAAAGGAGCCACTGTTGAAAAAGTGCCTGCAAACTCGTTTTGTTTGGCATCTGAGTTGTGGGAGCTCTGAAGCTACCAGCAGCTTCCTGCCTGACACTCCTGGAAATGCTTTAGATAGTGCAAGCAATAAACACCACCCAGTGGGATACTCCAGACTAATGTTTTATATTGATTACATGCTAACAGCAGGGAGAAGCTTGACATGGACTTTCAGAACCTGAATGTGTGAGCTGAATACCCCTTTCTAATAACAAACAAGATACCAAATTTAGGACACTACACCATCTTGTCAGATAAAGGGTGCTTAAAATTACATTCACACTCCCCCTGAGCCGATGACAGTGGTGTGTGGCTCTAAAAAGCCTGAAATTATTTCTGGTTCTCCTGTAAGTCAAATTCATTCCATTAAAGTCAACTGCAAATCAGATCCATGTGATTTGTATTTGAAATTTCAATATGTTTGCCAGGTGTTGCAACTGATTCAAATTAATTATTTTTTGGGAGGGTTGGAACCAAATAATTTTCATACATAGATTATGTATTTTATATAGTTATTTAATAAAACAAAACAAACCATAAAAAAATCAAGAAAGCCAAGGTGAACTTATAATAGGCTTGACAAGGATATAGTAAAGTGAGTTGAATTCCAGTTGACAGGTGTGGTTTGGTGACTGACTGAATCCCCTAGTAACTGTGGGTACTGTCACAAGGGGTGATCTTCTTGCTCAGTAGAGAATAGAAAGATTCACAGAACATTCGTAGTGTTACTATTATTTGTACGAACACAAAGTTCAAGTTTTGGTAACTAATAACGCTTGGTATTTCTAAGAATCAATGTGCATAAACTTGATATTGAGGCTAGTGACTGATTATTTATATGTGTTCGGTATGCAATTTCCCTTGTTTTTTTTGTTTTTGCTGATACCAGTCATTCCCGTATATTGTATTTAGTAATGGTAATAGTCTCTCATTTGCACTTCTGTGTGGAAATCTCCCAGCAGGCCCTTTTGAGCAGTTTTGTTTAGTTTGGTTTGTTTGGGTTCTTTTTTTAAAGTTTCTGGTGTGCTTTTCATTGGTGCTGTTTTATGGCTTTCTCCCTGCTCTGGACATGGCGTGCCTGATGCTTTTCCGTTTAATAGTTCTAGCTGCAATTCTTCTGCCAAGGATGTTAGAAGAAAAGGGGCTGGATTTAATTTTCCCTCTGAAGGAAGCATCTTGAGCCCTGGCAAAACCCTTGGAAACTAAGTGATGGGGGAGGCTGCAGTGAGAATACCCTCAATGGATGAGTTCCAGGGCTGGCTAGCCCTTACAAGCTTACTCACAAGCATCAAGTGCAAGAGACTAAGAAAATATTTGAAAAGAAAGAATAAAATATGGAAAGCCACTATAATAATACTGCATGAGAACTGAGGAGTACTCCCTTTAGTCCTCGTTAAGTGCTGCGTTGTTAAGAAAACATTATGTTTTCTTATGTATTAAGTGAGTTCCTCCCCTCCTCCACTTCATCTCACTGAGGGCTGTTGAAACCCAGTAATTCAGCAGCTCCATCATCTGGTTGTGTGAAGCTTTGGGGAAGCCACTTGAAGTGAGTACACTTCTGATGCCACAGGCAGAGGCTACCAGCTTTGTGCTGCTTTGTGTAACCTCAGCTCAAGCAGTTTTAGCTCTGCTGTCTCCCTCAGTATGTGTGATTGCTTTGGAGCAGCCTCTACACCCTTTCTGGTCCGTGTGTCCCGTCTGCGGTTTCAGCATCTGTAACACAGTCAAATCATAGAATACATGCTCTTTAGGAACGATTCAAGGGCATACAGAGCCCTTAACTGAGTCCTTGACACTAGGTAGGACCACATCCCTAGCATCACCTTCCTCAGACTTATCCACTCACCCCACTCAGCAGTTCCTTACTGTATTTCCTCATCAGCCTAGGTGACTCATAGCTCCTAATCATGTGTGTATCCTGTCCTTTCATTTTCTGGCATTACTTGAATACTTTATTTTTCTGTAACTCAAAAATTAACTGCATTTTAACTCAACTAAAATTCAAATAATCTCAGTGGGCAAATTCAGCGAGCTATTCTCCTTGCTTCATTCTCCTTTACGCCCATCTGATGTTGCCAAGAAATGCCAGTCTGGAGGCTTTTGATACTATAGAGGAGTAAGTATTGCTTTTTTGGGGATCCAATTCTCTCACATATATTGTTGCCTTTGGAAAAGGTCTTTATTTTGTGAATTTCAATTATCATAATAGTACTTAATTATGCCAGAACACTGAACAAATTTGTTCTCTATATAAAATTGTGTTTGCACACAATGGTTCAGAAATGTTTTGAAAAGAGTGACAATTACTTTTTCATAGCTTTAGAGTCAGAAGTGGTAGAGCACCATTTTCTCAAGCTTTTTCAAAATACTGATATCTGGGAAAAAAGCAGGGTAACAAGTGAAACTTTCAAAAGGCTGCAAATGATCAAAACAAGAGGCCTCTCACTGGGGCTCTTTGATATTCTTAATTATAAGAATCACTATCATCTCATATTGTAAAATATATCATCTCTAACAAGAGATCTGAAAGCTAATGACCTGAAAGCAAGCAAACACAAATGTAAAACTTGCCAAAGACAGAAGTAGTTTCTTTTCTGTAGGAGTCCCTGATGAGAATTCATGGCCTATGGGGAAATCTGTGTATCAGTGGATTTAAACTAGGGTGAAATGGATTTTTTAATTATACTTAGTGCACTGAAGAATAAATTTCTGGTTGCTCAGAATCAATGGGGGTAAAATTTGCAAACCACATATACTTTTTATTTTGAGCAGGGAAGGAGAGGATCCCAGCATATCACCACCGCTAAGATCCCCTCCACACACCCATCTGTCCGGGAGGAGTTTGAAATGCTCACCCGAGTTGTGGGGATGCCCTTGGTTCAGTCCTCCAGACATTTTGGTTGGTGGGAACCTAAACGTCCCACCACCTATGTGGCCTAGTAAACTATGGTGCTGTAGGCTAGGGCTTCCTGCCAGTTTTTGTTCAAGGGAAGGAAGTTTAATAGGTGGTGGGGTCAACCTGGGTCCCTGTAGTAAAATCCACATCCTTTGCTGTGTCACTTTAGCTCCATGTCACATTTTTCCTCACTCCACAGATCCCAGGGCAGCATCTCAAGCTGGCTGTTCCTTTCTCTTCACTGTTCCTGAGCGCAAATTTACCTTAGTCCATGCAGCGTACACCTCAAATACTGCTTCTTACCATCAGAAAGGGATTCAAATCACTTAACTGCCTCTGTCAAAACTAGTCATCCTAGGGTCCCTTTATAATTGGCAGAGATGCATGCCTAATTCTGACTCATCCTACCCTAAAGTAAAGGTGTATAATAGGTGTAAGTAACAAAAATGCCCATCCCATTCTCTCACCTACCTCAGACCCTTACTGTAGAATGGGATGAACCACATTCAGAAAGCACATGTCTCTACAGTGAGTACAAAAAAGGACTGAGGCGACTAGCTCTGATGGAGACACTTACATTGTAAATATATACACAAATACGGACTTGACAGTCCACACTACGAAGCCCCAGAGCTGAGAATGGGCTGCTACCCCAATTTTATTATCATTATTGGACATAGCTAGATTGGCTGATAGCCAAGGATCTCCAAGTGCCCAGACCCTCACTCCAGTCCCAGTACAGCCAGATGAGGTCCAACAGCCTTGACTGTCTGTTGTTCTATTGAGGACAGCTGCAACTGAAATATCTTCTTCAAAATACTGTACAGAGGGGTTTGGGGGTTAGAAATAGCAGCCTTTGGGAATCCTTGCAGTTGGTGACTCTCTGGAATGTGATGAGTTTTGTTGGGACCTTTCCAGTGATGTTTCTCACTGCATAAAGCAATAAAATGATTAATGAGACAGTGAGTGAATGGCACAACAGGGGACAAACACCTGAAAATCAAACCTACCCCTGTCTCCAGCAAATATTTAAATAGGAAGCAATCTGTGAAAGTTGATAACAATATTCTTTTCCCTCATCATGGAATGCTGAATCAGACCCTGCTTTGGGACCATTACCTGCCATGAAGGTAAAAAGTTTGGGGCAAGAGTCTCACCTGGACTCTCTGGGAGTCAAGATGCTGCTTAGAGGGGAGATGACCTCAGTATGAAGTTCAACACAAATGGAAAAAAACAGCTCAGATGGGACCTTGGTCCTAGAAATAATGATAGAGGAGAAAACAATCTCAAGAAATCTTTAAATAAGTAAAAAGTATGAATTATTGTTTTGGAATTAAAAAGGGCTTTGCTACTTACCTTTATGTACAGCAAATGCTATGAATTCTCATTATTCTGTTTCTTTTGGAGCCAAGGGCAGTGGAATGAAAATGTTCTTTTCAGTGTAGTCCCCAAGGGCTAATTCAAATATAATTGCATTTTTACGAGATGTTTGGATTTTAACTTAACTTTATTTGGCTTAAGATACTTGTATTTTTTAAGAAAAGGAAGTAGACCCTTTCTAAGAAGAGGACTTAATAAAGTCACTGAGGTTTATCCTTTTAAATAACTTCTACAGACTTCAATGGAGAAAGTCTTTTTATTCTTTGCCCCTAATCTATAGTAATAAAAAATCCCACTACGTTTCTTCTATTTTTTAGTTCTCATTTGTGGTGAACTGATTATGGATAATTATGGACCTGGCACAGATGCTCAAGGATATTTCAACAATGGCTTGAGCAAAACATAAGCAGAGAAGTACCGTAATAGGTATATACCAAGTCCTCAGCTGAGAGCTGGTACAAAACACTCAGGTGCCCCCTGCAATCCCCAGAGACATTTTTGCATCACAGAGTAGTCTTACACAATTAATTTTTGCTGGCTACATTTAGCTTTCACTGGAGAAGATATGAAAATCCTAGAGGAGATATGAAAATCCTAGAGGACTGAAAAAAAAAAAAAAAAAAAAAAAATCATTCCTACTTTCCAAACTAGCTCCTGAAGAAAGTTAAGCGTTTAAAATTTTGGGTGCCCTGTGCTCAAGTGCTGCTCAAGTGCTCAAGGAAGCACTTGAGCAGCTCAGTAATACCTTGGCACAGACACTTCAGGCAGGATGGATGACTTGTTCCCTAGAGGTGCCTGCTGCCCTCGAGTCCCTGCCGAGGGAGAGCTGAGGCACTCAACTCAGCCAAGGTGACTGAAGTTAAGTAGGGTGAAATCCACCCTTAGTCTTT
The DNA here is from genome assembly GCA_013398295.1 of Chionis minor. Lineage (NCBI taxonomy): Eukaryota > Metazoa > Chordata > Aves > Charadriiformes > Chionidae > Chionis > Chionis minor. Next base: position 5,934 of record VZSF01004950.1, read on the forward strand.
CAGTAGAACCAGGTTTTTCAGCCTGCAGAAGCAGTCTCCTTACTTTATTTACTGCTTCATATCTGGTAAGTTAAATGCATGTCAAGGGTTTGCTTTGACTTCACATGTTTCTTCATTTCAGGAAATGATGCTGACATCTGTTACCATTTCTGCAGTCAGTTATTTAAAAAAAATTAGTGAACAAGGCCTTCAGCTTTCCTTGATTTATCTGACAAGGGGCAGAATACCTCTAATTGATCAACCTTCCTCATCTACTTTGTTTAGGACCACATGGGCACAGGACATTGGCATTCTCTGTTTCTAAGACTGAAGTTCCCCATCACCTATGTAAAAGGAATAATAAGGTAGTTCTCCTTCTCATCTTAGAAAGTTTAAATTAAACTATCCCTCTGGCTTTCTCACAGGCAAGGTTCATTTAAGACATAAGATAAGGTCCAGTGTTTGAAGAACATTAATTACAATTGAATGATGAAAGTTCAGGTGATAAAACCTGGCTGCTGTAAGCTAATTTTTACAAAGGACCTTACCCTGTCATGCTATTTGGGGTGAAAAAAAAAAAAAAGGGAACTGTGGGTTTTTCCATTCTGGAGAATGCGGGCAATCCCAGACATCTGGTAATAAATGTCACACTCACAATTTTGTAATGAGACAACACATCATTTATAGCTAAGGATGATATAACTCTAATTTACTGTGAGAGATACGTGGTGTTACAAAAACACAGTCAACTCAGAATTGTCTAACCCGTAGGCAAGGTTCACAGGAGAACCCTGTCATTCACACAGTAAGTAATACCAGGTGACTTGCACAGAGCAGAAGTACTCAGGATATAGTTTTCTTGCAACAACAAGTATTTCAAGCAAATCCTTCAAAGAATGTCAGTATTGTTGACACTTTATGTTTAGCCTTAAGTCTGGTCAGTTTTTACACTAGACTATGCTGAGGATGAAGGATGAGCTCAGCCTTTTGTGACCACAGCACTCTCATGGGAGGGGCATACAGATGTGGGGCAAAAAGAGGTGAGACCATTCTGCTGCAGTAACATAACTTAGTTCAAAACTAAACTCGAAGCACAAATTCCTGGGAAAACAGGGACCACCACCTTTCCATCAGTGGCTGGGTTACCTGGCCTCCGCTTTTCACAAAACCCAAGCGGTGTGCACGAAAGTAGGGATCTACAGGCTGACAGACAGATGCGTGTACATACCTGAATCATGGCTGCCTAAGAAAAGAATGAAAAACTGTCAAAAAATCAAAGAACAGAGAAAAAAAATCAGAATTTCTCCAGGCAGAAAAACAGACTGAAAGAATCAGATGCAGTATTTATGGCAAATTATCCTCTCACCTTTGCTCAAAATTCATATTATTGGCAAGTTTGAAATGACAAAAATTACCTGCTCATGCTGTATAAGTTCTTTGCTAATGCAGGGTTGTATAACCTTGTCCATAGATTCTTGCCTACAGATGTTGTCTCTGTATAATAGAGTGTCAGATACGATAAACTTCAAGGTGTTTCTTTCACTTGAGAACACTGTAAGCTACTCCATTTCCCTTTGTGGTGCTCTGCTGAGCAGCTTTTTAGTGTAACCCTGTTTAAAACGTGCATGCAAATGTAACAGAAATAAACAGAGATTTGGGAATGAACAACAAAAATTATTGAAAGCACAGAAAACATCTACCTGAAGGCAATCTGAAGAGTATCACTAAAGAATAAATCTATTATATCGCATAGAAAAAATAAATTGTGCAGAAGTGTTGCAATTACTCTCCTGATACATAAAGGACTAGGGAATTGCAGCAGAGTTGGAAAGTAAGACATTTACCACTGTTTGGGGGTTTTTTGGGGTTGGGGGGGGGGTTTTCTGCAGAACAACCAATATTAGAAATTCATCTCCTCTGCTTCTGTCTGATATAATTGAGTGAGTGCATTTTAGAGCAGTACAACATATACACACAGATAGTAAGAAATGAAACCTCAGAGAAAAAAGCCTGAGCTGTGTGCCCTACTGCACAGAATCAACACTGGGTATCAACTCAAAAATCCGCCAGGGGAAGGCTGCTGTGTAACTGGCCGCTTAGGGGATTCAGGAATAGAGTGGAAATTGTAATATTTTGCTGCCGATCTGACCTAGCATATCAATTGTTATGCACAAAGTCAAATGTCGTAGCCCAGAGGGGCGCACTGGGGACAAGGAGTCAGAGGGACCCCTGAACTGATGGTAGTTCATTCAGAGATGGAGGCGAGGCCTCGGCAAGCTTTGTTTTTGCACAGATGTTGCAAAACTGGGATCTTGCGCATCCTGATCTTCCTATGGAGGCAAAATGCAAGCAAAATGCAAACAGACCAAGGGCTGCCATCAAACGGTTTTTACACAAATGGCTCTGGCAGTTTGCAGGGGTTACCTGAGGTTCCCAAAGCTGTTCATTGCTTTTGGCTGTAGGAACCTACCCGAAAGCTGAGCTAGCAGAGCAGAGTACCAGAGCACCTCAGCCTGGGACTAAATGAAATTTCCAGACTTATTTTGCAAGGTCTAATACCCTCACTCCAAATTTAACAAACTAAAAAAATACCCCAAACCCCAAACAAACAAAAAAATCCCAGAGGAAAAAAGTGTATACAAAAGAAGCACTAATTTAGCCTAGTTCCAATAAGGAGACATTCTATGTTGGTATGTTTTATACCTAGAAAATACTGCCATTTACTGCAATAAACCAGTTTAATAAACCCCACACAGCTTTATTTGTGGATATTCACAAATTCATTTGAGATCAAAGTGCGGATTTACTATACCCGTATAACATACAGTAGATAGGCATGCTATTCCACTTACATCTCATTTCTACCTGGTTTAAAGTAGATTTTGGGGAACTTAGGAGCACCCATGCACTAAGTTGCAGTGGTCATGTAAGGGTTATAAGCACCCAGATCAGATGTCTTCTGATTGTAACAAATTAAAGTGGTTAACAAACTTCCCTCAAAGCAAGTGTTGTCCTTCTGGAGAAAAAGGGGAATTTGGAGAAAGTTGTGTGACTATGCTGGGAATAGGGGATGGTGATGATGCTGTTGTCACTGCTCTATCCTTTTCTGTTCTTTACAGAGAACATGGAGATAGAGCACTGGATGTAGTGGCAGCAGCTCCACAGATGTTTGATTTATACCGAATGATGTTTGGAGAGGCTATCAGGGTTTTCTTTTTTTCTTCTTCTTCTTCTTTTCTTTTGCTTAACATTTACAAGAAGCCACGAATTAATACCCCTCACTTCCATTAACCATGTAGCCAAGCCAAGCCAGTACAACGCTTGGTTTCAGCATGGTGAATTTCACAGTTTCCTAAGTAATTCTGTCTTCTCCTTGAGATATCTCTGTGTTTTCCAGAAAGAGAAAACTTTGCTTCTTTCTCCTTCTGTTCATACACAGTAGTGTTGGTGAAGGGAGAGATGGCTAATGAGAAATGCAATGTGAAAATGTTCCCTGGAATGTAGTGCTCGGGCATATGTTTCTGCTCTCTGAGGCAAAAAAAAAGAAAAAAAAAAGGAAAAAAAGGGGGGAAAGAAAGACAGACTATAACAAAGAAGATGAGTACTAGCAAAGTTAAGATGTTTCCCGTTTCTACTGCAAAAGTAAATTGATAAGTTACTTGTCAACATGGGCAATGTTCACACTGAAAAAGACTAAGTTGTTCCTTGCTCACATTAGTCTGAAATTACTATGACCACATTTAAAAATAAGGTTTCATCATCACCCTAGGGTGTTATATACAACAATGTTGTTTGATTGAATTATGTATTATAAGTCTGGGTGAGAGGTTCCTGAAAAGTACTTTACTGGGCTTAAAAAGAAATGGAACTTGTAAAATTACTATGGAGCTATTTTAGAAAATGTGAATTAGTGAATTTTGCTCATACCAAGATTTTATTTTACTTACTCACCTCTGTATTGCCATGGAATATAGTGAAATTTCACAAATTAAAAAAATAAAAAATTTTGGTTGTATTAGGCAGAAAAATTTGACAATATGTAAGTCATAATTCAGAATACTGAAATAAAAATTGCCACAAAAATTTACATATCTGTACATATACATATCCTCTCTATATGCATATTCTATATAAAGATTAAATTTCTTTTTGAAAAAACAAATTCATGTGCAGTATATCTTGCCCAGAATGTTCATGCAAGTGGAAAGTCTTGAAATTGGACTCATCCTTTATTTTCACATTTTTAACTTTTATTGGTATTAACTTGTGTCATTCTGAACAAATGCTTTTCAAACTGGAACATTAATGCATAGCTTCTTTACAGTTTTTCAAGCCAAATCTTAGCTAAATATGCTGTAATTTGATATACTGTAAGCATAAACACTTCTGTTTCCATAACACTTTGAGTAATCCTGTATATTAAAAACTACCCTGAGAGAAAAAGAAGTACTGTCTAAAAACTGATTTGAACAAAATATTGGGCATTGAACAAATATCTTTTGCACAATTATTTAATTTAATAATGTTCTGTGAGTCTGTAGTGCTTAATCTGCATGAATCTTTAGAATAGATTATGCATTTTCCATGCTTTAAGAATCTCCTTGTAAAGGATTTAGGTGACCAAATCCTATTGAATTTTGAATTTTGTTTGTCTCCAAAAATTCCAGCTCCTACCTTAAAATGGAACAGCTCTTTGAAGCGAACATTACATGAGTTTGAATTTAGTATATATAAATTATTCATATGAATGTATACTTCATATTAGATTATTTCATAATGTAGAAATGCAGTTTTCAAAATGTTCACCAAAATTTGACTGTTTCCATTATAAGTAAGGTGTAGACGTGGCATTAATAACAGAAGTTTGAATGTTGATTCTATGGTGGACTGTTGCTGGCGTCAACTAAGACCCCATTCGGTCACTCGCTCATTCCCTCCCAAGCAGGCCAAGGGAGAGAACTAGAAGGGCAAAAGTTAGAAAAAAACTCATGGGTTGAGATAAAGGTACTTTTGTAAGTAAAGGAAAAAGAAAAAGAAAAAAAAGAAAAGACAAGAAAAAAAGTTTTGCTAGAAGCAATCACTAGCCACCAGCAGACCACTGTTTAGATAGTCCCCAAGCGCTTGTTACTTTGGAAAAACTCCCTCTCCCTTTTATTGCCGAGCATAATGTTATACCGTATGGAGTATCCCTTTGATCATTTGGGGTCAACTGACCTAGCTGTGTTCCCCACTCAGCCTCTTGCCCACCCCAGCCTACTCTGTGGGGCAGCACAGTGCAAAACAGGGATGGCTTTGACATTGTGCAAGCACAGTTCAGCAATAGCTAAAACACGAGAGTGCTACCAACACTCTTTTGATCACCAATTGAAAACAGCCTGCTGTGAAGAAAATTAACTCCATCCCAGCCAGACCCAGTACAGTGTGTATGTGGAGAACACATTTTAAGCATTCACATGATTGCAGACACAATCCTTCAGCAAAATTAATAAGAATTATTTTTTTTAATAATAATTTCTAATTCTGTTTGTTTGCAATGGCCTGAGCATGTACCTGGTACAGTTAAAACTTTTGCTGCTCTGCATTGTTTGTAACAGGAGTCAGAACATACCTGACACTCACCAGTGTCCATCACAAAACACAGCAGATATTTAAAAAAACAGGTGTAAGGAGAAGTCAAGGACCATTTCTTGACTAATTTGATCTCCTCCTGTGCTTGAGAGGAGGAAGCAGTGACAGCAAGTCCCATCAAACAGTCTCAACAAGCTGAAGAAGACAGGTCAAATTCCTCTTTTCCCATTAAAACAGAATTATTGTGAAGCCACAAATACAAAGCCCAGAAATGAAAACAACAGGGTAGCTTAGCACTTAGGGTGCTCCTCTGAAGTGGAGAGCTTGGGTCTACATAACTCATTATTAGCTGTCTACTTATTAGAGAATAGATTTTAGTGTTATTTATTGAGTTAATAATTTTGTGTTCCTTTCCATTTTGTTTTACAGCTTGTGTTTTCTACTCTGTTTCTAACCCTTTGTTTTTCATCTAGCCTTTAAAAGATTTAAAAATCACTCACCGTGAATGCATTCTTTGGATACAAGAATTTATGTGAAAGGCATAGTATAAAATTGAATTAGTGGATTAACTGATTGTAATAGGACATTTGCAATTACATAGTCTGACCTGCATAACACAGTCCGTAAGATTTTGAATTAATTCCTACTGGAACTGGAGGATATGTTTTAGATAAATATGCAGTCTCAATTTAAAAATCAGTCAGCGATGAAGACTTTATCACAGCCCTTGATATATAGTTGCAGTGTTAAGTTTTTCCTCTCAGGTAAAAATTTGCACTTTACTTCTAACAACTATGCCAGTTTCAAGATCCATAATTACATTGTGATATTCTATACCAGTCAGTCTCTGGATTTTATTTTTTCTTTATGATGCTCAGTGGAAGAATGTATTTGTAAGAAGAAGCCTATTTTTGTAATGCAGATAGACAATATGCTCTATAATAGAGGCTGAATTCCAACTTTTGCTGTGATCCCCTCTTTACTTGTGTCTCTCAAGATGTCACTAGCTCACAACTTGATCAAATCAATTACTTCAGGACTGGAATTTTCCATGCTTAGGGCTGAGCTCCGTTACAGTACTCCTCGCCAAACCACAGCCCCGTCACAGGGAATCACTGTAAGCTGATAGAAGGGACTGTTTCCTGCTGGCAGATTGACACCAGCCTCCTGAAGGATGGAGACTGCGGTGGACTGACCCTGGCTGGGTGCCAGGTGCCCACCAAAGCCGCTCTATCACTTCACCTTCTCAGCTGGACAGAGGAGAGAAAGTATAATGAGATGCTTGTGGGTCGAGATAAGGACAGGGACAGGTCACACAGCAATTACTGTCATGGGCAAAACAGCCTGAACTTGTGGAATTTAGTTTAATTTATCACCAATCAAATCAGAGTAGGGTAATGAGAAATAAAAAACTAATCTTAAAACACCTTCCTCCCACCCCTCCCTTTTTCCCAGGCTCAGCTTCACTCCCGATTTTCTCTACCTCCTCCTCCACAGCAGCACAGGGGAACAGGGAATAGGGGTTGCGGCCAGTTCATCACACATTATCTCTGCCACTCCTTCCTTCTCAGGAGGAGGACTCCTCACACTCTTCTCCTGCTCCGGTGTGGGATCCCACCCACAGGAGACAGTGCTCCACGAACCTCTCCAATGTGAGTCTTTCCATGGGGTGCAGTCCTTCAGGAACAGACTGCTCCAGCGTGGGTCACCCACGGACTCACAAGTCCTGCCAGTAAACCTGCTACAGCGTGGGCTCCTCTCTCCATAGGTCCACAGGTCCTGCAAGGAGCCTGCTCCAATATGGGCTCCCCACAGGGTCACAGCCTCCTTCAGGCATCCACCTGGTCTAGTGTGGCGTCCTTCACAGGGTGCAGGTGGATGTCTGCTCCACTGTGGACTTCCATGGGCTGCAGGGGGACAGCCTGCCTCACCGTGNGCAGTTGCCAATGCACAATAACTTTTTTCTCCTTCTTAACTAAGTTATCCAGGAGGCACTACAACCATCGCTGATGGGCTCAGCCTTGGCCAGCATCAGGTCCATCTTGGAGCCAGTTGGCATTGGCTTTGTCAGAAGCAGGGGTAGCTTCTAGCAGCTTCTTACAAAAACCACCCCTGTGGCACCCCCGGTAACAAAACCTTGCCACACAAACCCAATACGGAGGCTAAACCATGGAGCTTTTGTTGACCTGTGCCTGGAGACCTGCTGGCATAAGTGAACTGGTTCCTGGGTATACATCTTCCATGTTCCAGCTGACAAAATTATAATTGGAAAACTAAAGTGAATTGGGTCTCAATCTTTCACTCCAGAAGAGAACTGTTTGTTTCTGAAACATATTCATATGCTTTTTTGGTAGCATATGGTCTTGTTTTATGATGTATGTTGGCATTTTTTGCGACGGAAAATCAATACAAACATGACTGATCAGGAAAATTGCTTATCCAAGTGTGGAACCAGAAGAAAAATTTGATGTACTTATCTCAGTGCATGAGCTTTTCAGGTACTCCCTGAAGAACGTAGTCCTTTGCTCAGTTTAGATGGTAAACGTCAAACTCAGGTTTTTGATATTTGATATTGATCCCCAAACATGACCTTGTAGATTTCCTTCCTTACTTTTTAGCTTGTTTTGGAAAGGAAAATAATATTAGTTATTGTTTCTCTGCTGCCCCTTTTTCTTTTACACATAGGGGAGGTTGAAGTGGCAAGGAAAGATTACTTCAAGCTTTCATAAGAATCTTTGTAAGGAAGATAAACTTTTTGTCACCATTGGGAATCTTGTATTAAAAGAAAAAAAAGTTCAATAAGTTAAGAATTTACCTCTACAGTACTACCCTAGGCTTGTGGCTGTTTGGGAAATTGCTCAACTTTGTCTGTCCATGGTAGATAGGCAGTTGTTTCATATGGAACAGTTAAAATTGTGCTCCTTGGGACATGTCAATCACCAGTCATTCAGATTATATCATGCATCTTTCAGCAAGTCATATAATGGAAAATTCCATAGAACTGATGAAGCCTAAACCAAAAAAATCCTCCAAGTAAGTGCTTCTGTTGCCAGGGTTTTACATTTCTAAACTATTGCAAATATAAAATGATCCTTTAGCACTTAATCAAAGAAGTTATTAATGTTATAATTAAGTTATTATTATTTAAATTTGAAACACAGCTTTATCAAAAATATTTAATAGGTATATACTGCTCATTATTAAATGTGTCAAGCAAGTGCTGGTTGTGATAATTTAGTTCCAGATATTCTTGGAAGAGACAATGGAGTTTTTTTTATGCAGAACTCCGTGAATTGCTTATTCCTTTCAACTATAATAACTACACTGAAATGAAGAAAATTTGCTTAGCTCTTTCCTTCTGTTTTTGTAGACAAGGTTATCAGATTAACATGTTAGGGTTGATGCTAGAAAGGTACTGTTCATAAAAACACCAGATTTTTCCTCTCACCACATGCTCTTCGATTCCCAGTAGTGTGAAATTTTCTTTGTGCATTTTGGGGAAATACTAGTTTGGATGTTTGCAAAGCCCTTGTAAACTCTGGACATTTGTAATCAAAATGTTACCGGTTGGATGCTTTTTAGAAATTCTCTGCAGGTCATACTCACACAGTTTAAGTTCCACCTGAGGTATTATCTCCTATTCATTGGCTTCCCTCTAAAAAGCATATGCAAGCCCTTCAAAAGCCTTCGAAGTTGTTGTTTGCCTTACTGACCTACCACCAGGAATTAGGTGAGATTTAAGCTCTGTCAATATTCACCAGAAAAAAATTGTTACTCTAGTGTGACCTTTGAATTTAAAGTACATCTGGTATATATTTTTGTCTGTAAGTACACACCCCACCCCACCCCCCATCTTTTCTGTGTATTGTGAACATTTAGTTACAAATTTGAAGAAAATTTTCACACATTAGATTTTTAAAATGGATAGGTTTAAGTGTACTTCAGTGAAAAATATTTTTGCAAAGCTGAATTTGTGAAGGCATTTTAATTCTTACACAGCTGTTCTGTGGAGCATAAGTCTAGTAATTATCACAAACTATAGAAAGTTTGCTTTTTAAAGAAATGCAGTATTCCTTACACAGCCAGAGGAGCATACATGTATCTTGGGGGTTGAACACAAATTGGGCAAAGGTGATTGAAATAATTATTGCTGATTCTTCAGCTTTTCCTTTTTCAGAGGTCTTTCGGATGATGGTTTAATAATTACCCTCCGTCTAACATTTGGTGCACGAACAAACAGTAAAGAGCAGGTGACACAATGCGGGCAATGCCACACGTTGTTTGCATTTGGAACTGCTTACATTGTGCAGGTTGGCGCTGGGCAGAGAGCTGTGCTGCCTCTGTCTACGCAGCCCTGCGGGTGATGCGCAGAGAGACTGGCCTGAGTTACAAAAAACAGCAGACAAAAACTGGCCCAGGGGTAACCGCTCACCCCTGCTTCAAATTCCAGGCTTGCTGTTTCCGGAAATACCAGTCTGAGGTATTTCAGCGTGGTGTAGTATTTTATAGGATGGGTACATCCAGAATAAAAATCAACAGGAGAAAGTTAGCATGTGCAATAGAAGTCAGCCCTAAGTCATCATGGCATCAGCACAACTCAACTGCTTGCATTTCTTTTGCTTGTGAGCCGCACTAGAGAATGTCATAGATTGGTGTTTGCTGCTTGGGACCACAGTCTGTTTCTTTTCTGAAGGGCAAGGTATCTTTTCTCACGCTGAAGGTGTTGATGATAAATAACGGCCATAATTATTTTTTAAGTGTCAGAGAGGGTGCTCTTTTGCTTGGAATGCAATCGGACCTATTTTGGTTTAGGTAATGCGCAGAGCTACAAGGCAGATGGCTCCTATCCCCTACAATTAAAAATGTAAGGGCCCTGAACCCATGTATCATTCTGAAATATCAGAGACTAGAACAACCGTATTTTGTGTGCCTGCAGTGCAGGAGGCTTTGTGAATGCCTGTAAAACAGTGAGTGAGAGTCAGGGTGAGAATTCATTATTTTGAGAGAAGCCAAACGAACATATGTATTAGAGCATACTTCAAGCCACGAGAAAGACATCATCTCTGGATACCTACTTCCTCATCTTCACATTGCTGTCCAAAGAGGTGTAAGGTCCATGGGGCCACTAGTTCTGTAGGAGGGTAGAACAGGTCAAATTAATTCACCACCGAGTAAGACAAACAGGAGGTATTTTGATTATTTTGACCAAATAAAATCTCATTCTCCAAGAGAACGAGAGGAGAGCAGAAAACTCCCGGTGGAATGAAGAAATGGAAAGTAGCTGTGCTAGAAGCAAAACTCTTGACTGACATTGTGCATTAGGGGAGACAGGATGTGTTGTGAGGAAGGAGATGGCAGGAAGCAGGATGATTGCTGGCATTTAAATAAAGCTACTTGACTTTTATCAGATAGGGGGAAATGATTACCTGGCACTTGTATTAATTGCTGAAGAGACATAGGAGACTTTCATTTTGAGCCTAAGCATGATGGGATACCTCATCAAGGACGCAGAATAAATTTCACTCGGTCTGAAAAAATTAAATATGAGCAAGAACATTTTTTCTTTGTGCATCTTAGATTGGAGTAGAACTTCACTGGAAGCAATTTGGTGTGGTTGGTTAACATTGACTATTAAAGACCAGACCTGCTTCCCAAACTGGCCTCACCTGGCAAACCTTCTCCCTGTAGTTCCTGACCTTTGTCCCAAGAAGTGTATCTGTGCTAGCAAGCATCTCCCTTCCTGTAAACCTGCTCAAGTCCAGGTGTTTTCCTCCTCTGGGCAGAATTTGAAGGTGGGGACAGTCTGCTCCCTTTCAATTCTCTTCCTCACCTGCATTTCTCCAGCTCGCCTGGAACCAGCTGGTGTTTGCTGGGCAGTGTATTCCAGATCTGTCAATTCATTTAACCAAAGTTTTTGCCTTTTTCTTTCCCTTCTATTTTTTCCCCCTTCATGACAATGCACCAAAGAATGACATAAGCACAGAAAACTGTCTGTAGAATTCAGAATACATTACACTTTCAGTAAAGGAATTATAGACATGTATGCAGAGAAAACTGTTCCTGTATCCAACTGCACGTCAACTCTCTGAGAAACAGCATAAACTTTGGGATTTTATATGCATATATGGTATCATTTGTAACACCTATGTAGCAAAAGCAGATTAAAAGAGTAAAAATTTAGCCAAGTTGCACTGGACCTATATCCAGTGGCTCAAACTGAGAGATAAATCAGAAGCAGATTGCTGCAGCAGATGACAGAACGTCATCAAAGCTGATTACTGCCAACTAGAGTGCTGTTGGGTTTGGTAGGGTTAATTATTGTGATGAGAAAGGCAAATAGTTAAAATTTTAGTAATAACTGAATTTAGAAAACATATTTCTCTAGACTTTTTGTTTTTCCCAGAGAAATATATATGAGATTTTACTGCAGTTTCCCAGTGGACACTCATGAAGAGATCTGGGAGGAAAACGTTTTCTCATCACAGGAAGCTCCCATTTTCAATAGGAATTAAATATTCAAAATGCCAAAAAATGTTCATGAATCAGGAGTCTAAAAATATTCATTAAATATAAATCAACACTTCTTTTGTTTTGATTTTCATGATTTTTCATTACTTTGTAAAATAATTTATGCATGGGGTTTTTTTTTCAATATGATTCAGTATAGTCAAAACATCCTAATTTGGGGGCATTTAAATGTGAAAACTTTTTTTTCCAAAATATTTTCTCAAAAAAGCTGTCTTTATTTATAGAATCATAGAATGGTTAGAGTTGGAAAAGACCTTAAAGACCATTTAGTCCCACCCCCCTGCCATGGGCAGGGACACCTCCCACTAGACCACGTTACTCAAAGTTCCATCCGACCTGGCCTTGAACACTTCCAGGTATGGGGCTTCCACAACTTCTCTGGGCAACCTGTTCCAGTATCTCACCACCCTCACAGTAAAGAATTTCTTCCTAATATTTAATCTAAATCTATCGTCTTTCAGTTTAAAACCGTTACCCCTCATCCTATCACTACACTCCCTGGTTAAGAGTCCCTCCTCATCTTTCCTGTAAGCCTCCTTTAGGCACTGGAAGGCTGCTATAAGGTCTCCCCAGAGCCTTCTCATCTCCAGAGAAGAGAATTTAAATAGATTCACTTTGACAAATTGGCATTTAATAACAAAATATATCTAAAATGTAAAATTTCCTATTGAGTTTAATCATAGATCTACCAAACACCGCTGTCATGTATGATTAAAGTCATTCATTGGAGCATTGAATTATACCTGCCTTTATGACAGTGAGAGCTTCTGTAAGTAAATGCAGACCACCAAATTCTCAGGATCCAGCGTGAAAAATTCATGAAAGTAAGGATATTAAAATACAGGGAGGTTATATTAATTAATATTAATTAGTTTTCCATAACCCTAATCTTTAAACTACAACAGGTCATTGCAAACTTCCAATTATTTTGAAGCCCCTGTGTAATGAAAAATCCTTTCTCAACCTACAGATACTAATACTTTTTTATGCAAAAAGCACTGACGCACTTTGAAAAAAAGTATTATTGTATTCCCAACAAACTATGCATATTGTAAAGCACCAGTTTTTCGTCAGTTCACAGAATCTTTATTGCAAACACAGGCTTGCATTAGTTCTTTTTCATCATGTTACTTTGAAAGAGACTGCAATGCTTTGGCATCATCGTTATAAAATCATTCAACTTTTATTAAAGGTTTGCCTTTAAAAAGCACTACCTGAAGTGATTCATGAACTCAAAGTGACAGGACGTGGTTGTGGCCACACTGTTACATGAACTTCTTCTTTTGCAGAGAGACTAGACCCATTTCTATACTCTGTCGTACATGCTCTTTCTAGTGTTGATTTTCCGTGTTGTTCCCAGTGTTTTCCTCTGTTGTAGCATAGTAAATGTGATTTTTGCTACTGCTAATAAAAGGCCACAGGCTTTGTATTGACATGGCCGTGCAGGATCTCAGGACTTTTTGTACCTGCCTTGGCCTGAACTGGCCTTACCTTGCTTTAACAATTGTCTAGTTGTCAAGTGACTTTTGCATGACTACTTGTAGCTTCATGTCTGGGAATACTGCATGTGGCAAAATTATGACAAACCTAGGTAGTCATCAGCAAATTAACAGCCCTTTGTGTTAGACTGCACTAAGGGATGCTATTGGACAAATTTCATACTTTTGCTGGAAGCTGACCTTGTTAAGAAAACATATAAAAATAACTCTGTTTGTACACCAAGACTGAGGAGGAAGGGATTCCACTAACACGGACATCATACCCTTCCCAACAAATGCTTCAAGGAGTTGATGACGTGGTAGGAAATGCACTCCTCACTGCTGGAGAAAGAAGATTGGCACTGTCAACCCAACCCAAAGGGACATTGGAAGGCTGAGCACAGTTCCAGGGAAAGAGGTAGGTAATAGTAACTTTTATTGTATAACAATTATAAGGATAAATTTTATAAGGTTTTTCTGTGTAATTTGGCCTGAATGTATAGCATCAAAACTGGACTAATGATTTGGATATCTACGTTGATAAAATCCCAATGGGATAAACAAGGTAGTCTTAGTCCCATATGTACAGTATGTTCCTTTTTGCTCTTCACAAGATTTTGGGTGTGTATCACTACTTGTTTGACTCAGGTACATTTTGTTTCCTTTCGTTGAAATGGCAGTCATTACTTCGTGGAGTCCGTGTTTTCTCAAGGTTTTAGTTTTGCCTAAAATATTGGGAACAAAGAATGAAAGATAATTTTCTTGATTTTTTTCATGTTCTGTAACCACACTTTTCTTTATAGAAATCTAGCTAATAGATGACCAAAATGAGTAAATTTAGAGAGGGCAGTATTTTATAGCCATGCTACTTCTGAATTTTCTAATGAAATAAAAAGTTGTAATAATTTCTTACATATTTATTGAACATGTAGAATCACATTACACCTTTGAACATAAAGTTATTTCCCCAGATGTATGTGAAAAATTTTGAATGCCCTAGACTGTTTTCTTAAGTTGTTGGATTTATATGAGAAAATATGTCTCCCCAAACCCAATCAGTCTTTTAATTTCTCTGTAGTTACTTTAATTGAACAAGATTAAAACGAAGCCAAAGGAAATAACAACAGGGACAATTAAGTCAGTATGGCAAGGGAGTCATGTTTACAAACTATAGCCAGCATCAATTAATTTCTGGCTTCAGTTTCTGACCTCCACTTCAAAAGCAATTATTCACAAATGATGAATCTTATGAACTCTGAGGACCTGGCATGTTATGGATCTCGTAAGTGTAATAACCATATATTTACTAGTTCTAAAAGCTTCATTTGGCACCTCCAAAGGAGCAGGCAGATTTAGCAGCCAGATGTCTGTTTATTGAACTGGTATATGCAAATAATATTTTTAAGCAGTAAGTTTGGATTCTAAAATGGTGCCTGTAGTAAAAAAAGCAAAAATATAAACTAGACTTACATATACTTTTATTGCTTCAAAAACATCAGAATCAAGATTATTGTATGTAGACAAAAGTATTTTTTTCCTTTTTCTTCCACAATAGATTGATGATCCATAAATTGCTTTCAGTGCTAGAAACCCAAAAGGCTCTTAGACTGCACTAGTAAAATATGACTTGCTTGATTATCTTATTCTTTTCAAATACACTGATTTTTTTCCCCAAAACAATCAAATGTTTTCAACTTTCTGAACATTTGCAATTGTTATTATTTTCTGTCATTTATTCCTTAGAAGATTTAATTCCACCCCTAATTATAAAAAGTAACCCTTGTTATGAACAGTACCTTATTCTGTTCACCATGCCAAATGTGGAGAATGAGATATATATTAACCTGTACAAGAATGGCAGATGCTATCCCTTTACCAATGCAGATACATGGTGTACTTGTCCTGTGAAGATAAGTTAAAATAAGTCTCCCATGATGCAAGTTATTATTATTTTTGAAGTAACCAAAATCAGACATTGCCATTCATTCCCTTTTCTATAGAAAAGCTCTTTCTCTGGGAGCTATTGTTTATGTCCTTATTTAAATTCTGGTTACTGTTTATTAGAAGCAAACCTCATAGAGATTCTTTCTAAAACTGAAAATATTTGGTAGCAAACACAAAAAGCCTGCAGTTTCTTACCCACATTTTGATTTATAAGTAAAGTCTCGTTTGGTTAACAGCTTTATTTATCTTATTGGTATCCCAAGAAATCAATGCCTGACAAGAGTTTGAAATTAAAATGCAAACTAAAGTACCTTCAGAACAAATAAATTATCTATTACCATTGAAATACTTAATCTCTTTGCTAAACACCTTTGAAATATTTGAACATAGAATTAACAACTTTATATTGCAGAAGACCTGTGTAACATTCATCAGCATCATGCCTAACAGCCTTCTGAAAGCAATTAAAGAATGTAAGCTACGGTTCACTATTTGTTTTAATGGTATATTGAAAAAGAGTAAATGATATTTGGCTTCTCTTTGTGACTGTGTTTGATGTATCCTGGTCCTGCTGAGTTAGTTCCAGCCAACAGGCTTTTGGTTCTGTATTGCAAAGGCCAGGGAGGCTTTTTCCTCTCATTTGCGTCTTCTTTGATGAGTATTTTGGCTTCTGGAAGTGTTTTTAATCTTCCTCTGAGGTAATGGTGACAGGCTATGGCTGGAGATGGGATGCTGGTCAGATGTGCTAGCCCTCCCCATGGTATTGAAAGTCTGAGAAACATGGCTTCTGTCTTGTTCACATGTTCAGGATTAATGAGATTTGGAGTCAAAATAGCTTTCATCCTCAGCCTAACTGGCTGTGAACATTGCCTTCTTGGCTTTGGTTTTCCGGTTTCCTCTTTGGTTCATTTCATACTATCACTTGGGTGTCTTTCTTTAACCAGCTGCCACTTCAGGGACTTAGGACATTGGTGATGCTTTCCGTCTCTTTGCTTCTACATTGCTCCTTCCGGGGCTTTGAACTCTGCGGCAGGTTTGCCTTGGCTAGCAACCAAGCACCCATTCAGCACCCATCCTCAGCACGACGGAGGGAGGAAACAGGAAGTGAGGAAGCTAATGGGTTGAGCCAAAGACAGGTAGATTGCTTACCAATTACGGTTGTGGGCAAAACAGTCTCAGCTTGTGGGAAAAACCTTAACTTATTGCTAATTAAAATAAGTATCTAATTACTAATTTGGGTAGTGGCAAACAAAAAGACAAACATTAAAACCACACCTTTCCTCCTCCTTCTTTTCCCAGATTCTACTAACCCCTTTGAGCAGAACAGGGGGCACAGGGAAGGAGTAGGGGGGATATGGTCAGTACATAGCAGTTTCTCTCTGCTGATCCTTCCTCCTCATGCTTTTCCCTGTGCTCCAGTGTGGGCTCTCCATGGGCTGCAGGAAAAAAATAATCTGCTGTGGTGTGGGTCCTCCATGGGCAGTGGGTGGATATCTGCTCCACCATGCAGGCACCTCCTCTCCCACTTTCTTATCTGACCTTGGTGCTTGCAGGGCTGTTTTTCCTACTTTTCTCCTCACTCCTCTCTTGTTCATTGTTTTTGCCATTTCTTAAATATGCTTTCCCTGAGGTGCCACCACCGTGGCTGTGGGGCTCAGCCCTGCCCTGCGGTGGGTCGGTTGGAGGTGGCTGGACTGGGCTGTGTCTGGCATGGGGCAGCCCCGGCCTCGCCTCACAGAGGTCGTCCTGCAGCCCCCCACTGCCAGCACATGAGCACCCACACCCAATACACGTCTAAACGGCATATGGAATCATAGAAGGCTTCATTTCTTTTAGGAAGTTATGGCACATTTAATAGTGTATCAGCAGATGAAGTGGAAGTTGAAACTTCTGAGTAAGCATCTACAATGCTTGGTAGCAGAGGGAGACTGGATGTAATGCATCAGACAGTCCCTGATTTTGTCCATAACGATAAAACTGAATAATAAAACAGTGACTTTGCTCTGGCCTTGAGGCCAGGTAACACACAGGGCAGCCATCTTGGCATGACATGGCCCTTGGCCGTGGATATTCTCTGCTGAACTCTGTGCAAATACTCAAAAAACTGCTGAAAGAAAGCTGAGCTGAAGTAATCAATTTGCTTTCAGTTTTTAAGTTTCACACTGCTATGGTCCTCTTGTTTATAGGACTTACTCCACAGTGTAGAACAACAGTATAAAGCTGGCCTTCCAGACAGATATCAGCACAATTTATCTAGTCTAGCCCATTTCTTGCTCTTCTTTTTCCCAAGCGCCTTCAAACATAGCCAGGGATGGGGGAGCTTGCCCATCCTCCATCCCGCGACTGAAAGCGCATTCTTCAAAGGTGTAATTCATCAGGTCAATAATGCATATACATTTGTGTGAGGTGAATATAGATAGGCATTTGGTCACGTATGTGCCCTGATATACATGCTTATTCCTTTGCAGTACCAGATGTGTCTATGACAAGGTGGAGGCTGTCTGCACTTTGTCTATGCAGTTGGTACATAGGATGTCACACAATGAGGGAGAGGCTACAGGGTAATTTTGCTTTATCTGAAGAACAGTGGCCCCATCCCCACTGCGTACTAGTCCCCAGAGAATCTTCCCATGCTTTGCTTCATTGATCCATGGAAGGTAATCATAATGAAAGCTCTTCTGGTGAAGAAGACATACTCCCACAGGCAGCAAACATCAGTCAGGTCCACTAAGAGATTCTGACATCAGAGAAAACACGGATTCCTTGAGCTGGGCCCACATGAATGGACATGAGCAATGGACCAATATGTTCAAGGAAAACTGTGTTGGTAAGCAGATGGGACAATGGATGTTAAACTGGCTGTAACATTTACAGAGTTTATTCCCAGAAATTCAAAGGTTGGGGGAGTTGGGTCTTTTTAGTCTGGAGAAAAGAAGACTGAGGGGGGATCTTATCAATGCTTATAAATATTTAAAGGGAGGGTGCCAGGAGGATGGGGCCAGTCTTTTTTCAGTGGATCTCAGTGATAGGACAAGAGGTAATGGGCACAAACTAGAGTATAGGAAGCTCCATCTAAACATGAGGAAAAGCTTCTTTCCTTTGAGGGTGGTAGAGCTCTGGAACAGGCTGCCCAGAGTGGTGGTGGAGCCTCTGACTCTGGAGACACTCAAAACCCACCTGGATGTCATCCTGTGCAACCTGTTCTAGGTGGACCTGCTCTGGCAGGGGGGTTGGAACAGATGATCTCCAGAGGTCCCTTCCAACCCCTAACATTCTATGATTCTATGATTCCAAATAAGTAATTATATTAGAACTGAGTGTGATCCCTCTTATCTCCAACAATGCAAAATAGATTTAGAAACATAGAATAAGAATCATTTAGGTTGGAAGGGACCTTCAAGATCATCGAGTCCAACCATAAACCTAATACTGGCAAAACCATCACTAAACCATGTCCCTCAGCACCACGTCTATCCATCTTTTAAATAACTTCAGGTGATTCAACCACTTCCCTAGGCAGCCTATTCCAATGCTTGGTAACCCTTTTTGTGAAGATTTTTTTTCCTAATATCCATCCTAAACCTCCCCTGGAACAACTTGAGGCCATTTCCTCTTGTCCTATTGCTTGTCACTTGGGAGAAAAGACTGACCCCCACCTCGCTACAACCTCCTTTCAGGTAGTTGTAGAGAGCAAGAAAGCCTCCCCTGAATCTCCTTTTGTCCAGACTAAACAATCTCAGCTCCCTCAGCCATTCCTCATAAGACTTCTGCTCCAGACCCCTCACCGGCTTCGTTGCCCTTCTCTGGACATGCTCCAGCACCTCAATGTCTTTTCTGTGGTGAGGGACCCAAAACTGAACACAGTATTTGAGGTGGGGCCTCACCAGTGCTCAGTACAGGGGGACAATCACTTCCCTAACCCTGCTCAGTATTCTTGATAGGAGTCAGGATGCCATTGGTCTTCTTGGCCACCTGGGCACACTGACAGCTCATATTCAGCTGGCTGTCAACCAACACCCCCAGATCCTTTTCTGCCAGGCAGCTTTCCAGCCACTCCTCCCCAAGCCTGTAGCGCTGCCTGGGGTTGTTACCCAAGTGCAGGACCTGGCACTTGGCCTTATTGAACCTCATACCGTTGGCCTTGGCCCACTGATCCAGCCTGTCCAGATCCCTCCTTAGGGCCATCCTGCTCTCAAGCAGGTCAACACTCCTGCCCAGCTTGGTGTTGTCTGCAGACTTACTGAGGGTGCACTCAATCCCCTCGTCCAGGTTGTTGATAAAGATTTTAAACAGAATCAGTCCCAATACTGAGCCTTGGGGAACACCACTTGTGACCGGAAGTCATAAACAGCCAGAATAGCCATGGTTCATGAGGCTATTACAGAAATGTGTTTGAACTGTAATTGACTTTCTCAGAACATTCTCAGGAACTGGCATTTTCACTTTCCAAATGCCTTTTACTGTAAAAGGAGGATCTTGGGATCTTGGAGGATGCATGAACCCAGGAAAAATAACTCCAAATTGTGAAACAACACAGCACAGGACTTTTAGCAGATTATGACACTGTACAGATCTTCTAGTTGAAGAAAAGCTATCTGTTCAGATGAAAGTCAAAATTGTGAATATCAAATTGGGAGCAAAGATAACATTGCGGTGAAGGTAATGGATTAAACTCAGGAGAGATAGGTTTAACTCATAGCTCTGCTTTCTGGACAATTTTATGAGTTATTTCTTCCCTCTTTGTTTTTGTCTACACAAATGGATGAGACATTGCATTCCCCCTAACTCTTGCCTATCTTCTCTGTTTAGAATATGACTTCTGCCACTAATAAGTTTAATGAACAACGCATACATAAGCCCCCTGTCTCCAGCACACAGTTCTGCAATCAAAGAACAGTCACAACCGGTCACAATGAAAACCAGAATCTGAGGATACTCAGTGCAAAGAGAAGGAAAAATGGCATTGAAATAGTAAGTGATAATCAGAATTCTTTCAAATGACATTGCACACCAGACAGACAAAGAGCATAAAGCTTTGACTTGTTTTAATAGCAACTGAACGGCCTGTCAGTGGTAAATTCATTGGCTAGTGCTGTCAGACCTACTAGAGCACCTAAGTCTATATACCATATTAAAGCAGATGTACTGATAAAAGTGAGGGAGTCAGTAGTCATATCTTTTTAATACCTACATTTCATCATCATCCATCATAGTTAGGTGGTTGCTCAGAATTCTGGACATGAACCGACTTTCCCTCTTTTTCACTCAGCGTTCAAATGTTATATTGCTCAAGTTGTTAACCTCCCCCCAAAACTTCCACATACTGATGGGCACTGATCCCAGCTGTGGGCATTGTTGTGAACCTTAAGTCTTCCTTTCAGCTACTGTTGAGTCACTACTAGTATTAACACACAAATCTAAAGCCGATTTATTTCGTTCTTTCACAACCATTCATATTCAGCCTAGTATTTTGGTTTTTATCTTCCCTGATTAGTATGTCATCTGGATACATATATAAAGCTGTACAACCAGTTAGTTGTTGATAATAGAAGGCATCTATACAGGGAAGACCTTGTTTTGCAGGAAAAATAAATAGTAGGTATCTGCCCCAAGAGCCCAAAGCCTAAAGATGTTACAGGGAGACTTCTATTTGTCTTCAGTGGTCAGGCACCAAGTGATCCATATCCATAAAATTAATCAGCCTGTTGTTCAACTGCACTGTCAAAAGGGAAAAAAGAACTGATGCATTTGAGCTCTTTCATTTTTAGCTTGATGCAAAGCTGTATTAGGTATAATCCCATTTTTCAGAGTGAATAAAATCCTGTGTTATCTGAAAAGCTAGAGCTGCTGTCTCAGATTTATGGAGCTTAACTTGTTTAGCTTGACAGATGCTGCTCAGGATCAAAAGACATTGATGTAAACAATGCTGTATCTTCAAGGTCAGGAAAACTCTAATGAAGAAATTTTCTTGATACAATGTAGGGTAGAAGGACGAAGCACGTTAAACATATAGATAACTATAACTGTCTGAAACAGTATAATAGTTCTCATAAGCATGAGTCCTAGGACATAAGACAAGTCCAGTCAGACAAGTGCAGCGATATTCTGTTGTTCACTCTCAAGATCACTCATAAGATCTCTATATGATGGTCTCTTATTTTTAATAAATCCTTAGCTTAAATCCTGTTCTTTCATCTCGCTGCTTCTCTAGGATGTCACAAAGCAGATTCTTTATTTCTAACACCTCTTTATTTTTCAATATCAAAATGGTACAGTCTTTAAACTATTCTCCTGAATATTTTGTAATAATTTAAAAAAAGTATTAATTTCTGGACAGAGGCCTTAGTGTTGGATGGATTGTGTAGAATTATGGAGTTTTTTCCCATCGCATTAACATTCCACTGTTGTTGTAGGAAGACTTGTGAGTCCCCCAGTCTTTGTAAACGTAATTCCAAGGCAGCACAGAAACATTGGAGAAGACTTTTTGGCAAGCTCCTTTGTGCAGCTTTAAAAGCCATTTGGCCCCAAATCTAATAATCATCTAATAAAGGTTGGAGTGATCTCAAGAGTCTCAGATCATACGTGCTGATTACTATTTAGTCATTTTAGCCACACAGTCAACCTTTTTCTCTCTATCTTTTTTTTTTTTTTTTTTAAGCACTAAAAGAAGTTTAACTATGTGGAAGAGCAGAATATCAAATCTTGTTCCATTTCTGGGTTTCATTGCTGTTTCTGGCATAGTACCTAGTGGGCACAAAGATACCAGTCAGTCAGTACCTGACTGGAGGCTGGAGAGACAGGCAAAGGCTATGGCAGGTATATGGATCTCTAACAAGGTCACATTTTTATTGAATTGTATCATTGCAGAAGAAAGGAGGGAACAACTGAAGACCACCTTTACAGGCTTCTTACAGGTCTTTATACTCAGATAGGTAGGCACTACACTCATTATGTAGGCATCCAACTCTCTGACCCATGTAGAAAAAATGGGAAATTAGTATAAATGTTCGTATACAACCAAATGGAAATACCATTATTAGAACAAAACCCACAGAATGCACTCAGTCCAGCTGTGTTACATCCAAGAAATATTTCCTGTTATGAAGTATTTAATTCCAAACCAGAGCTTTCTTCTCTATTTCAAACAAGCTAATAGCTGTGAAGACACCTTACAGATTATAAGACAAGTGTCTAGTTGCTTCTAGCAATATTTTTTTTTCCACCTGTGAGACATAGGCTAGCTTTTCCCATCTCTAGCATTGTAATTCATTGTAACATGTTGCAGAAACAGGAAATTTGACATTTCCAGAAAACTGCTGTCTGCAATTTATAATATGTTGCAGAATTGTGAAGTCACAGAAATGGCATTTCTATGAATCTAAGTCTTGTTGGTGGAATTAATGACTAAAATACATAAAATAATTAATGGTATGATTATTGAATACTACCCAGACTCAGTGTTTTGCAGAGAATGAAATGGTATTGCACAATTCCGTAACCTAGGGACTGATGCTCAAAATTTGTCTTCTGCTGGTGAGCACGTAGTGTTGTATAGCTGGACACCTAAGCAGAAACTTGAAAAGTATCAAAACATCTAAATGATTTTTTGTATGTAAATTTTATTGCCTACATTAGCACCAATTACACATAAAAGCATTAACTGCTTTCGGAATGTTTTCCCAGGTGTGGTAATACATTTCTTTAATTTCTAGCTAGAAAGAAAGCCTCTACAGTTAATGCTTAATTATGAAGTCATTTTTTCCCATCATTGTAAATACAAATTAAGACACTGGTTTTTATGATAAATAACTATTATAATCTTCCGGTAAAGGAGGAGCCCAAATTTTCTACTGTGATAAACTGGCAGCTCAATGATTAACCATGATGAAGAAAATTCTAATGAACCAAATAAATGTCACAGTCAGTACCATCCATTCTGTATTAATAAATTTGGTATACAATTCCATTTGCTATATATGTCCTTGCAATATTTGTTTTCAGAGGACTAAATATCTTTTATTTTTCCTCTGAATGCATAACTGCACTACAGAAGAGATCAAAGGAAAGTTAGATGTTTTGTTCTTCACAATGATGGCATCTGAAAAGGAAAGAAGAGTCTGTTTGTAAGGGAAATACATTTTTTTTCCTGCTAACACAATCTGCAAGGAAACAAAGTTTCTAATCAGTGGTTTGAGTTTTCTGCTGACTTATGGAAGCATTTTAATTGGTTTATAGTATTCATATTTTCACAGTTTTTTGTGTAGCTTTAAATAATGCTAACATTCTTAGCTTGATTCCTAAAGAATCTGGCTTACACGATCACTGTCTGGTCCTGAACTTCTAAACAGTGAATTCACTGACCATTTCAGCTGGATTTGAGTGAAGAGCAGAGAAACCTAGTTGTCTGTGAGACTTTCAGGTCTCTTCCAGCTAGAGAAAGGAGACCCTGTAGCAGCCCTCACTAAGAGAAAGGTTGCTGAATGAGTATATGTATTACCAGACAGGTGTGAATCCATATGGGAAAACAATGTGAAAGCTTTAAACAGGAATAAAAATATTTTATTAGAACTTCCAATCAATCCTACAATTAAAATGCACGGGAAGAAAATGCTTGGTAAATTTGGGTGCTCTTGTTACTGGTTTTTGAAGATTTTCCTCTCAGTTCTTTTAGAATGAAAGCTGTAGCATTTGGGCTTAATGCTGTATCAGATGATGGGCTTCATAACAAAATACATACACATGGAATCCCAGGCCCCACGGGACACTGGTAACAACCTCATATAATTTCACCTGAAGTACCAAATCTATTTAATCCCCTACTGGGCCCCTGTTCAAGCTGCACCTTCCATTATTCTGTTAAACAAGAACAGCAGCAGCGCAATGGATTAAGAAGTGATTGGAAATGAAAATGAGAAAAGTTCAGCTCTAATAATTCTTAGTTATCAAGAAATAACTGTATGCTAATTCTTTAGAAGCAAAGAAGCAGCCCTGTTCTGGATTCAAGCTTGTTATTATATTAAATAAAAATAAATATATAAATAAA
>VZSF01004951.1:338-102612 GCA_013398295.1 Chionis minor
GGGGCAGCCCCGGCGGTGGCCGTTAGGTGGCGGGCGCGGGGTGTCCGGCCGGCGGCGGGAGGGTGAAACCAGGCGGTTTGCAGAAAAATTTCCCTCTTGGAGCCGGGAACGGTGCCCCCCCCGCCCCCCGCCCCGGCCCCGGGGTGTCCTGGGGACACGCAGCGCCCAGCCCGCGCTGGCCGTGGCTAACGATGGCCACCGCGTCCCCCGGCCACCTCGGCAGCCCGCTGTTGGGGGGGGGGGGGGGGTTTTTTGGAGCTGNAGCTGGGCCGCCCCCCCTTTTCCAGCCCCAGTTCATTCGGGGCCACCCGGATTCCAACCCCCCATCAGCTCCCAGGGCGAACCCAGGTGCTGGGGCAAACCCAGGCACCGCGTGTCCCCACTGGCCACCGCGTCCCCCTTCTCACGGGGGTGTCTCCGGAGGGGTGTCGGAGAGCAGCTGGGGCACGCGGTGGGTTAAACGGGGAGGGGGGGATGAAGAACACGGAGTTCCCCTCTCCCTACAACCCGCAGCACTGGTCACACTGGACACGACACGACACGGGGGACGGGGAGCCAAGATGCTGCTCATCCCAGCACTGGACTCACCACGAGAGCCCCAGGAGCGAGAGCACGTGCACGGAAATGTCCTGTCTGCACCCCCTTCCCACGGGGCTCCCCCAGAGCAGCTCCCCCCCACTGCCTCCCCTTCCCCTTCCCCACGCTCCTTCCACGGCTGCGGAAATTGGCAGTGAATGATCGGCAAATCCACCCCATTCCTCTCTGCCTGGGAGAGGTGCGAAGTCCCAAACCTGGACGCCCCACTTAAAGAAGTGTGAGCTAAATCCATGCTCAGGACCTCAGGTCCCTCCGGAGCCCGGCTGTCTGGCTTATCTCAGCTCCCACTTTATTTTAGGGAAAGCGCTGATGGCTACGGCTGCAGGAAATCCGGGAGGTGGAAATTACGGAGCGTTTTGCCCTCCACACCCGGCTCTGGGCGACATCAAGGAGTTGAGGGGGGCGGGGGGGGAGGACTGTGCAGGCATCACTGGCCCCGCAGACAGTGAATTTCTGCTCGCCTGCATCCTTGCAAAAGGCTGAGGGCTCGGGGCGCGGAGCACCCCGCGATGCGGCGAGGTCGGAATCGGCGTCGGCAGGGGCAGAACAGCCGGGCTGGCCCGTCCATCCGCCCGGCCGGTGTTGCGGAATGACGGAATGCTTGAGCGAAACCACGCGCCGCCGTTAAACACCAGCTCTGCGCTCGCGAGGAGCGACGCGAGAGCCGATGGCCGCGGGGACGAGCAGCTTCGCAGCGGTTCCAGCAGCCTCAAGGGCTGCGATGTGGCCCGCAGGGATGCCGACCCCCGGCTGGGGCTTGGACGGGGGGGGGGTCCAGACGACGCATCCTGGCTGCATGTGTCTGCGGAACATGCAGAGAGCAGGGCTGGGAGAGCAGCCTCGTAACTGGGAATCGTAACTGCGGCAGCTGGCCGTCTCTAGCAGCTTCCAGCTCTTGCCAGTGAAACAGCTCTTGACTTTTGAAAGCGTGTTTTGTACCTCGAAAGAATAGATGCGAGGCAAGATCTCCCCGCCCCTGGCACTCGCGCCGGGGAATGGGATCCAAGCCCTTTGCGATTTGTCCAGGGCAGAGCCGAGCTGCCCGCGGGGAAGGGCTGGGAGCATTCCCCCAAGTTTGCAAAGTGTCGGGGAAAAGCTGTGCCATCTGGCCCTCACCCGGGAAGGCGCAGATATGGGTACGGTCCGATGAGAAAGGGGGGGAGGCAGAAAACGTTCCCCACAGGACAAGATGGGGTTTGCCGTGTAGTGCGGTATCAGGGTGAGAAAACCCACCGCGGAGCAGGAGCGCCTGGGACCCCATCCAGGACCTGCCTGCACCAGCGTGGAGGCGGGCGAAGGGCTGGGGGTTTTGCTGGGAGCCGTGGCAGCTCCAGGGAGGATGTTTCATGCGGCCAGTCCCCCGTGCGGGTCCCGTCGCGGTGGCTTAGGTGACATGTGGCCCCCCTAAATGCTGACATAGTTGCTGGGGGCGATGCCAAACAGCCTTACCCTGTGGTTGCAGGCACAGAGCTGTCCCGGGGGTAACACCGACGCGCAAAACACAGAAGTAAACACCCCTTTGCCATAGCTACGGAGGAGCCCCCCACACCTGNCGTTGTCATAGGAAACGGCGCTCGCTAACGGGGTGTGACGGGGCTTTACGGGATGCGCTCAAAGGAAAGGTATGTGTGAGGGGCAGATCCCAGAAACACCGGTGGAAGAGGCCCTCTGAGGTGTCCATCCCCAGCGCTGGCTCCCGGCAACATCATCGCCACTGGGAGCGGTCTCGGCTGCTCCAAGGATGGGGGTCCCCCACCTCTCCAGGGACCTGTCCTGGGGCTGCACCAACTCTCCCAGGGAAGAAATTTTCCTGATCTGGACCTAAGATGTGTCTGCAGCTGGGGATGTCCTGAAATGCCCAGGGCAGTGCCCCCAGGAAGCACTGCCCCGGATCGGCCGGGAGAGGAGATACGTGGTGCAGGTGACGATGGAGAAGGGGCCCAATCCTCTGTGTTGGGATGCGGACATCCGGGCGAGCCGGAGGAGAGAGGATGGTACACCCCGAAGTGGATAGCCACGACCAGGACACATCACGTTCGTGTCCTGCAGCTGCATTTCCGTGGGGAAACAGCTACGACCGCTGGTGCTCGTGCCAGCAGAGATGCTGCTGCAGGGGCTGAGGGACACGGAGGGGTTGGGGACACAAAGGAGCCGCTGCAGGTCCTCACTGCCGCTGTGCAGTGATGCTGGGGTTGAAATAGCATGGCGTTGTCACAGTTTTGGGAAAGCTGAGGTGGGTACGTGGGTTTGGTCCAGCCAGCCTGACTGGCATCGCCTGGGCCAAAACTCTCATTTCACCTGTTCGTCCCTCTGCTGAGCAAAGTGCCCCGTGTTTGGCCGCGGTGTGTCTCCCAGAAAGGCACCACCGGAGAGGGACGCTGCCTCTTCCCGTGGTTGAGCATCCTTACGTACTCCTCCCGTGGCTCACCAGCTGTTAATTGCTAACTAACAGGGCATCCCCCCGTAGGTGCTACAAAAGAAAAAGCTCAAAACTGAACAGTCTCTCTCAAATGTAGAGCTCTGCAAGCCAGCCTGCTAGAGCATCCCAGAGAAACGCCTCCCAGGGCATGGGGCGGGGAAGGGAGGCAGGTTTTGAGGCATGGACAGGGTTCTGTGGTTCTCTAGTACCTGGGAATCAAGTCAAGTCTCCGCTCAGTCTTATTTTTGGCAAGGAAAACCTGCAGGCTCGTCAAGTCCCTCACTCAGAGCTATTTTCACCAGCCCACAGTCGTATCCGTGGCTCTCTCCTGAACCACCTCGGGCATCTGCAGCTGGGTCCAAGCAGTGGAGCAGCAGGGAGGTGACCAGCC
Source organism: Chionis minor (assembly GCA_013398295.1). Lineage (NCBI taxonomy): Eukaryota > Metazoa > Chordata > Aves > Charadriiformes > Chionidae > Chionis > Chionis minor. Next base: position 3,746 of record VZSF01004951.1, read on the forward strand.
AACACGCCGGCACGTGGCTATGGATGTAGCTCCAGTGTTTTGTGTCCCGAAACCTGGATAACCTGTACCCACCAGTGGGCACGCTGGGGGCAGGCAGGCAGGAGGGCAGCAGCGGGAGGGCAGGGTGGAGCGTAGGCTTGGGCCGGAGCACAGCGGGAGCTCTGGAGCAGGGAACATCCCCCTGCTCCCGTCAGCCATCCAAGAGTCACGGCTTTGGTCTCAAGACTGGGCTGGATGGCTGGCTGTTAAAACACTGACCGGCTTCTCCGAGCGTGGTCCGGGGAGGGGGTGTCCACCTCTCACCCCCCTGTGCATCCCACCGCACCAGCCCATGCCATGGGACATCCCCCCGGCGCCTGCCCAGCGCTGCGTGGGAGCCACCCTGGCCCCGGCACAAGGCTGGAAGCCACCGCAGAGACCCCGTTTCAGCCTCGTGGGCAGGATCTTCTCAGCTGTCCCCACGTACACTCGATGCCGGGGTGTTTCTCCCGGCGCGAGAGGCGCTGCCGGCGCTGTGGGGGCTGTCAGGGGAGTGCGGGGGCACCGGCAGGTTCCACTGGACGCACGTCTGCCGGGTTTGATCGAGTAACTAACGAGGCTCGTGTGACCCCAGCTGTAGCCCACCCAATTTTAACTTTCCATTAGCTCTTCTTTCTCTGGCAGTCGCTTCCTACGGTTGTTACGGGATAAGGTTCTGCCAACACAAGGATGCTGCTTGGTGCTGGACCTGCAGCCACATGCAATGGTGGCGTGCTCTTCCTCGGTGTGACCAACAGCATCATTCACCCACAGCCACGGAGCCACCACAAGGTCTCTTGGGAATACTTGTCATCGGAGTGCCCTTGGGGAAGCAAGGGGAGACACCAGCCCCAGCCCCTCGGCTAGACACCTGACTCAGGTTCCTGTTTTCTGCCATGAATGAGCAACCAGGTGATGTTTGTGATGGTGCCTTCTCCATGGGCTTTGCCTCCCTCATCCTCTCCTCTTCCCTTCCCCTGTGGGTAACCAGCTCTGCTGGTGCTAGGAAGACTCGGGGATGCGCAGCACCTGTAAGGCTCGGATTGTGTTGTGAGTTGTGCGGCTCTTGGACAGCGGTGGTGGGATCTCCATCCTTGGACATGTTCAAAACGTGCCTGGACAAGGCCCTGAGCAGCCTGACCCAGCTTTGGAGCACTAACTTGCTCAGGGGCTGGGCTGGAGACCTCCAGACATCCCTCCCAACCTAAATCCTTCCATGATTTATATCGAATTCTCTTTGGTATTTATGAAGTTCTGGGAAGCCTTCAGTGATGTATCGTTGAACCGTTATAACCCGATGCTGGCCAAGGAGGGATTTAGTGGTCCTGGCTCCATACATCTCATTCACATTGTCCTCCTCAAGGACAGCTGAACATCTGCTGCCGATAGGTAACTCCAGGCCGTGGTGTAGCCCCGCTCCCAGCTCAGGCGTGAAACCTCTCCTCCGCCTGCCTCCATCCCCGCTGCCGGGGACCTTCGGGCAGACCTTTCAAGTAGCTGTTTTTGTCCTCCAGGCTGCTCACGAGCTTTCCAAGTGTTGATTAAAAGGTACCATCGCTGCAAAACGTGCTGTGCCTGGGTGGATATAGCTTTCAGCAAGTGAAACACAGTGTTTACTGGAACGCGCCACGGTCGTTCTCGGTCAGGACTGATTCTCTGCCAGATGTCAGCTCTGACCCCCAGCAGTTTCGGCAGTAGAGCCGCTTAAAAATTGGAAGATTGTTTTGTATTCTCGAAAGGAAAAAAAAAAAAAGAAGGGTATGTTTATTATGAAGATATTGCTTTTCACTGCCTGCGTACTCTGAAATGGCCAACGCATGTTCAAAGAGACTTTCCTTTCAAATCGCTTTTGTGCAGAGACCGAGGCTGGAAAATATCAACCCAGAAGGGGAAAACTGAAGCAAGTTGTGGGCAACTGAGTACAGAGATGTAACTGGTAACGCTCAGCCAGAACATGAACTTTAGACACTGCCTGTGCTCCAGTTTGTGTCTGTAGCAGAGAGGGGCCCTAAGGAAAAGGCGGTGGAGCTCTATTATCTCGCAGCCAGATCCTTGTGGTGTTGAGGGGAAACATATAGCAGGCAGGGCTGGGCCGTCTCCCTCCCCTCCCAACGCACCCTGCAAGTGCCAACCGATGGCTCCCAGAGCCCTGATAATCCTGAGCGTGAGTCAGAGCCCAAAAAGCAAGAACAGAGCTTCAAATTAGGAATTACGTTTTTTTAAAAAGCACACACGCTGGGTATGGTTTCTTGCCTTCTGCTTTTTAAGCCGTAAGGTTTATGCCTCCAGCTTTTCCATGCATCCAGAAGGGCTTAGCATTTTCCTTTCAGCGAAGTGAAATCTGAGTCTCCCCCAGGCACATGACTCCAGGAAATGGGGATTAAACAACCTGCAAGGTGGAGTGATGCAGTCGCTAATGGCCACAAGGCTGTGGAGCCACAGAGGCAGCGCCCTGGGGACGTCTGCTCCCAAAAAGTCCCCTTGCAGGTAACTGTAACTCCCCACAGAGGCCGGAGGACACCAGTCGGTCCTGTTTCAAAGGGACCTGGAGGCTGGGAGGGACCGGCTCAGCCATGGAGTGACCTTGAGAAAAGTTCCCCGTGCCAAAACCCTTGTCAAGGGGGGGATTTGGTACAGCAGTAATCTCCAGCCTTCTCGTCTGACTCCCAAAGAGGCACCACACGTGCGATTAAAAGCCCCAGAGTCCCGAGATCTGGCATTTTGTGATAGCCTTGCTGGGAAATGACAGAAATCCTCCAAAAAGCTAAAAATGTGCTTTCCAGCAGGGCTGCAGCTGGCTACATGTGTGCAGACGGGTGGCTGGGTCCCTCTGCCACCTGCTCTGGGCTGCCCAGGGATCTGTGGCTCCCCCGTGGAGAGTTTCTCCATTATTTTTCCCGATGGAGAAGCACCTGCCACTCCATGGGGTTTCTGCCTGCAGCTGGCCTGGTTCCACCCAGGCAACTGGAAATGTGACTGGGGGGTTCAATGAGCCCAACAAAATAACATGGTGAGGAACCTGGAGAAGTGGTGGAGGAGGTCTGTGGGACAGCCGTGTTGGGGAGTTTCCACTGTGAGGCAGGTGTGGGGCCAGGAGGGGACCAGGGGTTGGGCTGAGAAGGTGGCTGGACCAGGGCAAGGAGAGCTGGAGCAGGGCTTGCAGCTGGCAGCCAACTGGTGTGACCTGCACCAAGTGCTGCACAGCCAGTGCTTCCAGTTGGATTGTCTGCAGGAGCAAAGAGGTCATCAGTGCAGAAGTGGGACATGGAGTAGGGGGAACCAGGCATGAAAATCAGAGGGGAGACCAGGAAAGGAGAATGCTATGGAGGAACAAGGAGAGGTGGCCTGGTGTTGCAGAGCAGTGACAAAGGAGGAAACAGCGGCGTCCCTGCCAGGGTCCAGTCCAAGATGAGAGCGTGAAGATGGGAAGGTGAAGTGGAGAGGTCAAACATCATGTGGGATGAAAGTGTCCAGCTCTCAGAGTGGGAAACTGAGGGACCGAGAAAGGATAAGACATTGTGAGAAGTGCTGGAAACGTCCCTCCTGACACGTCCCCAGACCACGTTTCCCTCCCAGCGTTTGTGCTGTAGGATGGGAAGGGAGGGGAGACCCCAGCCAGTTCGTCACCAGCCTGCAGACCCCCATGTCTCCGGACCACCACAGACCCCTGGCATTGTCCTGAGGGATCACATGGAGGAGCTGCCCCTGTATCTCTGCCAGGGATGTGTGATGGCTAATCCAGAGTCTCTTCTTGCTCTGTCTTCCCGGAGATGGAAGTGGGAAACACTGCTAGACCCCTGGTTTGGGGTGATGGGGAGGCTGGCAGGAGCCCTTGGTCAGCATGCATTGCATTTCTGGGGCTGTTTGACTGAATTGCTCCTCTCTTTCCACCAAGCCCCACTATAAGTCTCAGCTTCCCAGGGGAAGCCGTGACTTTGTCCGTCTGCTGGGCTTTGGCTCACCTCCTGAAGGGCCCTGCGAGCTGCTGCCCAGACCTGGCAGGTCTCAACGTCCTTCGGTTCCCATCGGCCTGTCTGGGCTGAGGAGCGAGCCCCAAAACACAGCTCCCCGGGAGGGATCAGCCGTTCGCCGTGCAGTCTGGCAGCGAGCTGCAGCACAAGCGAAGCCCTGGCCCTCCACCAACGCACGCTGTTTCCTCCCGGCAGGCTGGCCAAAAGGAGTCAGATGAGGACATGAGAGGAGCTGGGAGTGCAGGCAGGCGTAGGGGAAGCGTGGGGTAACGGAGGGCACCGGGCTGGGTTCGGTGGCTGGATGGTGTTGGGGATAAGCCTCTCCAAAGGGGAGTGGGAATTGATGCCGGTGGGTCCTGCTGCCGGCCACGCGGCTCATCATCTCCTCCAGGTTCTGGGCTGTCTCCGGTTCGGTCCTTCGCCAGGGTCCATCAGCAGCCCCTGGTGTTTGGGGCATTTATCTAGGGCCAGAACTTCCTCACTTTCAGATAAAAACAACCCATTACCTCCACATCTATCTCTGCTCGAGGTCCCAACCACCACTAAATTTTCCTCCCAGCCTCAAAGTTTCACCTGTCGCTTGGAGCAACGGTGTCTCCATCCCTCAAGTCCTTTATTCCTGCTGAGGTAACAGAGGCTTCGCTGTCCTCATCTCCTTTATTCCCAGGAGCGGGGTCTGAACAGAGACAATTGTGCCTGCCACGTGCTCCTGCAAGTTGGTGTTGGGAACGCCCGCTCTGCATGGTGTGAGTGTCCTGGCACCAGCCACGTGCCAAAAATAGGGGCCGTTTGCCTCGGAGACCTGCATGGATGAAGCTCTTGCATGGCTTCCAAGTTCACCTCTGCTCTGCCACCCAGATCCCATTGCCCTGCCGTAACTTCAGCTTACCTCAGCCAATTAAGATGTCATTTGTAACTAGCATATGGATAATTCAATTTAATTAATACTTCTTTTACTGCAGAACGTTGCCTCAGGCCAGGTGAGGTGCTCACCGAATAGGCCTCAGACAAAAAAGAAAAAATTGACAAAATATTTCACCATTTCAAATCAAAATTTGGGGGACTTTTCATTCTAGCGTGGAACTGAGTTATATTTCATGGCTGAACAAATCAAGCAAAACCAGCCATTGTGTTTCAGACTGAAACAAGTATTTCACTTTGAATCCAAATTATTAGGGATTTAGCTTTCATTTCAGGAGTAGAAATCACAGAAATACTGTTTTTAGGTAAAACAGTGAGACATGAGGCTTTTACCTCTGTCAGAAATGCTGAAGGTGTTTCCCAGTCGCGGAGGTGCCCCGGTGCCAGGTCTGAGGAGCCCCAGTGTGGGTGGGTGAAAGGATGGTTTCTTCTGTGGTGGTTTCAGGAAGGTCCCCCCCGGTCCCATGTGCCCGTGTGGGCAGACACAGAATCGCAGAATCACTTGGGTTGAAAGAGACCTTCAAGATCATCGAGTCCAACCATCAACCTGACACTGCCAAACCCACCCCTAACCCATGTCCCTCAGCACCACGTCTGCCTGGCTGGAAAATACCTCCAGGGATGGCGACTCCACCACTGCCCTGGGCAGCCTCTTCCAATGCTTGACAACCCTTTTGGTGAAGAAGTTTTTCCTAACATCCAACCGAAACCTCCCCTGGCACAACTTGAGGCCATTTCCTCTTGTCCTGTCACTTGTTCCTTTGGAGAACAGACCTACCCCCGCCTCTCTACACCCTCCTTTCAGGGAGTTGTAGACAGTGAGAAGGTCTCCCCTCAGCCTCCTTTTCCCCAGGCTGAACAACCCCAGTTCCCTCAGCCGCTCCTCACAAGACTTGTTCTCCAGACCCCTCACCAGCTCCGTTGCTCTTCTCTGGACACACTCCAGCACTTCAGTGTCCCTCCTTGTACTGCGGCGCCCAAAACTGAACACAGTGCAGACACGACGGGTGAGAGGCCACCCGTCCATCTCATCCATCACCGATGGGTGGGAGGCAGGCGCCGCAGGGCCAAGGTCACGTGTTGACCCAGCTGGATGCAAAGAGCACCCAAATGCAAACACGAAGGGCAAAGTCCCAGCACAACCAGGGTAAAGAAGAAACAGCCACGTTGCAAACTTCCCCAAGGACGAGGGACATCCTCTGTGTCAACGTCATTTTCATCAGGCAGAGGTTTTTCAGGTGTCGTCCCTCAAAAGTTTCCAGGGCAAATATTCCGCCTGGGGAATGGCTGGCCAAGCCCCTGCAGCCGCGGCGCAGGCAGTGCCGTTGGGCAAAGGCGTCTTCCCTCCCCAAGCTTGGCAGCGGGCGCGGGCTGCGCCGACGATGCGCCCTGCCATCTCTGCTGTAGCTGCTTTCCCTCGCAGCACTTCACAACTCAGCACTCTTGAGTTAATTAGAGAACCATATGCCCCTTTCTCACACATCATAAAAGCGTGTGTTTAAAGCCGGGTGATAAAAGGGAGCATTAGTCTGGGTCACTGCGAGGCTCTGATCTCAGCTCGGCTCCGCGCGCTGCCTCGCTCTCCTGGACCACTCTCAGACCAGGTGGAAACGATGTTTGAGTCCATCTGAGCTCGCTTTCCTGCCAGCTTGCTTGAGAGACTACCAAGTATTTTACAGCGCTCTCCCCGGCACGGTTGGCTCTCTAACACCCTCCTACAGCCTGCCTGTCCCTGCTTAACTCTCCTGGCTCCCTCCCAGTGCTGAGTTTCCGTCTCCCAAAGGAAACTTGGGACCTCGCCTGACATCAGCGTGTGGCAGCGGTCAGCAGGTCTGACCCTGGTTTTGGTTTACAGATGGCTTGAGGCTCTTCTAGATGGCCATGGACGCTGCAGCCTGCTGTCCGCTGGGGCACGCGGGGTGCAGGGCACGTCCCCACGCCATGGCTTTGAGCATCCTGAGGGGACAGGGGAGCACGGGACAGTGAGTGCATGGAGACGGCTGGTCCAGCTGCTCATGTGCAAGTCACTGTATATATCCAGACATCTCCTCTTTGCTTCCCGTCTGCCGGGACAACACGTTTCTCTCCCATCCTCATGTGCAAGGCAGAATAACATGCCAGATGTTTTATGTTAAAAGCTCCCTTTTCCTCCTTTCCATTTTCTTTAAAGAGTCTCAGACGGGGAGGTGAGGACCCTGTCTGCTCTGGTGAGGACCACCTAATCTGATCAGTTCCCTTTTGGCACAAAGCGTATCCAGGCTGCCATCAACCCAAAATTCGAACATGAGATGGAGTCCAGCCCTCAGCAAGGAACCGTGGGGGCTGTGCATGTCTGATAAGCAGGACAGCTGTGGAGCTGCAGAAAAAGCCTGCGGCATCCTGCAAGCCCATGTGGCTGCCCCAGGAAGCCCAGACTTGTGGAGGATCACCAGTATTGTAAGACTGTGTAGCCCAAGGAGGTCACTGGGGAAGGGGACCTGGCAGCCACCTGCACAGAGATCTCAACTGGGAGAAGTCCTCCCAGTAGTGCATCTGCTGCTCACCAAGAAAATGTGTGTGCCAGCCCAGCTACCCCAGGCAGAATGGCAGGGTCATCCCGGCCAAGGTCCACCACAGGCCACATAGCTCCTGTGTCCTCTGAGCAAGCACTGAAGGCTGGGGAGGTAGGAACCACCTGCTGGTCCTTGCACCGGGAACCTGGGCGTGGAGGATGGAGATAGTGCTGAGAAAAGCATGTTCAGTGGCTGAAGAAAGGGAACATCACTGAATCACAGACTGGTTGAGGTTGGCAGGGACCTCTGTAAGGGACCTCTGTAGGTCCTCTTGTCCAACCCTCTACTCAAACAGGGTCATCTACAGCAAGTTGCCCATGGGCCGTGTCCTTTGGACCATGTCCATGACTTGAACCATGTCCAGGTCCCGTTGCTAAGATGGATAGTGGAGAGGAGCTGTGGCCTGGGACACTTCAGAAAGGCCAGGACAGCATCCTCTGGTGGAGTTAATCCTCCTGGTCCCATGGAAGTGCTTATAGTGGCTTTCTTGCCTGCAAGCCCATGGCACCTGGTGCCCATTGCTGTAGCACCAGGACCACAATAAATGTCTGGAAGAATGTCCCTCCGTACTGGTCTGCTGGGAAGGATTCTGGGAAAGGAGGGCCCCCCCACCCTGCCCCCCTCCAGGGACAGGGTCAGTGACAGCACCAGTCCTGCTGGGAAGATGTGCGGAGAGACGAGGACCCAGCATGTTCCCGGTGCCATTGCAACCTCTTTTGACATGGATTTCTGAATCTCCAGGGTCAGTGATGTCCCCAGCACAGTGGAGGAGGCTGGGGGAGAGCTGTACACTACGTCCCTGCCCAGTCAGGCACCTGGGAATGCTCCTTGGCTCCGGGACAGCCCTGGCTTGCTCTGCCTGCCCAGCATCCCTGGGACCTGGCTGTGGAGTAGGCGAGGAGGCTGAGCCATGAGCAGCGAGCCCCATGTTATTTTTGCTGTGCTCAGAGCCTTGCCCCGCGTTCCTGTTTCCTCATGCTATGTTTAGACAACTTTGCAGGACACACTTGCTCCCACTCCAAAAATATCTTTTTTTCTGCACGACTCTGAAGCCTGACAAGAGAAGGGCTAGCAAAAGCCAAGACAAGGTCCCGGGGTCTGTGTGCCTGGGCCAGGCGGACAGCACGAGCAGTGTTGGCGCTGGGGTTCCCTGGGCTTAGCAGGGTCGGCTTAATCCTCTCTTGGCGGATTTGGGTGGATAATCTCCATCTTGGACACAGCATCGCAAGGGCTCAGGACATCCTATCATGATCTGCTGGATGGAGGACAGGGAGACCGTGACTACCCCATGTCCCATGCTCTTGATGCACCCTTGGAAGAGCAAAGTGGGGAGCTCAGAGGCGCATCTCTCCCAAGCCCTTGCACAAGGGGCTCTGCTGAGCTCATGTCTGCCCCTTGAACATCACTGCAGATCCATGGCCAGGTGTCTGGCTCTCCTTGCTTGCTGAAGCCTCAGGAAGTGGGGTCACCTTTCAGGGAGACAAGTGTTAAATGCTCCCCTTCCTCGTCCCCATCTGGCAGCCGAGCACTCATTTCTGCAGTGCCTAAGTGGGGAGATTATTAAGTGAATATGAACATCCTTGAGTCTAATCCACACGCAAATGCAAAGTTAAATTGAAACCAGAAGATGGCTTTAGCAGCACAGTTTATAGCCATTAACCCTTGGGTGACATGAACTGGCATCCCCTTGCAGTGCCAGGAGAAGGTGGCCCACCTGAAACCCCAAGCGTGGCCCAGAGGGAAGGAAGTCCAGGGGACAGCCGTGGCCACAGCTGGCATCTGTGCTGCATCTCCACCTGCCAAGTCCCACAGCCAAACGCAGACGTGCATCAGGACAAGGTCGGGTCGCTGGTGTGCACGGCTTGGCGTCAGCAGCATCCCGAAGGGGGGATGTATCTCCCAGCCCAGGAGGGCTCCCAGCCCTGTGCGTGTCCTTGGATGGTCTTGCTGTGCACCTAGAAGGGCTCCCTGCTGCCCTGCAGCCACCGGGGCCCCTTGGAGACCTACAGACCTCTTGGGAGAAACTGGGAGGAAAACATATGCCCCAGACAGAAGTCCTGACACCTTGCTACAAACACTTTTGGGGGATCCACAGGGGTGGATGCCCAGAGAACCTGATCCTCTCTCCAACCCACCCATGCCAAGTGCTGGACCTCAGAGGAGGCACTTGGTGATGGTGCCACATTCAACTCCAAGGGTGCAGAGTCCCCACAGGGGAGGGGAGCAGGACGGACAAGGCAAATTGCGGGGTGACCCTGGCCACAGAGCAAGGGGAGAGGGTAAAGGCAAGGAGGGAAGAGGGAAAGGTGGTGAGCTGTGGCTCGGTGAGCACAGGCAGAGTGGTCCGCTGTGCCCAGGGAGGGAGCCATGGGACAACCACATGTTTCCAGCCACATGAGCCTGGGCTCATCTTTGAGCTGTGCCTGCCCATCCTCTCCTTCCCTCTCCCCTTCACTCGCCTCCTCCTCCCCGACGGTTCCCTGCCCTCTTCTCTTCCACTTGTTCCATCTCACATGTGCTTCTCCAGCCATTCCTTCACCAGCCACCTCCTGTCCTCACCCCAGTGCCCCGTCACCAGAGCTGGGACCACACCATGGGGCTTCCCCTCTTCAGCACACCTTCCCGGTCTGTGCAAAGCCCTCTTTGAATCCCCAAAAACCTTCTCGGGGCTGGGATTTCTCCGAGACTCTCAGCTACCCATGCTTTCCCCACCAGCCTCGTGCCAGCAGCCCGTGGCTGCACGAAATGCTTGGCAAGAGGCAGGGTGACCTAAGAGACACGGAGCCCATCCGAGCGCACGGGTCTCAGGGCAGCATGTTCCAGGGAGCACAGGCAGCTGCCAGCGGGAGCGAAGGTGCAGGAGGAGAAGGCTTAGGACATGGTTGGCAGGGCCACGGCCGCCCCTGCTCCAACAACCACAGAAATATGTAAATGAGAAACTCGGCCCCTTATTTATGAGACTTCACGATTCGTTTTTCATTTGGGGAATGTGAACAAACGAAAATATGAAATATTTCTCTGATGACACAGTTTCCACCCAGAAAGCACATTCCTTGGAGGCGATGTGCATGTGCACGGGGGCCACATGGTCCAAGCCTGGACCCTGGTGCGAGCTCTGCTTCGCGAAGGGGTGGAAGCTGGGGGGGCCAAGTCCCACAGCGGGGCTGTGGTGGGACAGCAGTGAGGGTCTTGCTAAACTGGAAAGTCCTGCTAGGGTGCTGGAAGGGACAGAGCTGAGAGCAGGTGACAGAGCTGAGAGCAGGTGACAGAGCTAAGCTGAGCCTGCTCCAAGGGGAGAGGAGGCAGGTTGCACCTCCTGGTCCTCCTCCTTTGCAACTGGAGCAAGGACTCAGCCTCCTGCTGCACGTTGAAAAGAGTTTTCCTCCTCCCAACATCTACAAAATGCTCGCTGCTGGCAGTGCCTGAATTTCCCAAGGATGTACAAGTATCCCTGTTTATTGCCTTAACAGTTAAAATTCATTACCGGCTGGCTCTTTCAGAATGGCTCCTCCAGGTCAGTGTTTCCGTGTTCTCCATGAGCCCACAGGGAAAAACCCCACTACTAAAATCTACAGTATCTCTGGATTTAGTGTCCAGGCTATAAAGACCACGATCGCACGGGCCAGACCTTGCTGCATCCCAGCAGCATCAGTATCTCATAAACCAAGCATGCTCCATCTTATTCCCTATTCCCACCACTGTTTTGGAAGGTCTATTCCAGCCCATACCTTCTCCTAGACCTGAGGCAGCAGAGAAGCGTCCTTCACCAGCCTGAACACTTGAACACTTCTGTGCCCCTTCCAGCAGCATCCTCCAGCTGCTGGTGAGCCCACCCGCCTGCTGCCACCCGGAGTCTTATCCCCCCACCCCACCCCAGCCTCTGCAATAAGCCATGCTCCTCCAGTCCCCTGAGTCTTTGAGGGGAGCAATCTCTTTCCTGGTGGCCCCCTCCGTGTCTGCTGGAGCACAGAACTGTTGTCTTAATCAGACGTCACACCTTCCCAAAGAGCTCACACCAACCCCTGGTACAACCCATAGCTGTTTCCCTCTGCCCTGACTCTTCCTGTACCTGCTGCTGCCTCATAGTCACGTGCAATTAGCCGAGATCCCATTATGCTGCTCCTCAAATTGCCTTTTACAACTGAGAAAATAACCTGTATTCAAAATCCTTCCTGCTAGTGCAGGATTTTGTCCTTTGCACCCAGCAGTGTCACCCCACCTCCAGAAGCTGCCACCCAGAGAAAGCCTCCTCACAGGGACAGGGACAGGGACAGGAGGCTCCCTGGACTCCAGGGAGACCTGTCTCAGGGCTGAGGGTGGACGATGAGCCCCCCCACCCTTGCTGGCCCTTCCGCACCCCACACTGACCTATTCCCATGGAAGCTGCGCTGAGCTGGAGCCAATTCTTGTGGGACGAGGGTAGGTGGGTTTCTCCGGGCTGAGATCATTACCGGGTTTGGTTTCCTGGGGACATCGTCATGAGCCACCCTATGGTGGCACCGTTGGCCTCACAAGAAATGCAATGCCTTTAGGATGGGGGCCATCCTGCGATTACATTTAATCTCCACACCTCTCCCCGTATACCGACCCCTCCTCTTTATTGACTTAGCTAGAGAATCTTCTGCTATTTGTTTGAATTCCCTTTGCAAGGTCCAGCTCAACTTGACTTCTGGCAACTGTCATTTACGCTGGCCACTTCCAGGTCCTCAGAGCCAGTTTTCCCTGAAGATCTGCCTGGTCTCTTCATTCTCACAGTGATTTTTGGTGGTCAAGCCATTATTGCAAAGGGTACCAAATAGTTTTGTACCTCTACCTTGAAAACCCTGTTGTCCCCTGGCACATTCAGTCTCTGAGCTCTTCAGTTCAATTGACTTCAGTGCCTGGGCCCCTAAATTTCTCCCAGTACAGGAAACAGAAATACTCCACCTGAACTGCTAATCTGGCACAGGTTATTCTTCAGTTTGCTTTAGATGAAACCTCTGCGGTCAACGTGCGCGTTCTGCAACAGACTTTTCTGTCGTGTCTCCCCAACAGCGAAGACCAAGTCTAAAAGAGTAAATTCTGGAGCCATCTATCAGCTGCCACGTCCCAGAATAGTCGGTAGCATTTGCTCTCCAATCTATATCTGGAAGTGAAAGGCTCCCACTGTGACAGTAAGATTTATGAGCAGTCGTGTTTAAGGGACATATCCAGACTGCTCGCTCCGGTGCCTAAAAAAGGACTTGAGCACAACCGACATGAATAGCCCCCCAGACCCTGCTGGGCTCCTGCTCCATGGGCCCATGTTAGGAGAAGCATGGCTCAACCAGTGCATCCCTCTGCGAGGTCTCTCTGCCCCAGCTCCCCAGGGGACAGAGACAAGGACCCCATCCCACCCATCACATTTCCTCCACGGTGACTGCAGTGACTCCAGCACAGGAAGCTTCTGAGTCGACCCAGAAATACTTGAGCACCACCATGATCATGCAATGCTTCAGTCCACCTTTAGGCCAGCTTTTTACAAGCTGCAGATCCCGCTCTGGAGGCAGCCACTGTGTTCTGGAGGTGCCTGTTTCTCTACACTGTCCTGGAGATACTTCTCCCAAAGGAGGGCCTGCAGCCAAAGTCAATCAAACCTCAACCACCTCAACCCTCAGAGCTCTTTCATCTGAGTAGGTTTCTGGTGTATTCACACCGATTTATTATTGTGTTTCTGCATGGCACTCCCCATCATGGGGGTCACCCGTGCCCCTCACTCATCCCCTGTGTCCCCCCTCATGTCACCCTTCCCCACACCAGACATCCTGTGATGAGCTACATTGGCTCCTGCCACAGCACACGCGTGTCTCCATGGTTTTGGCCTCACTCGTATTGCTCGATGAGGCCAGTATTGTCCCCTCCTTAACCCAAGCAGCTGCCCAGCCTCTCGTCCCCTTGCTCTGTGACCAGGCTTGCTGTGAGCAGAAACCTGCCGACATCAGGTGGTGACACCAGTGTGGCAGAGTCACAGCACTTTGGACCTTCACTAATTTGTGCCATGCCCAGATTAGCTCTTGGTGGGACTTACTGTTGTATTTGGGTTGGGATAACTATAAAAAAAGTGACGTGCTGGAGTGAGTCCAGTGCTCGCCAAGATCGTAATGGGCTGGAGCACGCGATGCATGAGGGGAGGCTGAGGGTAGCAGGTGTCTTCAGCTAAGGGACTCTCTAATTGCTGTCTAATGAGTTATGAAGACAGAGCCAGACTCTCCTCAGAAGTGTGTGGTGAAGGATCCAGGGGCAACCAGCACAAGTTGTGGGAAGGGAAAATCCAGCCTGACATGCAGAAAAAGATTTTCACAGAGAGGGTGAAAATCCTCCTTGGAGATGTTCACAATTGGCCTGGACAAAGCCCAAAGCCACCTGGTGTCTCCTGGGAGCTGGCCCCGCTCTGAGGAGGAGGTTGGAAGGAAGGCACCAGAGATCCCTCCCAGCCTGCAGCTCTGTGCCATACTACGATGTCCCGTGTACTTTGGTGAGCAACACACGGTCTCGGCTTTCATTCCAATTAATGGAGCTTTTTTCCCCAAATATAAACAGTCTGCTCTTTTCAGGAAAATCTGCCGGCCTCCCTTCAGAGCCAGGGAGCCACATTGCCGGTTATAGCCCGGCCATTGATTTACTGGTGTGACTACGGCCAAGTTGGACGGCGTCTCCGTGCCGAGATCCAGCATCCTCAAAATGCAGGAGAAACCCAGTCTATCAGCTGGTCCATCTCATCCTAATCCAGCGCAGGGCCTTCGCAATGATCAGCGTAATAAGCTTTGAGATGAAAGCCACCAGGGGAGTGCATCCATCATTGTTAGCCTGATTAGAGCTAATTCACAACACGTCGGTTTTCTAGAGATTGTGTCTTTTTCTCTGCCCCGCTTCCTGTTTGCAAGCAAATTGCAGCAGTCTTTAATTAATTGTGGCTTGAAATTATTCAGGCACTTCTCAGGGAATAAATCTTCCCCGAGTGAACAGGGCGTATTGCAGGGAAGGCACAACCCAGAGGGGGAGAGAGAAATGTCTCCCCGGGCAGGGTTGTGTCTTTGTCCGAAAGCGCTTGCCCGGTGCCAAGGCCCGGGGCTGACCTCCATCCTCTGTGCGTTTTGGAGCCGAGCACTCCTGTTCCCTCGCCATTCCAAGGGCTGGTCTCTCTCCTGCTCGTGAACGGCCGGTACAAAGCGTCTGCAGCCGAATCCCGATCTGCCCGTGGAATCCAAGTGAATTTTCCTTGGGAATTACTTTCACTACTTGCTCTGCTGTTGCTGTCAGAGGGCCATGAGAAGTTGCCATAATAATGGTTGAAATCCAGTTTCCCTTCTAAGCCTTTTTTTATGTTATTTAGAGCTCAAATCAACTCTTTTTTGGTTGAAAGTTTCCACTCTTGGGCTCAAGCCAAAAGTGGATTTTTCAAGAAATTGGAACCGACTGGGTTCAGTCATTTCTGAGTCACACACATGGAAAAATACACATTTCCCCCTCGCGCTCCACGGAGACACTTTGGACATGTACGACTCAAAACCAGCTGGAGCAAGAGACTTCAGACTTGGCTTGTTTTGGAGTCCACACCGAGGTGTAAAAAATCAGGCCAGGTTTGGAGAAGCTCGTATTGGCATTTTCACACTTCCCTCCCCAAAAGAGCCATGGACTGGTGCGCAAGGGGCAAGAAGACGCGCTGTTCTCTCCCCCGTTGCTTTACATTGCTTTCTCCAATGGGATAATCCCAGGGGATTAGCATTTAAAGTAATGAATGTTTAAAGTTAGCAAGAGAAGAATTCCAGCAATGTTCAATTCTTCCTAAGCCCCTTAAATGGAGCCGAGCTGAGGGGGCCTCAAGCAGGGAGACATCAGTCGGCTTCAGAAGTCAAACGGAGTAAACACAGGCGAAAGTCCCTCCCACGCTCAGGACGAAGGTAGGGGGACTCTGTCACCCCAAATGGCCGAGCAGCTTGGGTGGCGTTGGACTAACCATCCCCGCTGCAGAGCGAGGCGGTGGGGAGCAGTTCGCTCCATGGCATTTGCTCCCGAGCGGCCCCGAAGGTTTCGTGCGACTTTGCCCGCGACTGAAGCGTGACAGAGGCAGTAGCGGAAGCCAATGTCTTAGACACCAAACTTTTAACCAAAAAAACCTTCTTCCCTCAATGAATTGTGCCGAGACCGCATGAATGTTGCTGCTGGAAATTTCTGCCTTCCCCTCCTCGGCTCCCCTCCTCATTGCTGGGCAGGGGATGAGCTGTCACCACGAGACACCGAAGGTAGCTCCAGGCAAGAGACCACGCTTGTCCAAATGGGTGGTGCGTGGTTGCCACCAGACCTGCCCTTTTGTCCCCGAGCTGTCAGCAAGGTGGGGGGGTCAGTCTCCATCCTCACCCCACAGGCACGGGGCGCCTCCAGATGTGGGGCTGCGCCAGGGGGCTTTCTCTAAGGAGATGGCCAAGGGAAACTCCAGGTTCGAGGACTTCCCAAGAGGTCATCCTCTGGAGGCAGGTGCCTGTGCTCAGGATGCTCAGGTGCTGCTCAGGGAGCAGCAGGAGGCCCATGGCCAGGCTGGAGACCCCTCGCCTGCTCCGGTCCCCCCTGGAGCTCTGCGATCTGGGCGCTGTGGAGCAGGGAGGTGCCTGCTCATGAGAAGCACAGCAATCTCTGGGGAGTGGGGCCACGATAAGCTGGGTATTTCACACCCTTCCCTGCCAAGGAAGGGTGGGAGTGGGCAGGAGAGGCCAGGAGGTGCAAGGGGCTGGGAGAGGAAACCAGCTGCATGAGTCACCGCAGCTTCCGGCAGCTGATGGGCAGGACACCCGCAGGAAACACCGTTTCCCCTGGATAAGGTGCAGAGGACAAGCTGGCACCAGCCCATGAGCACAGGTTGTCCTGAGCGCTGCTAGGTACAGGACACACACACAAGCAGCAGAGCCAGCTGGAGAAGGTGGCAGATTTTTGCCGAGCGCTGTTGGTCCTGACGTGCTGCTCCGGAGGTGGTGGGTTCCCCCGTGCCATGGGACCCCTCTTACAACAGACGTCTTGCACTGGAGGAGGTTTGGTACCCAGATCTGAGGCTGCCCATGGTGGAAGGAATATATCCCAGCTGATCAGCTTTCTTCCAGGCCTGAGGGTGCACGCACAGGCTGAGCTGAAGGGCTTTGAGCAGTCAACCCCACCGCTGCAGACAAGATAATGGAGCTTCCTCCTCCCCACAGAACCCACACAGAAGACCAGTGCGACTGGCACCCTGAGCGCTAGCCCAGACCGTGGCTTTGCTCATCAGTTTAGATGCTCCCAGATGTCCCTGCAGCATCCCTGGAGCCCCTCACCAAACCCATGGCCAGAGGACACTTCCAGCACTGGTTTTTGGCCCAGTTGGTCTGGGCAACCCAGGGATCCTCCTCTTCTGGGACTTGGTTTGGGCAGGCTATGGTGATGACCCAGAGCTGGAGAAAGGACAGTGTCTTCTGGCTTTCGGAAAACATATTCTATGAAATTGTGAAGTTTGCCTTAGGGCAGGTTGTGGAAATCCTGCCCAGTGGGTCGCCCCGGGGCTTGTCCCTGAAGAACTCCTGGAGAACAGCACATGGGCAGTCCTGATGTGGGAGGAGAGCAGGACACACTGCCCGACAGGGCTCTTCATCCCCTCTGTCTGGGACTGGCATCTCCTCCGAGGGCTGAGGGCACACAGGGGGCCAGCCAGCTGTGGGCACTGCCTGACCGAGTGTCTCCTGGTGGTGACAAGAGCCCTGAGTGAGCAGATGTGGGGGGCAAAAAAAGGTCACAGGTGTCACATCACCTGGGGCTGGGCTGGGGCCAGCCTGGCTTTGGCGAGGCTTTGCCTTCCCAACAGTTCCCATGAGCCGGAGAGAGGCCTCGGGCCACTGCGTGGGTCATGCCTGGGACTGGGATGGAGACCCAGCATCAGCAAAGGCAGGCAGGGGAGCCGGGAGCAGTGCGTGATGCCAGCGCAGCGACCTTGCTGCTTTGGATGAGCCACCGCTCGTCCGGCCATGGGTCCTCTCCACCTGCCCAGCCTCTTCTCTTCCCACCCCTCCATCACCTCCCATGGGCAATGGGATGCTCCTGCCATCTCCAGTAGCTCCCTGGCCAGGACAGGGACCCCTTCCCAGCTCCTGGGGGCAAGGGGAAGGTGCGACAGAAGGAAAATGTGGGCAGAACATAGCGGGTGGAGAGGAGACAGGCAGCCTGGCTCAGGTTGGGAGGAGGGCAGAGCCCGGTGGTCACGCTGATGCCCAGGGCTGCCCACAGGATCTGAGAGGGGTGGCACAGGGTCTGGGAGGGCTCCTGGGTGTCCTGCCATCCATCCCACCCTGCTCCAGCCCCCCAGGGCCAGGCACTTCCACACCAGCAGAGCTGCACCAGCCGCTCTGCTCAAGACAGCTTTTCCCAGCGTTTAATCTGACTTTCCCCCACTATAACTTAAGCCCATTTGATATCCTGTCTGCCACGAGCAGGGAGAACAGACTGTTCCCTTCCCCTCTGTAGCTGTTTTACGTCTTTGAAAGGACCAGCACGTCTGCCCTTGCCAAGGCTCTGCGAGCCCCAACCCGATCCCCAGAGCCGCTCGCACCACGGACCGCGGCTCTCTCCCTCTTTTTCTCCCCACGCCACGGGCAGTGGGCAGCGCGGGCAGCGCGGGCAGCGCCCTGGCGTCTGTCCCACCGCGCAGCCTCACCGGGCACCCGCACGGGTCCCTGCGGCAGAGCCTGGCATGGGTGCTCACAGAGGCACACGCGCACCAGGAAGCGCGCAGAGGGCATTTGCTGGAAAACACCCCAAAGCACGTCATCTAGCACGACGCAATGGCTTGAATTCCCCACGGCTGCCAAGACCGGGCTGGGAGCGTGCGTGCCACTAGAAGCCGAAATCTCCGGGCCCCGGCGCACACGGCAGTGCTCGGCGCGGCATCCGGCGCTGCCAGGCAGAGGCACCGCAGTGGGATGCGGGGAAGGATGCTGGGGAGGGATGCTAAACCCAACAGCCGTGCTGGAACGGCCTTTAAATGAAAAAGGTAGGCTGGAAAGCGGGTGTTAAAAGCTGTCCGGGCTGTCTCATCTCTGGGCGAGTGATGGAGCTGGGACGTCCCCTGTGCCACCGGCTGCATCCCCGCTCGCTGGCCTCCCTGCCGCAGTGCCAGCGGAGAGGGCTGGGGCGGAGGCAAAGCGGGGCCAGGCTGGGGCCGGGCAGGGGGAACGGTGCAGGCACGGTCCTTATGGCTTTTGGTCTTTTTCCACCAAAGGGTTTTGGGGCGGGGGGTGTTTTATATCTGGATTTTTTTGGAAGGGTTTTGGTTTGATTTCCTCCTCCGCCAAGCACTAAGCGATCGCTCTTTCCCCCCTTGGCAGGAGCTGCCTGTCTCGTGGTGTTGACCTTGGCTGGGCTTTCTCTGCGGCTGGAGCGGACTCACACCATAAATTCCCTGTCTTCTAGGAATCTAGCATGGGAAAGAAAAGAAACACGAAAGAGAATCGTGGCTTGAAATATTTTGCATCTTAGCGCATAACAAAGAGGGGTTGGCATCCAGCAGCCGGATGACTTCCCTGAGCGGAGAGGTGCCGCAGGCACAGCCCGGGCACCGCCGGCACCCTGCAGCACCCACGCGGGGCGTGCGGGGACGGGAGCTGCCCTGTCCTACGGGAGAGCTGTGGCAGGGGGTGGCACAGTCCTCCAGCACACGCAGAGGCGAGCGCTGGGCACGGCTGCTTTTCGCGTATCCGCTGCACTCCCCGGTGCATGGTGGGGGAGGTCGACCCGCGAGCAAATCTGAAGCTTTTGTAGGAGAAGCAGGTGATGCCGGGGCAGGGCTGTGCCCTTGCCACGGCCTGAGGTGGCCCATAGCGCAGAGCACACCTGTCCCCAGCGCTGCGAGCTTCCCCTGGCAGTGCCCTGGCCCACGCTCACCCCATCTGCGTGGCTCCGAGGGCGGTTCAAGCCACCTTGCCCAGCCCTGGTGCAGAAACCCTGGCGGGGAAGCAGTGAGGCGAAGCGGCGGACAGGGTCCCCGTTGCTTTCACGAGCCGGCGAGATGCAGCACGGCCCCTAATTGAATCCAGCAGAGCTGCCTCGGACAGACAAAACACAGCAGTGACTCAGAGCGCCGGGCTGAGCAGACACAACTGTCCCAGAGCCTGGGGAGATGGGCTAGCACCCTGGGGTGGGGGGGTCACCCCAGCCCAGCACGGCGATACCATTCCATGAGCCCCAGGCTGTGGAGGAGAGGAGATCCCCACGTGCGAGAAGTGTTGGGACAAGCCCCAAGTCTGAGATGTCCAGGGTCCTCCTGGGTGTGCAAGAGCCCGGAGGAGCTGGGGGTGCTGAGGCCGCTTGGGCGGTGGGTGCTGCAGGTATCGCCAAAGCCCCGTGGCGCATGGTGCTGCACAAAGCCAGAGCAGGCTTGAAGCTGAGCTGTGAAGCCGAGGATGCTCGAGCAGCCTGGGACAGAGTGTCAGGGTGCCTGGCTGCCCCCCAAGGGTGGCCGTGTCCCCCTGCATGGCAAGGCAGGACTCCTGCACACTGCCAGGGCTTGTGGAGCCCACTGGTGGGAGGGGCAGGAGTGGCTGGTGACTCAAAAACCTGGCTGAGATCCTTTCCCACCCTGCTCTCTGCCACCTGGGCATCACTCAGGCGTAGGACAGAGACGTTTGAAGGTCCCCCAGGGAAGGAAGGACATGGTCACAGGCCGCTGGCAGCTTGAGTACTGGCAGGACATAAAATCTTTCTTATTTCCACACAGGAGGTAAAATCTTTCTTTCTATCGTCATGCCTGGGAGCTCTGCAGAGTGGTAAACCACAGACAGGCAGGGCCCATCCTAAAGAGGGGTCCCCAGAGGGTTCTGAGTGCGATGACGTTATGGGGACAGGAGTCTGCCGTGCTCGGGTGACAGGTTTACATCTGACGTGTTCTGGGAACGCCAAAGCACTGTGGATTTAACGCTTTAAAAGGGCCTCATTTCCCGGAGCTTTAAGCCCAACCAGCTGGAAGGAGGCCCTGAGCCCCCCGAGTGTGAGTGATACTTCAAATCTCTTTTAGAGCACTTTACTGCAGCTGTCGGAACTGCCCGGCCGAGAGCATCGGCGGAGCTCGTTCATGCTTCCCCTGGGCTTCGAGGGACGGGGAAAGGGCGAGCTGTTAAAATAAAATGAAGCATCCAAATCAACGGGAAGGGAAGAGGAAACGGGTAAGAAACGTGAAGGGACAGGGTCACCCGGAGAAAGCTGTGAGTGGCAAAACTGGGTGGGAATTCCCCGGGTGACAGGTCGTGAGCGACAGCGTGTGAGCGGGAGCAGGCGGGGATGCGCAGCTCCTTCCTCGGGGCTCGTGTGTGCCCAGTGGCTGCACTGGGGCCAGGTGGGCACACAGTGACACACGTGGCTTGCGCTGGGTCCGCGTGTCATGTTATACATCATGCATCAGCCACCACGGCAGGGGTAACCACCTGCTCTCCATCCCCACCGGGCATCTGGAGGGGTTGAGCAGCGGGGACCGAAGCGGGATACCTTCCCACAGTGCCCGGAGAGATCTTGGAATGGGGAAGGGTGGTCACAGGAAACCTGGGAAACATCAAAAAGCCAGAACGGGGTTAACGATGGCCCAGGAAAAGCGAGGAGTAGCTCCACGAGCCTGACAGACAGGGCGAGGATCGGGTGCAGGGTGTCTCTGCCAGTGTGCATGGCATCACTGATGCTGGCTGAGAAAGACAGTGTCACTGGTACTGACCCCCCCGGGGACAAATCAGTACCTGGGACTGTGGCATCCCTGCCAAAAACCTGCTGGGAGCCATGAATTCAGCAGAACAGCCTCCCCCCTGAACCTCGCTGTGGGCAGGGACCAGCCAAGGGGCAGCCCAGCGAAGGGGCAGTGGGACTTGCTGCCCTCACTGAGGCTTTTATCCATGTCCCACTGGAACCTGGCTGTGGTGGGAGGAGAGGAAAGGAGCGTGTGGCACGAGGGAATGTCAGATCTGGGAAAGGGGCTTGGAGGGGGATACAGTGGGGGAGTGACGGGGTAGCACCGGGCACCCCCAGCACGCAGGCAGTGCTGCAGCAAGGGGGCGTTGGGTGGCGAAATGCTGCAGGAGCCACCTGACTTGTCAGGTCCAGGGGAGGTGAAGGAAGATATAGATCCCAGACCATGTTGAGAAGGGAAACAGGATAGCTGAGGCTCTGGGCACAGCAAAGCAGTGGTGGGAGGAGGGAGGTGGGGGACAAAATGGGACAGAGGAGGATGGGAACGACGCGCAAGGTGCCCTTGAGCATCACCTTAGCGTGGCTGTGCAGAGACCAGCCCTGAGCCTCTCCTGAGCATCAGCTGCAGCAGCTACAAGGTCTGCCTGCAGCGTCACCTTCCCAGGCAGCACGGTCAGGTCTCACACACCTGCTCTTCCCCTCTTTGCTTTCCAAAGGGTGATTTCCCCTGGGAGGTCTCTGCGGCCACGGAGCAGGACTCCACGGCGCTGGAGGGAGGAGAGTGGACCCATAGGAGGATGGCCAGGCCACCGCTCCCAGCCCGGCCGCAGCAGGGTGTCCGTGTCCTCATGCGCCGGGCTGCAGCCGCAGGTCGAACGCCAGCCCGGGAAGCACTCCTGAGGGACCCATTCCCATCCCCTGCTACCACAGGCAACCGCTCGGGTAATCCTCCTCATAAATTTTTCAAGCTCCATCTTGAAACCAGTTGGGCTATTTGCAGCGCTGGCCAGGCGCCAGGGTTTCTAGTTCACCAGAAATGTCGTGTTTGTTTGTTTTTTTAATCTGGGCTGGGGCCAAACTGGATCTGCACCAGCCTTTGGGGGTTTTTTTAAGTTTCCGGTGAACCACAAGCTTCCCAGCCCCACAGCTGCTCAGCAAATCGACGTGCCTGTCAGCTTCACGGCTCACACCAGCGATGAGCGTGGTGGGATCTTGGCCATGATGACACCTGGGGCTCTGAGTATCATCCCACTAATGCTCCCAGGTGACCCTGGCAGGTACCCACCCAGGCTGGTCCCACCAAGGGTTTCCAGTCCCATTGCTGCCCTCCTGGCACGGAGGTGTTCGGGGCTATGAAGATGCAACATGATTTCTGACAAGGCTGTTGGGCCAAAGATTTCCACCGAGCTGTGGCTTTTGCCCTTGCTTGACCCCAGGAGAGGCTGTCGGAGGGTTACCTTTTGCAGGGAGGGGATTATTCCTCTCGCTCACAGCGTAACCGTGTTCACGGCCAGCTGATAGCCATCTGCTTCTCTGCCAGCACTGTCCGCTAGCCTAAATAGCTCTTCTCCCTCCTGCTGTTTACTCCCAGATGTATTTATAGACCAACTCTCTCCCAGCATTCATTTGCCTAGACTAAACAAGCTTCTCTCATAAAATCAGCTCTCCTTCCATCTGTCCATCCCACCTCTTCCCATGTCGAGCCCTTCATCACACCTGTGGGTGAGCAAAGCCGGGACTGGGGCAGCTTTTGGCAGTGCCCGCTTGACAGTCCCCACTGCCAGCACCCTGCCAACAAGGTTTGTCCTTTCCAAGGCCATGCTGGTGGCTCGTGTGTTCCCAAATTTCTCTTCCATTTCTGTTTCGACCTTCATGGACACCTTTGCTGTGCGAGTGCCTGACCTAACATTTCTCCCAGCCCAGCCTTGGCTATTTTGCTCCTTCGCTGTGTCCATGATGCTTTCCTATTTGGCACTCCAGCCAATTTCATTAGCAAAGCCATGGTCTCATGACCAGCTCCAGCATCTGCCTTCAAGCCATAGCTCATTTTTCAGCACACCCCCTTGCTGCCCTCCCTTGTTCGGTTCCTCCCTGTCCCACAGTCCCAACATCTGTGCCCATTTCCCCACCTTTCCGCTCTATTTCCATGCAGCTCTTTCTCATGCACTTTGCCAAATGAAGGGCAGATGGACAAATCCTGGCAGCACCCCCAGGCAGATGTAACAAGCACATTTCTGCGGCACTGCAGGGGAGCGTGAGCAGCTTTGTGGATCAGGATGTCCCAGAGGCTCAAAAGGACAGCGGGCATCTCTGTGTCTTGCCTCGGAGACGGCAAGTTGGAGAGGTCTAGTTCCAATCAGTAATGCAGACACCAGGCTCCCAGTGGTGGGGGACTGGTTCCCAGTATCCTTTGGCAAATATTGGCTGGCAGGAGACTGATGTCTCTGGTCCAACCTCCCCTTGCAGTGGTCCATTTCCTGGAGCATGGGAGCCACTGAGGGAAGAGCAGGGACCTGGGCTCATTTAGTGCAGTGAAGAGGAGACCGAGGGCAGCAGTAAAATACTCCTCAGGGCTTAGACAGTGCATTTATCAACAATTTTAGCCCAGATCCTCTAGCCAGACACTGGCAGCATGCATTTTTAAAGAAGAGCTGCTCCTCTTGTAATCAGAGACTGGGAAGCTCAGTTTAGGGCTGCCGAAGGTTGCTGTGTCACCCTCCTGCCAGGGAAGCTACACGGCAGAAGGATTTTTGTCCCCAGGGAGAGGGATCGACAGTCCCAAAGCACCCACAGGAGCACCCACATGCCACAGATGCTCAGAAGTGCACCGGAGGGTCTCCACACCACCATGAAACACCTCTCCGTGTGGCTCTCCAAAAGCCAGAGCTGATTTCTGAAGCCAAAACGTTCCTAGCCAGCATAGGGTGGCGGTAGCATGGACCTCACGCTGACAGCAAAAAGGAGGTCACTGTCTGGCCTGAAAGGCTGCAGTAGCCCCAGGCACAAACGTGGTTGGAGGGAGCTCACTGTGAGCACTAGGGATACTGTCCCAAACAGCAACGATGTTTTCTGGGTCTCAGGAAGAGCCAGTTTCCTAAATCTGAGAACAATTACGAGCAAGATTGTCTTGGAGGAAAAATTTAAACAGAACAAAATGGGAATGATGGCTGGGAATCATTCAGAAATACTTTCCGAAGAGCCCGAGTGTTGGCCGGGGGCAGTGGTGCAGAGCTCGAACGATTGCGAGACCCATCAGACCTCCCCGGACTGGCGGCACGTCCTTTGCTCCCCCTGGCCAGAGACGCTGGCAGCTCTCCTCCGATGGTGCCCGTCTGGATCACGCTCTGCTTTCTAGGGAAAGTGGCTCAGAGGAGCAACAGCCAGCAAGCCCTTGCCCCCAGGGCTCATCAAAATTGTCAGCTTGACCCCCCGCCCGAGCCTTCCTGCCCGGGGAGCAGCTCTGCAGCACACGGAGCGCTTCCCCAGCCGAGTGTTGCTCAGCCCTTTCTCCATGTCCTGAGGCTTGGACAAAGCCCTGCTCTTCATTAGGAGAAACAACCTCAGCAGGGGATGTGTTTTCTCTCATGTTTTGCCATCCTTTTTCTCAGCCCCCGGCTCTGTCTGTGCTCCTGTTTGCGGAGTGCGCACCTCCTGGGGAGACGTGCCCCACAGCCAGCACGAGCCGGGGCATGGCTGGGACAGCAGGGCACTGGACTGGGAACCCCCAGGGTGTCCCACCTGGCCAAGCGGTTCTCAGCAGAGCTGACCTGTCCCCAGGGACACTCAGCAGCCACTCGATGTCACCTTTGCTCACACACAACCCGGCCCCACCACTACAGGGTGATCCCAGATACTTGGTGGGATGGACATCACCCAACATCACCCAATGGGAGCAGGTTAATCTGTGAGCTGAAGACACAAATACAGCAAAGAGACGTCCTGTGCCAGAGGGGAAAAGATAAATTTTCAGCTCTCAGCAACATATTCTGGAAGAAAAAAAAGACACCAACCCTGGGGATGATGGTGGGGAGTCAGCTCACCCAGACCCAGCTGGGCATGCGAGCAGCAGCCAGGTACCACCAGCATGGTGGGCACCGGGGAAGATAAAACTACTCTGAATTTCACAGAATCACAGAATGTTAAGGGCTGGAAGGGACCTCTAGAGATCATCTGGTCCAACCCCCTGCCAGAGCAGGGCCACCTACAGCAGGGGGCACAGGATGGCGTCCAGGCAGATTGGGAATGTTTCCAGAGTGGGAGACTCCACCACCTCTCTGGGCAGCCTGTGCCAGTGCTCTGCCACCCTCAAAGGAAAGAAGTTCCTCCTCATGTTCAGGAACTTCCTATATTCAGTTTTATACCCCTTGCCCCTTGTCCTATCGCTGGGCACCACTGACAAAAGCCTGGCCCCCTCCTCCTGGCCCCCTCCCCTTAAGGATTTGTAGACATTTATGGGATTCCCCCCTCAGCCTGCTCTTCTCCAGACTAAAAAGACCCAACTCCCTCAGCCTTTCCTCATAAGAAAGATGCTCCAGCCCCCTCATCATCTTCGTGGCCCTTTGCTGTCCCCTCTCCAGCAGTTCCCTGTCCCTCTTAAACTGGGGAGCCCAGAACTGGCCACAGCACTCCAGTTGTGGCCTCCGCAGGGCAGAGCAAAGGGGCAGGATGACCCCCCTCCACCTGCTGGCCACACTCCTCTTGAGTGGGGAGGTGCAGGGAGCTCTGGGTGCTGCTCAGGGGCAGCAGATGGTGGCTGCCAGCACTGTGACGCTGCCAGTCGCCCCCCTGGCCAGTCGCCCTCCCTGACCTGGGAGCAGGTCTGGAGGGGGGAAAAGTTCTGCTTCCCAGTGAGGCGTCAGCAATGGTCCCTTCCCACTGCTTCTCCCAGGAGGCCTGAAGGGAAACCTCCCTTCCTGAGGCTGATGGGATTCAGGTAGTGGGGCTGGATGTCCTAGCCCAGCTTGCTGCGCCCAGCCTGGGTAGAGCAGAGAGCTCAAAGGCTCCAGGGGATCTTCTTTCTACCTTTCCACGGGGACAGCAGCGCCGGTACCTGCATCTGGAAATCTCTTTCTGCAGAAGCTTGACCATCCGTTGCGCAGCTGGAGCATTTGCTGCCCATGTGTGCTCCTCCAAGGCTTGTCCTCCCTCTGCAAACGTGGATCAGACACCAGAACAAATGTACACAGGAAGAAAAGCTGCAAAGATTTGTCTCTCACTCAGCTGCTCTGCAGGGACGTGATTTATTTCAGGTACCTAAAAGCAGGTTGACATTCCGGTGGCACAAGGTGGAGGCTGGCTAGCCTCCTGGCTGGAGGCTTGTTGCACTGGCGCCAAGCGTCACTGGTGTCCCAGCAGACCGGTGCAGTTGTGCCAATACCCGGCCCAACGCAGCACAGGGAAGTCTGACCATTTGGTCTCAGCCCCTCTCTATACCTCCCTCCGCATGCCCTGCTTTGAATCCTCGTCCTCGGTTGGAAAGCAAAACTCTGCTCCTCTGCGGTCAATGCCACGCATTGTATAGCTGATCGCCTCTCCTCTTGGCGAGACCCAGAGTCTGAGCTGTCTGAAGTGACAGGCTGCGCGCTAAAGCAAGTCAGAAAACAGCTTTGCAAACCACTGCGGTGGTTTTCCTGATCTCCTCAAACACCTTCTTGTTACTTGCAGCCTGGAAGTTTCCAGCCAGGAACATACACCCATTTTCCTTTTCTTCCCCTCCACTGCTCATGGCCATAAAAATCAAGAGTGTCTAGGATCTGTATTCATTGCACTTTTCCATTTCCACCCGCAGCTTTTCCAAACCTCTTCACCTCTGGAAGAGCTACAGAAGCAGCAAAAGGAAAACTGAAACCCGGGAACGCACCACTGCGTAGCTGTGCCAAGCGTGAGGACTTTCGAAGTGTCAGCGGGACAGAGGAAAAAGCCCCTTCAGAGTTGTTTAGAGAGAAACGGATACTCTTCCCTTCAAGAATCAGCTGTGTGACTCTGACCTGCAGCCGGATCAAGCCCTTGGCCCCAGTGCTCGAGGATGCCGGCCCCACTGCGCCTTTGCTTCCGGCAGCCGGAGGCATGGCATCCCCCGCGGTGGTATCATTCAATCATTCACCGGTTTTTGGAGGATGAAGGGGTGGCTGCTGACTCCATCCCAGGGCAGAGATTCCCAGCTGTGTGTCCATCAGAACCGGCACAGGCAGGAACGGCGCTGCCCGTGGAGGAGGAGTTGCTTGGGGGTGGACCGGGCTGGCGCTGGGGTGTTGTGGGGATGAAGGTGGAGGGAGAGAGTAGGGACTCTCCCTCCATGTGCCTGGAACTGGAGACTGGAGAGGTGAAGCAGAGACCGCTGCCCACCTTCCCTGGGCTCTCAGCTGAGACCCAGTGCCGCCTCTGCACGCCCTGAATCCACGCTCTGCCACTGCTCGAGCCCAGGCTCCACCAAGGACATCACTGGAGGACCCGGTTCCTGTGCTGAGCCAGGGCTCGTCCATACCCACCACACTCCTGCTCTGCTGGGGATACCGGGGCAGAGACCCACGCAGCGCTGCACGCACAGCAAGGCTGTGTGGGTTCGTCGCACGCAGAGCTGGGGAGACCCGGGGGAGGGGAGCAGGCTGCACCTGGACACTCAGCGCAACAGGAACGCTCTGCGACCCGTCTGACCCCTCCTGTGGGCCGGAGAAGTCCTGTGGGACCCGGGAGAGGGGACGGCGCTTCTGCGCCGCGCTTACGGGCTGAGTGTGGCCGAGCCAGGGCGCGAGAGCCACAGGAACCTCATGGCATGTATTAGAGATGGACGCGTCCCAGGTTAAACATGCGCCATATGGGCTTGCATCAGCACTGAGGGCTTTTCAAAGAGCGTCCCGTTCACAGTAACCAGCCTGGAGGCTGATGTTATCCAGATGATACTGTTGTCTTTGGAAAGGCTCCTAAACACTTGAAAAACACCTTCAGCCATACTCCAACGCAGCAGAGCCGGACTGAGATTAGAAATTGCACTTGACAGTGTTCAATCTGTCCAATGGGATTAAAACCAGATCCAGTTCACGTCTCTGCAATTACACACCTCCCTTCCATAGAAGAAGTGCTTTCTCTTTCATCTTACATCACGGGTATGCACATTTTATTCCTGCTTAAGCCTCAGCTGTGGGGCTCTTGAGAGTATTTCAATGCGATCTCAAACTATTCTGGACAGATGTTGCACAAACTGTTTCAGAACAGTGGTGGTCCTGATCATGACTAGCCCAGAGTTTAATACTGTTGGATTCTGGGTATCCCACTGGGACAGCATACAGATGTCTCGGACTAAGGATTTTGAATTATACTGCACCGAATACGCTAAGGCAGTGCTGATAAGGCCGTGTACTTGTGTCAATACAGTAAGAGAAAGCACTTCACAGTAAAAAACGGGAACACTGGCTTAGTTATTTGTAGGTTACCGACAGGTGGAGAGGTTGGAGAGGTTGATGGTACAACAGGACCCTCTGAGGACATCATTAGCCACCGAAGACCCAACAACTGGCTGAGGATCAGCACGGTTATTTCTAGTTCATAGTCTATATCCCAAGAAAACGCAATGGAAATCCCTTGTTTCTCCAAGCTTGCTTTTTTTTCTGGATGCCTGCAGAGTTGTCACCGAACATCGTGGCACTTGGAGCTGTTTGCTGAGGGCTCCTGATTCAGAAATAGCGTTGCCTGTAAGAAGACATCCAAAAATAAGAAGGCCTAAGATTTCCAAGCACCCTGTTCAGCTCGATCACTGTCTTCAATCTGTGGCCTTAAAGTTTCTCAGCAAGACTAAGGTGCAAACAGTATTTGCACTTTGAAACTCTCTCACAGACAGAAGCCTTGAGCACGGACAATCTTTACGCTGATCTTTAAGCTAGACTTTGTGAGAACTTGCGAACCTGTGAGTGAGAGCTCAGAAATTTCCCTACGGACCCTGCCAGCACCCTGCCAGGCTCCTCGTCTGCCCTCTGGGCGCGGAGGCAGCTTTCCCTCTTGGCGGAGGGGACTGTCCCTGCCCAGAGAGATGCCCCTGGTGTTACAGTCCATGCATGAGGCTTGGGTGAGAGGTTTGGGATCAGCTCTGGGCAGAGAGAGCGCTAGCTCCCTCCTAAACCCTCCTCACTGGTATTTCTCAGCTTCTTCAGTGTTTTATGACAGACTGGTAACCACAAGCTCCTGCTTATCACCCCTGTGCGTGCTGCATGTGGGTAGAATGAGGGGTGAGCTCTGGAGACGGAGCAGACACCTCTGGGGAAGGTCCCACTTCTCAAGGCGTGCACCGACGGGTCTCCTGGGACTCCTCACTGGTCTCTTTGCCAGGATAATGGTGCAGAGGTGGAGGCACAGAGCTGTTCGACAGCCTCTGCTGGGAGGGGAAGGGGGAAGAGGTTGAGGCAGCACCGCAGGAATCTGGAGAGCACTGGGGTGCCGGGAGGGAGGGAGAAGCAGCCGGAGAAGACAAAACTGTAGAGATGTGTACTACTAACTGCAGGCTGTTGAGTGATCAAAGGGAATACTGAAGGGTATTCTGGTCTCTAATTCAGCCCAGAAATTAATGAGGATTCCAAAACCAAAGCTGAGAGAGGTGAGTGGGGAATCCTAGCTTACGCTTACAAAAACAATGTGATTTTGCCAGCCTGGAGAATGCACCTGGACAGCATTGCCAGTCCTAGGTAAAACAGGACCATGGCACAGCAGAGCAGGCTGGTGAACGTCAGGCAGCAGCAGCAGGAGCAGGGGCATCCGACAAAGCATGTTTGTGCAGCAAATGCAGAAGAAAAAGAAAAAGAAAAAGAAAAAGAAAAAGAAAAAGAAAAAGAAAAAGAAAAAGAAAAAGAAAAAGAAAAAGAAAAAGGAACCCCAAACACAGACTTCTTGGAGAGAAGAAAGTCTTGTAGTGAGGGACACGTTGTGGACACTGTTGAGCCACAGTACATGTAGGGACTGGAAAATGCCCTTGGACACTGACGATCCGCCTGCCTGTAAGCCAGAGCATGGCATGCAGGTTTTGTAAGGCTGTGGAAAGGAGCTGGCTGGAAAAAACTCATCACGTTGGGCACAACGGCGTCACAGCTGGATGGGGGTGATCCTGCAGCGGCTGCAGGGGGGACAGAGGCAGCACAGAAAAGATCACGCTGGAGGCCGCTTCGGGAAGTGTTTCGGGGGGGCGGGAATGTGCCAGATGGAGGCGTGGGACCGCTCTGACCTTCAGATGGGTACAGCAGGGCTCTGCGCATCTGTGCTGGGCACCCAGCCTCCCTGCTGGCCACTGGGGAGAGAGGAGGGTTGGGGACGATGCCTGGGCCTGTCTTCTGTGTCCTCTTCGGGAGGAGAGGGACAGGGCTGTAGAAGCTTAGGAAGTGATTGGTAACATAATTTTAGAAAATAACGTAGTCCTTTCATAAGAGCAGCTAAAAATGTCCCTCTGGCACTGCAGCAGATCCGACGGAGGAACCAGCTGGCAAGAGGGAGACACTAGATAGCAAAGCGCTGCAGAGCGGGTCTGTGCAACATGGAAAAAGAAGAGGCTCTTTAGTCTGCGATTAAATTTGGTGTGAAAATGGCATGCTCTGCTGTGCCTGGCAGGGGAGATGGTTTGGAGCAAGTGGCAGGGGTCAGACGTTCTGATGTAGGATGTTTCATCTGGATCCTCACCGGTTCCCCTGGACAAAGCCCAAGCCTTCCTCCATGTGTGCTCCTAATGCCTTATCTGGGAGGTGCTTCCCGGGACTCCCTGGGGCTATGCTGTGCATCCAAAATATTTCACAAAAAGATACTGCAAATATTTGAGATACTAAAGGCAGTGGAGTTCACAGGGATCGTATTATACTACAGGGAAAAATGCCAGAAAAACAGAACCAGAGTCTTGAAAAACTCTAGGAGGGACTTACAACAGCAAAATACTCCAGGTTAAAGAAATAACATATGAGAAAAGGTGGTTGAACAAAGGTTAAACCTCAGCGACCCCAGGAGCTGCCTGAGCTGCCCACACAGACCATGCCTGCTGCCCCAGCGTTCATGGACATGGCATCAACTGGTCTCCCACCCGTTCACCAGCCCAAGCCATCAATGCTTTCTGAACCAGACCAAATTCAGCTCATTCCCACTGGGAAAGGTACAAAAATGGACGATATCAGTCACTGGGGACAGGTCCCCAGCATGGTTCTGGGGTGCACCCCTGCAAGGAAGGCTCTGTGCACAGCAGCACAGCCATCCTTCCCACCCCTCCGCCTGGAGCCACACCGGTACCTTCGAGATACGGGCTACTTAAACCAGCCAGAGGGCACAGACTGTCCCTTCAGGCTAAGACAGAAACCTGGGGAAGTCTCTGTGCTGGCTGACTCTCTCTTCAGAGCTGTAAGGAGAAGCAGGGGAGAAGGGAACTGTGAACACGGAGGAGGACGCATCCCCTGGTGCGGGCAGAGATGCCCTGTTGCAGCGGAGACCACGCACAAGGTGAAACTCCAACCTGTTAACGCTGCATGTCCCGGCAGCACGCGTACGGCAGCGTGGGAGGGGAGCACTTACAGGCAGGAATTCCTGCAGGGATCCCAGGCTGTCTCTGCTTGGAAGCAGGATGAGCCTCCAGAAGGACAGGCATGTCCAGGGACCCACTGGCCGGGGTTCACAGTGGCTGTCGAATAAAACATCACATCGTGCAAGACATCGAATACTAGAAGCTGTCAAGCAAAATAAATGAGGACAGTAGTTCCAGAAATTAGAGGCACAATCCAGCGCTGGCATCAAATCACTTGTATAATTAATGACACACTAGTTCTCAATTATCATTACTGCAATCCAGAAATAGCATTATTAGAGACTACAACGCCCAGTCATGTAATGGCGTACATAAAAGCTGCACTTGCTAGACATGACATACCTACTGTGCTGGCGACAAATAATGAACTGTAATTCCCTGTTAGGAGCTCGAGTTTCTGTAGAGACCGGGCTAACGATCCTCAGCCTAATGAGGTCATGGAAAACACTGTCAAATGCTTGACTGGAGGCTTGACATACCTTCAGATACCTGAGCCATCCCATCCGGATCCCATTCAGTGTTGCTAAATTCCTGGAGAAGTGCCTCGAAGCTGCAGTCGTCACCCAGAGAGGGTGAGAAACAGATGATCTGGTTACAAAACTGCTGCAGCTGAAACCTGGGGAGCCTCACGAACCCAGAAGGCATGTGCTGGTGGGACACAGCTCCCTCAGGCTTTGCAGACACCATAATTGGGAAGCACCAGGCAGGACCCTGCGGAGGTGACTCCCTGCGACACCTTGGAGATGTGATCTGTGGTCCTCATGAGTCAGGGTAGCCCAGGACTTTCTGCTGCACCGCTGGCAGTAGGACAGCCAGGAGGGTGGACTGAACATACGCCAGGTCCTGCAGCATCCCGGTTCAAGGGATAAATCACCCATCAAAAATTGTCCTGGTGGTATGGTGGATCTCCACCCAACCCCTCCCAGCCTTTTCCCTCTAAGGTTCGCTAACTGCTGTTAGATTAAAGGCTGCTCCAAGATCCAGTGCAGGGCGGCTGTTAATGAAGACACATCCACTCCTCTGCAGAGATCCCCAGGGAATTTCCTGCCCTCCTTCCATTTCCTGGGTCAGCACAGTCTCCATACGCTCCACGAAAGAGGGCAATGAGCCCTCTCTGCCATGGGAGGGTCATCCCTCTTCCGAAGTACAGCATTCCCAGAGCACAGGGCAAGCTGTAAGAAAGGAGTAGAAAAAATTAGTCCCTTAAACAGGGACGGTGGCAGCTGGGACCCGGCGAGGAGGCAGCTGAGCAGCACGGGGGCTGCAAGGGCTTGGCATGCCGCGGCACCATCCCAGCTCTGCTGGGAAGCCCAGCAGGGGCAGGGCAGGCTCCAGCCACCCCGCTGAGCTCGAGGCGCTGTGAAATGGCACCGTGTGGCGAGATGCCGGAGGCAGCTGCCTTTCCTGGCTGCAGGCTCCTCCGCCTGTCAGTCAGAGGAGTCTGGGCTTGTCGGGGAGGCCGTGGAGGGGGGTCTCATGGGCTGTGACGGAGGGTGGAGGGATCCTGTCCAGCCGTTGAGTTTCTGAGAGCCAGCCTGGGCGAGCCAGAGGCTGAGCTATCAGGGCGGCTGGAAGCTCCCAGGTTCAGCAGAGGGATCACGCACGCCCTGCATGTGTTAGCCCAGTATGGGGCCAAGAGCAAGACCAGAGCACTGGGACAGCCGTGTCCTGCCATTGCTCTGCAGAAGGGTGATGCCGGAGGGGAGGAAGGGTGGAGGCTGGGGCAGGAAAGCACATCCAGAGCCAACGTGCCCCCACCCTGAGGGCTGCCAGGCACCCGAGCTGCGTGGGAGCTGATGTGCACATCGGGGGACCAGACAGGACATGCACCCCAGGGCTGGGGCTGGCTGCTCACCACTGTCCAGATGTGCCAAGAGCTCGGGGTCTGAAGGGGCTGTCTGTGCACGCCACTGTCCTTGAGTGGCTCCACCGGTGCCGAGCTGTGCCAGGCATGTTGCCGAGACAGCCGTGTTAAGCCCTAATTATGTCTGCTTGTCTAAGTTTAATGGGTTGTGACGGAGCCCTTTGGAGATAGCTAAATAACCACTGCTAATGAATCCCATCTGTTCCTCCCCGAGCACCAGAGCCGACGCTGTCAAGCCTGGTCCAGCTGCCTGGACACCTGCCCAGCGGGCACTGGATACCCCATCTCAGAGAGCTCTGCCATGTGCCACCTTCCCGTGCTTCCTCTTCCTCACAGCAGCGCCCAGACTGGCCACCAGCCCCATGTCCACGCTGGGAAGCAGGGACACCTGGGAGGAGTGCTGTGCCAAGGGGTGAGAGCCCCTCGTTGGGGGTCTGCAGGGAAGGCTGCAGGTGGCTCCATTGCTGTGGGATCTCAGTTTCCCCTTCTTGCTCTGGCTTAGCTGTGGTAGCATCTCTCCAGGGGCTCATCAGCATGAATGGGAACTCGAGTGAAGGTCCAGTGGCCATGTCAAGGCTGTGAACAAGTGGAAGTGGAGGGACAGCACCAACCTGCGGAGGTGGCTCAGCCATGAATGTGGTCAGGAAGACCTCCCAAGGTCCTGTGCAAGTCCTGCAAAGGATGAGCCGTCTCCAACAGCAGGAGGGAGCAGGAGGTGAGCTTCAGAGCAGAAAGCAGTCAAGAAGGACATAACAGGGCAAATGCAATGACTGTCTTTAGAGGGAAAGTCCATGCTGCAACACGTTTTACTAACAGGTGGCAGAGCTTCCAGACAAAAATGGCTCCACACCAACGCTGCAAAAATCTACATGGGACACAAGAGCGGGCTGGAAAGAGTGGGGACGTGGCAGCACATGAGCAGAGCAGCATGAGAAATGCAACACAGCACGGCACACCGCTGGAGCTCGGCGTGGTGGGGCATGGCCTGTGGCCCGCTGCCTGGCACAGCACTGTCACCTCACCACGTAGTCTGCCTCCTGGCCTGGCACGATGTTGTCCTGCCTGTCACAGCATGGGGTGACCCATGGCTTCCTGCCTAGGGGGGTCTGAAGACTCTGACTCCCGTAGGGAAGAGTTGGAGCAAGAGCTGTGTGCCCCTCTCGGCTGTCGCGGCAGGGTTAACCACCAGATACTGCACAGAGCCGTGGCGAGGGATGATCCCTTGATTTTCCATTATCCAGCAGGCCCTCTGTCACGCTGGAGCTATTTATGAGGATCTTCTCAAACTAGCGCTTGCATGCTCCAGCTGTAAATCACCAGAGATGATATCTGAGTATCATCACCGTGCATGAGATTGCACCTCTGCCAAGTCCCAGCTGCAAGGAAGCCGTTCCCTCCCCGCCGTAAGTACAAGCATCCCTTGGCCGTTTGGATATCTGGAGAACAGCCACTCCAGCACCCACCAAGGCACTGGTGGACGGGTCGGTGGAACTGTTGTCCAGCTCCCCACGGCCAACATCCCTCCTGAAGAGGTCTCAGGAGCTCAGGGACCTCTTGTGAAGGAGCTCTCCATGGTCTCGGGCACTTGCTGCAGGGACAACCTCGGCCACCCCCGCCAGGAGGACACACCGCTGAGCACGGTGATGCTGCTGGGCACAGCCCAGCCAAGGGGCACGCTGCGCATCCTGCCCATCCCCAGCCTTGGCGGCGGCCGTGGGTTGGCCTCTCCTGGCCCACAGAAGCAGAGATGTGGTTCAGGGGGAGGACTGCATGGCACCGGGTTCCCTAACCCCCCAGGGAGACGGAGGCACAGGGCTGAGCCGCCCATGCTACCTCCTGCCTGGCACGGTGGTGCTGGGGGGGAAACAGCAAGGGTCCGAGGTCTTGGGGCAGCCGGAGGTCTGGTGGAATCTGAGTAGGGCAGCGAGGGAAAGGGGCTGGAACTCTCGCCAGAAGAGGCTCACAGCAGGGGTTTGTGTGGGTTTTTCCTTTTTCCGCTGTGGCTGTGGGAGGGATGTGAGACCCTTACCCCAGATCTGGGATTGTAAAGCAAGGGGCGTTGCTCCAGGTGCATCTCCTGAAGCTCTGAGAAGCACTCTGGGCATAGAGATGGGGTGACCTCTAAAGCACCTGAGGATGGCCTGGCCGCACCTCAGCAAACACCAGATCATCTTGTCTCACCCTTGACCGATCCACATTATCCCTCCCTGAGGTCAGTGGCGCCTCCTCCTAGTACTACTTTCCCCTTGCTCTACTCCCAGGGCCACCTCAAGACCATGGTCAACTGGAGATGCCCACTGCTGCGCATGGGTCAGTGCCACAGCCAAAGGCCAAGGGCACCCACAACTTCCCAGCTGCACAGTACAGTCACCCGTGGAGGTGGGGACCTAACCACGGCCCCACGTCAAGAGCATCTGACCATCAGTCTCCTTGCTGGGGGATTTCCCCCAGAGTCATGGGTAACTGTGGCTCTCCCGAGTCATAGTCTCTCATTCCTCCTCATGCTGTCCTCAGTAGGACCGTCCCTGCTCTTCTGCAGGTAGGCACAGTTTCTTCATCACTCTGCCATCCTTAGCTATGTCTTTTCAGACATTCACCCACGCCCAGCTTGTTATGTCAGTTTTGCTGGAGCTTCTGGAAGGCGAAATTTCTCAGGATGGAGAAATGCCTGACCTGCTTGACCACATTTGTCCCTCCTGGGGGACAGCACAGAACCCCAAAGCTCCCCAACCCATCCCAGGCATGCTGGAAATCACCAGCTGGGCTGTCCAAGATGCTGGCTGCAGCCTCTGCCCAGCTCGGTGCTCCGAGGCAGGATTTCCACATTCTGCCTGCCCTGCTTGTCCGTCTCCAGGCTGGAAATCCCAACCATTACAACAAAGTGCGTAGGCTCTTTACTGCCCAGCTCCACTTGGAGTTCAGCCCTCCCATCTCCTAGGCCTTCATCCAGCAAAGCACTTAAGTGCACACTCCTCCCTAAGTGAAATCAGTGGGACCACTCACACACTTAGCTCTGAGGCAAGGATCACCAGACCTACTGGCTTATGTATTCCCGTGCCAGACTCCAAGTCCTGGTCCTTGGCTACATGCTCCTCAAGGTCCCAATTTGTTATTTATTTTATTTTTGCTTCAGCCAGACCCATAAAAACAAGGAAGGTGTGGGACCTAGCTATAGGGCTGAGCACTGAGAAGCTTGCTACAGCTCCCAGTCAGGCCCACGTGTGATATACACATCTCTAGGGAAGTCTGCCCCAGCAATAGCGCCAGGCAAGCGAGCCAACTTGCTTGCAAGGCTACTTTCTGCTTCATTTCTATCTTCTCCAGGTGGCTGCAGCTCTCCAAGACTGACAGCTTCTCTTCGTCTCCCAGCCCAGCATGCCCTGCCCGATCACGTTTGCGGGTAAGAGC
This sequence comes from Chionis minor, assembly GCA_013398295.1. Taxonomy (NCBI): domain Eukaryota; kingdom Metazoa; phylum Chordata; class Aves; order Charadriiformes; family Chionidae; genus Chionis; species Chionis minor. The sequence goes on from VZSF01004951.1 coordinate 40,715, forward strand.
TCAGCTTGTCCCCTGAGCTTCTCCCTCCCCGTCTCTGCTGCCATTTGGACCCGGGACGCGGTGCCCCAGCATGTTTTTCACACATGTGTCGTTATTCCCCTAGAAGCTGGTGAAAGAGAAGCGCCAAGATGCTGTAGTCACAGCATCACTGAAGCCCGTAAATATCACGCTTGCCCCGTTTGCAACGCGGACAAGAAAGGAGCTGTGACTCGGTCCAGCCCCATTTATCCTTCAGACACTCAGATTGTGGAACACGCTCCTACTTTCCGCCAGATGTTTAGAGGTCTGCTTCATTTATTGTTTATTTCTTGAGCTGATGAGCCGACAAGTCCACAGGCACCAGTCTCCGGACACGTCTTTATGCTCAGCACCGCTTCTTGAAACCCTTGAGTCAATGCTTTCAGATGAATTTGTTTGGAAAACGTTAGAAAAGCAAGGGAAAAATACTGTCCTAGAGACTACATCCTTCGCCAGAAACCTTGGAGTGAGGTCAACAGGCACAGTTAACAGGGCTGATTGTTGTGTTTGCACAACGCTTCGAGCACGCGCCTTGTTGCAGCAACGCGATGCGGTTTTGCTCTCGTTGCAGCGAAGGAAGTGACGCTGCATCCAACGGGAAGTATCCCTGCGTCCTTGGGCAGGGACCTTCTCCCCGGCACCGTCCAGGGGGACGGCGTTTCCAGCGAGCTTCAGCAAGGTTGAAGCACACATGGAAACCTCTTTTTTCCCTAAATGAAAATGGAGATGTTCTGAATTAAAGGAGTTAGCATGACATTAGCCCTAAGCAGTTCAGCGTGCTGGCGAGGAGAGGAGCCCGGTGCTGGGCAGCAGCAGCCCTTCTTCCCTGTGTTTTTCCTGCTCCCTTCATTCAGCCACTGCCTCGCAGATGTCCCCAAGGCTGGTCTGGTGCTCAGACCCCCTCGCTGCCTTGCTGTGCACAGCGAGCAGGTGAATTGGAGGCATCTGTACGCCAGGAGCTGCAGACACCGTGCCGGGGGACTGCTGGTTGCCAAGAAGTCTAAGGTAGCCTAATTCTTTCCCCTAATCCCCTCCCGTTGTTATTCTGAAGGATCTGCAAGTTTATCTGCAGGATAAACCCAGGAGGCCACAAGGAAATGGTAGGGGGGAGGGAAAAGGGGCATCACCTCTGGGCTGCTGCCAGCGAACTGCTGCAGCATGGGGCGTGAGACCCCGACCCACCTTCGGGGAGGAGACACCCCACTCCCTGCCTCGGGAAGGTGTGGAGCAACACACGTGGACCAGGGGCACGCAGGGCCAAGAGCTGCATCACACGCAAGTGTGAAATTTTCCGACCTGCATTGCCACTGCTTCCAAACCACAGGGAGCATGAATCATCCCGGCAGATTAGCTTCCTGAAGGCTCTCAAGGGCAAAAGCTCGTGGAATCCTGCATTGGCCAGGACTCCCTGCTCCTGCAAAACTTCTGGGTGTGTACAGGTAGTACAAATTATTTGGGGAAGGCTCAGGTTGCCGCAGAGAGGGCAGGTCCCTCGGAAATGCTGCATTTATTCTCTGTATCCAGCCTGGGTCCTCTGCCTCATACCACCTGAGGCTCACAGAAGTGGCTGCAGCATCCTCACCGTCTCCTCAGGCAGCCATGAAACCCACCGCCCGGTTTCTCCTGGTCAGCTGGGAAAAGGACCCACATCACATCATCCCTCTGTGTCCTTCCATCATGCCACCCAGGGCCTCCAGTGACACCAGGTGGAGGGGCAAACAGCCACCGTCCCCTTGCCCGTCACACGTGAGGAGCATGCAACGAGAGGGTCTGTCACTAAGCAAAACCTCTCCAAGCCACCAGGTCCACCCTCCCCAGCGCCACGCTGCTGTGCACCAGGCGGTGGCATTTCTCCAGATCCCTGTTGGTACACGGACTTCGGAATACAAATGATGGACAGAGTTTACGTGGCCCTGTTGAAGCCTGTGCCACCAGCTGGAGTCTGCAGCAGCTGCTCCAGGGCCATCAGCTAATGACAAGCGATGTCCCTGCCCGCCAGAGCCTGGCAGCCACTGTGTCCCTGCTGCAAAACAAGCTCTGCTTGCTCCTCCCGCAGCCTTGGGAAAGGAAAAGGGGCAGAGGGAGAAGAAGCTCCGACTGCACTGGCTGCTGCTCAGGGCCCACAAAAGAGGTTATGGGGAGAGTCTGACGCCCCCAGCATTGTCAACTGGACTTCAGCAGGCATGAGACTGCCTGCCTTCCCGAAGCTGCAGCACCGTTTTGGATATGGGATGCACTAAGGGATATGGGCATCTTTGAAGCCTGTAGAGGGACCAGCCACCCACCTCGCTGGGCAGCCAGTGCAGGAGGGCAGCAGTGCTGGGCATGGACAGGAGCACCCCAGGGTGCAAAACCTTTCCCCAGCACTGGCTCTCCAGGAGCCTGCTGGCTCCTGTGGGAAGGCTGACAGACCCCTCCTGTGCAGGGGGGTCCCCAGGCTAGCTGCAGGACCTGCCACGGCACCGCAGAGTGCGGAGCCCAGCCTGCACGCAGCGTCTGGCGGAGGGAGCGGGTGATTCATGTCCAGCCCTTCCCGGGCCTGGAAACATTCTTGGCACGTGGCAGCTCCCCGCCGCCCCGCTGGTTAACCCTGGTTTAGCCCAGCCTGGCAGGAGATGGGGCGCACGCAGCCCCGTTCAGCCCCTTGTGATCTAGTCCAGACCCCACAGCCTTGCCCAGACCCAGAGCCCCCCATAAGCCTGCACCAGAGCCCCCCAGCTCTCTCCTGTGCATGTCCCACATGAGCAGGAGCAAGGTGGAGCTGCTACAGGTGAAAAAAAACAGCATGAAAGGCGTTTCCCACCTCTCGGACATCCCAGTGGGCTGCATGGGGATGGTCACTTCCATGGTTGGGAACAGGGCAAAGTCCTGGGAAGGGGCGTTGGGGTGAGCCCAGGGCTATGTTCTGGGAGAGGGTAACATCTTGTTTTGTCTGGTTGCACTGAAGATTGCTCCAAGACAAGCAGCCAGGCCTGTGTCTAGGCTCACAGCAGCGTGTTGGGAGGGGACAGGGACACAGCAGTATATGGCCGACAAAACCCAGTGAGGCCAGCAGGAGTGCGAGGGCTGGGTGTGCGGGATGCACAGGTCTGGCACGGGTGCACCAGCACCCACAGCTCAGCCTTCTCGACCCCACACCAGCACTGGCCAGGATGGGAGCGCAACCCCAGGGCGATTTGCTGGAGCACCCATGCCTGGCCAGACCTTCTCAGGTGACCTGTCCTGCTTGGGGTGGCCCCTGGGAGGTGGGTGGTCGCTGGGAGCTGCTGACAGCCCCGTGAACTCAGCCCTGCAAGGCATTAGCTCATCTCCCTGCTGCTCACAAGACTTGGAAGGCACCTTCCTGTGCTCTTGCCTGTTTGGTATCCAAACGGATAATGACCCCAAGCCCAGGCTGGTCTTGCTCCACCCAGTGTGGGAAGACAGCAAGCCATGCTTGGCACACCACGCTCCCCTGGCCCCATGGGGCTGGCGTGCATGGGAATCCCCACCTGCAAAGTTGACCCATGCTGCTGGGACCCCCCCAGTCCAATGTCCCTGCCACAGAGGCAAACACCATGGACCACAACAGCAGAGGGAACCACACAGGCGGTGAGGCTCAACCCATCGCTCCAGGACACTCCGCTTTCCAGGGATGGAGAGGCCACCACCGGGACAGACACCTGTGCATGGGATGGAACTGGATCCAGACCACAAGCAAGACAGCGCATGGCCACGTGCGCTGCGGCTTAGCCGGAGCTCCAGCGACGGTGGAAAGCAGAGAACTTCCAGCCATGCACAGGCATCGAGGAGAGGTGGTTGCCATCCCCTCCACCCTGCTCATGCCAGGGTGGCCAGAGCAGGGCTACAACGTGGTCGCAGCAGAAGGGAGCAGCCAGCGCAGGAGGAATGTGCTGTTGCATGGGAGGGAGGAGATCACAGCAAAGGAATGTGCTGTGCCACGGCCAGGGCCGGGGGGAGCGCGAGAGGAACCAGCAGGCAGGAAAAATAAACTCTGTCTCTTCCAGGGCTACAGGGCCGCGGTCCTTCTGGTCGCAACTTTTTTTTTTTTTCCCCTTCTGCCTCTTAAATAAAACATGATGTCAGCCATTGTTCTGGCTGCAGAAGGGCTGCCAAAAGTTCTGGCCTTTTCTCAATCATCCTCTAAGCTCTGCTTGCCTCCACAGTACAGGACTGTGGACATGAGACCAGTTGGTTAGGGTCACCCTGTCTTCTGGTCCCTGCAGAGTTTGGGGGGCCAAGACACACAGGCATGGTTGTGGAGTCATCAGCCCACTGCCCTTCGCTTCTTCTGATCCATCAACACTACCCCACCTTGGTGAGTCTTTTCACCACCAACATCCCTCTCTGCCTCCTTCAACCCCTTAGGAAGCCTCAAGCCCCTAAAACACACCGAGCTGATGGCGAGCCCTGAGCATCGAGCTGGGAATATTGCCCACCACAGGAGTCAGGCTAAAGCTTGCTGGATCTGAGAGGGTCCCCATGAGGCTGTGCAGAAAGTCCTGCCCCGATGCTGTCTCCTGCAGAGAGAACGCGGGCACTCTGCGGGTGCTGCCCACCCTGGAGAGCCCACAAGAGCGAGCAGAGTTGGCCGGAGGGGGCTGAGGCAGGGAGGTGCCGTGACAAGAAGGAGGAAGGGAGAAGAGCATCACGTCGCAGGAGGCAGGTCTCACCCTATCCCTGGCTGCGCTGCAGGTGGAAGGAGGATGTATGTGTGTGGGAAGAGGGGGATGCTGTTCCGAGATGCCGATTGAGCCAGGCACAAAGGCTCACTCGATCTCACGGGTCACTACTCGTGGGGCTTCAGTTCCTGCTGCAAGGACACCTCCTCCCTGCGACCAAGTGTAGCCTGTCCTGGGAGGAAGGGAGAAGCTGTATCGCAGCCCACCGAGCGCCTGCAGACTGTCAGCACCTGGGTGACCAGCAGCCCACCCAAAGCACAAGGTCAGCCTGGCCCAGCCATCTGCAAGCAGCTGCTTCCAGCCCTGCAAGGAGATGCCGGCTTTGCAGATGTAGCCCATAAAGCCAGAAAATCACAGGCAGAGAGCACCCGAGGGACTTGGCCCATCCCTTCCCTTCATGTCCACCCTAGCTCATCTGCCAGCTCCAGGTGGATGTCAGGGAAACAACAGCCAGCTCTGGAGATTGGGATGGTACCCCAGGACCATCCCTGGCACAACACGTGGAGCTGGTGACCATTGTGCTGCTCAGGGCTTTGGAGAAACCTGGCCCCGGGCAAGAGCGGGTGCTTCAGGCCAAGACATCCTCGAGAGGAAGACCTGTTGTCTTAACGTGTTCTCAAAGTAAAGACCCACCACCCTCAGGAAGGTTGAATGCAGCTTGCCACGAAAACAAGACTGCACGGGCAAGATACAGGCAGGGGGACTGGGGTGCTGGTGGGAGAGATAGACCCTCCCACAGAAACCACACTAGGATGGCATGAAGGGAAAAAATCTGAGGGGGCATGGCGCACTGCAGAGAGATCTGTCTATGCAGCTCCTCCAAACTGAGAGGTAGGTGGGAAACATGTCAGAAGGGATGATGATGTCCGCTCCACTGGGCCACCCTCTGGACAGGGGTGGACAGAGACATCCATGTAGCAGATCTGTAAAGAGAAAGGCCAAGTTGCCATCATGAATACAGGTCAGCATTTAACTCCTCTCGCAAGTGAGACAGCCACAGGCTGGGCTGCACTAGGAGTATTGTGGCCAGCACATCAGGAGAGGTCCTCATCACCACCAGTGAGTCCACCTCTGGGTACTTCAAAGCCTCCCCATGCCTCTTGCTGCCCCATCCACCCCACGGCATGGGCAGGGGACTCTGTGTAAAGGAGGGGACATCCCCAGAGTGTGCCACCACTCCTGCCGCCGTGTCCCTAACCCCTTTCCACCTCCCATGCCCATCCTCACAGCACAGCCCTTCACCAGGCCACCCTGCACAGGAGGGGTGTTGTGTCCCCTCCACCTGCCCTGGTCCTTCACCACTCTCGGCATGGGACTGTCACGGGGGGACAGTCACATGGTGACTGTCATTGGCTTGCAACCGGCATCCAAGGAAAGGAGCTGGGGAGCTCAGCCACCCTTGGGTGTCCACTTCACAGAGTCCAGGATGCATCCCAGAGTTTCACCTTGGGATTCAGTCCTCTCCAGTCCCAGAGGGCTCTCCCCTCTGACCAGGGAAGTGGGACATTTCCTTCTCCCTCTGCTCACTTGTGCATCTCCGGCTCGACGCAACAACACGACATGTGGCATGAAGGGGACAGGGAGGGCATGCAGGGTGGCAGGAACCATGCTGTGCCCTGCAGCCAGGGCTCCACTGTCACCCCAGCCCTTTTCCTCCACTTGCATAACTGTGGTAAACAACTCCCTACATGAAAATATGTGTAGGACGCGTGGGAAGAGAGGGGAGCTGTTTCCTTTTCTGAGCCTTTTAAAACTTGTCCTTCATGGAATGAGGAGGAAAATATGGTCTTGATCATAGAGATAAGGCCAGCAACAGACAACATGTGAGACGTCTGCAAGAATTTTGTGCCATTCTGGTGACCAAAGGGGAGTGAGGATGTCGCTGGCACTACCTGTGCACAACCGGCAGCTCAGATGCTGTCATGGGTGCTCAGGAAGGCATCTGCTCCTCTCTAGGGTGCAATGGAGAGGTGATGGGGTGGTCACCTTGTCCAAGAAATGGAGAAATTCCGAAGGTGTCTCTCAGTGGAGAGTATATTCTGTGCTGCCGAGAGGTGCCAGGCTCTCCTCAGGCAATGCCAGAGCTCTCTCTCAGAGCTTTGTCCCTAAATTGAACAAGCACTGAGCAGAGCAAGCATGATGCCCATCTCTTCTTCCAAGGCTGGGGCATCTTCAGAAACTCTGTCTCCAGGCTACAGGCTGGGGAAATTAGAAAAGAAGGCAGCATCACTGTGGGTGTTGTCCAGTTGTGGCACAATCACACCCTAAAATATAGGGAACAAACAGCAGTCTTTCTCCATCCATGTCTCTGCCAACTTGTTCAAGGCTGCGTTATAGACTGATAAATGTGATTTTCCTTGACCTTCCTTTACCAGAAAACCACAAGATCAGAGAATACCTTATTTTCGGAGAAACCTACAATGTCTCTAGTACACTCATGCTCAGAGCAGGGCTAACTCCAAAGCCGAATCCATTTGCTCAAGGCCTTGCCCATGAGAAACCTGATGTGGCCTCTGTGCCAGGACTGCAGAACACGTTTTTTCTTGTGTCCAGTGGTACCTTCCTTGCTTGCAACTTCTGCTTATTGCCTTATTTCCCCGTTATTGTTCACCTCTGACAAGAGTGTGGCTCTGTCTTCTTTACAGCTCCCCTTTAGGAAGAGGGAAACACAATCAGATCCCCCTTTCGACCTCTCTTCTCCAGGCTGAACAACCCCAGCCCCCTCAGCCTCTTCTCATATATCTTCCCTCAAGATGTTGACTGTGCTTTTACTAACACAGCAAACCAGTTGGTTTTCATCCCTGGGAAAGCTGATTCATGGTCAACTTCTCTACCTGGTCCCCACGTCCTCTGCTGCAGAGCTAGTGCACTGAAGCTGGTTGGTCCACAGCCTCTCCTGACACATGGGTTTGCTCTGTCCCAGATGCAGGACACTGTATTTGTCTCTGTTGAAGTTCATGAGGTTCCTATTGTCCTATCCATGCAGCTTGTCAACAAGACAGAGGGACCTCAAGGTCCCTCCAACTGGCTTTATCTGAACTTCAGTGATTGCTTCTTTCCAGTGCATTTTCCTGAACAGAGAGCTGCCGGGCTATTCCCAGGATCATTGCTGCTGCCGTTTTTTGCGGACCAGTACAACATTTGCTTCACTCCAGACTTCTGGAAAGCAGTAGCTTTAATGTTAAATTGCCTGCTTCAGTTGACAGAGCAGCTGCTACATTCTTTGTCTCCCTGAGCACTCTCAGCTCTACCATGTGGATCTGGCGTTTTCTTTTTTAACATATCATTTTGTTCCAGCACTTTTTCTTCTGCTAGCTCAGGACTAAGATATATGTCTCCTTTGCAAACATCTGGGATGGGTTAAGAACGTATTTCTCCCTGCTCATAGGATGGATCATGGAAGCCCTCTTTATTTGCTTCAGTACGAAGTCACCCAAGTAAAGTTGAACCGTCAAAAGGAAATAGTTGGGTTTCTAGATGCCTCTGCTGCCCTAAAGCAAATCTGGGGATGTTCATGTGTCCTTTTCTACTGCTGAAGCCATTGACAGGATCCTCCAGTGGAACAAGGAAGGAGGCAGAGGCAGATTTCACCTAGTTCTGCTTATGATTTCGTTTTAGTCCTGGCCAGTGTTCAACACTGCCTTTTGAGTTAAATCATTCCTCCTGCCCCAGGACCCTGGAGACGCTGGTTTCTCACCAGTGCAGCCAGCCTAGAGGTGCTGGACATTTTCAGAGGGGATCAGAGCCTCTTGTGCCTCTGCTCCAGAGAGACATCTCGTCCTCACACTAGCTCCAGGAGGCTTGTGGTCTCCCCTTGGAGGCACTGAGATCTCCCCTTGACTACTGGTGTCTGTCCCTGCTCCTCCAGTCCCTGGGTTGAGGACTTAGTCAAAGTCAAGATGTTTCTGGATTTCCCCCAATGGATTTTTTTTCCTTTGCCTGCTAATGGTTTCACAGCCTTTTCCCTCCTGACAGAATTAAAGCGATACTTGTTCCTGCCCTCTTTCTTCACTCAGATTTTGTGAGCCCTTAGTGGCTTGTACAGATGCTGAAGCAGCCTCTACATTCAGCTGACGGACTTTAATTTAATTCCTTTTGTGCTCAGGGCATTTTTATCAGCTTCCTGATTCTCTTCAAAATTCCCCGCCTCCAGTTCAGAATGATCCTTCGCATTTTTCCCATGGTTTCTCCACAAAACATTGACACGATGTTGGAGTGTCTATTACTGGCAGCTCAGTTTTCATTGCTGTAGCACTTTGTCGTTACTTGAATGTCATTCCTTGAACAAATGTCCCATAGTTAAGAATCAGCACTTGGACAGACTTCCCTTGGTTTCCCTTGGTAGATGCTGGATCAGGAATGACATCCCAGCCACTACCAGGCATTCAGGTATTTAACTGTTCTTCACACCAGGAAGAGGCAAACACCCAACTGTCTTGGAGACCCTCACTCCTGTGGAGCATATTATGGGTGTGAACGTTACCTCTTCGTCCTTTCATCCAAGACGTTGTCCTGCAAGTGCATGGATCCGCTGGGTCAAGGCCTCTACACTGACTTAGTGTGAACCCCTAAAACTGGGAGGACGGTCTTCTCCAGCCTTGGAGCTATATGTCAAGGATATTTCTGTATTCACCTCCAACAGCTCTGCCCCACCCCAAAGATGCTGGCACAAAGTCTTCCCAGCATCTGCTTCATCCACCTCACCAAGCCCTCACTGGGCTTCCTTCTGCAATGCCCATCGCCAATCACCTCTCTGCACCCGGGCACGATCTTGGGGTGAAAGAGTCTCTCCAAGTCTGTGAGCTCTTCTCCCTCGCTTCACTGCTGCTGAAAACACAATCCAACAATCAACCAGCCTGGGCAAGGCAATCAAAAGGCAGGGAGCAGCTCGAGCGCAACCTGTGAGGTGGGAGCTCTCATGGAGCTGGTAGATGGGCAGTGAGACACGGACAGCCCCTGTTAGACCACTGGCCCAAGAGCCCTCCTCTGACTGTGCAACAGCACAGTGCTTACCTCCCCTTTGCACAAGCCCTGCCAGCTCTTTTCCACATCCTTGCTCAAAATCTATTTAACCTTCAACCGGCACTGGCCAACCCCTTCCTGCCAAGCACTCCTGGAGGGTGCCGAGCTGTGATCCAATGCCCCTGGGCATCACCTTTAAGGATGTCGAGCTCCACACGTAAGAGCTGTAGTCCCTTCTGGTTTTCTTTGCTCCCTGAGGAGGTCTCGTCCAGCTGATGAACGGGCTGGTCCTTCATTGAGAGCCAGGCATGGGCTAAGTACGACACTTCCAAATCATGAAGCTGATTTTGAGCTATCTGACAGCTAGCAAGGATGAGAAAAATGTTTGAAAAGAGGAAAACATATTTATTCTGATGCTTACATAACACAGAAACAGCTGAACAGATTTTGTTCAAACCATCCCCAAATAATTCTTCGTTTTTTTGGGCTGAGATCAAGCATGAACAAATTCAATCCAAAAGGATATTTTTTGAGCGATGTATAAACAACTGAAAATAGGGGTTTCGGCTGGAATGTGTGTCTCAGCCGTAACTCGAGTGTTGCAAGAGTGGTTCATGTGTGCTTCTCCAGGGAGTGCGGTTTGGCGGCGACATGCGGGATTTAGCTCTCCAGTCTCGCATCCTCCCCTATTGGAGAGGGCTCCTTTACTCTAAACTTAGAAGTATCTTATGGGATCTGTTCCACTCGTGATGGGGCCTCACTGGCAAGCAGCTCCAGTGTGTAATTGTCCCGTCTGGTAGAAATGTTCCCTATGTTTGACTTCAGACTGGCCCCTGCTCCATGCCAGCACGTTGCTGCGATACTGTCTGCAGCCACCCCCGTCATCAGCGCCCGGCTGCATCCTCACTGCTCTCCTTTTTCGCATGCCGACTTCAGAACTCCCTTCATACTCTCGCCTCGTCGGCTGGTATCCAGGTCCTGGCTTGTCCCGGCTCCCAGAGTTTCTGCTTCTCTGCAGTGATGCTGAATCAGGCGGACAGGTCATGTTAGAGGGGCAGGAGTCTCCAAGGAGGGTGACTGCCTGGTTCCTCACAGCCAGCCTGCTGCCCTCCTGCCCCTGTGTCCGTGGTATCATGGACAGGGATATGTGGAATGGAGGAGGTCCCAAGCTGCAGTTCCCTCCAAAATGTCCACCAGCTCATGGCTGGCCATGAGCTAGCCCAGAGAGTCTCTGATGGCCAGGAGGTCACAACATCGCCTCCCCAACTCCTTCTTCATCTCACTGCATCCCTGCGAGCCAAACCACTTCACCAGCCCCTCTGCCAGGTTGGTCCATCTCTGCAGACCCATGAAGGTCCTGGGTAGGGCCAGCTCCGGTGGTCACCAGTGCCCCACACTGCTGGCCAGGTGTTGTACCCTCCCCTCCAGCCAAGAAGGTTCCTCTGCCCCTTCTCCGGAACGGTCCTGTCCACAATATTTTGCCTGGCATGGACGTGCTCTAGACGAACGCACTTGTTATTTCTGTCTGCTCATCCTGACTTTGTAACGGTGACTAATGCTTTTTCTGGCTGGGAGAAGGATTAGGGGCATGTTAGCAAAGTGACTGCAAGGGAACAGGCAGCTCCTCTGATCCCCCACCGCTGGTGACACCACTTGTCCCGTTTGCCCAAGCAGGAGCGGTCCGGTCGTTCGTCTCATTGCTGGGCCCTACAGAAACCACACTCTGGGGGCCAGACGAGGGCATGGCACCCCCTGAGCTGGCAGCCGGTGCGGTGTGGGGCAGCCTGCCCTCAGCAACATGTCTGGGCAAACACTTTATTCCTGCGTCTGGAATCTTTGTGATGCATCCAAAGAGACCGAGCGTGGTCTCAGTCCAACGCCGAGACCGTGCTGGAGCCCACGGGCTGAACACAAGGCATGTACAATTAATGCTTCCAAGGAGAAACTCGAGGCAGGGCTCTGGAAATCTGCAAAGCTCTCGGAGCCACCTCCAAGCCCCGTGGAGGCAGCAAACCATCGCACAAGGTGGGGAGGTGGGGAGGATGGGCAGCCAAGAGGCAGCACGACCAAGTGACCCCACACCATGTCCTCCTCCTGCGTTCCTGCCCCGAGCCGGGCTCTCTCGGCCAAGCTCACGTTGGAAATGAGCGGTGCATCTGGGGCAAGGAGAAAAGGCTGATCCCAGCAGACAGGGGCTGGTGGAGGGGCTGTCCAGCTGTCAGTAGGTGTCCTGTCATGAGCCGGCATCCCATCACAGTGGAGAGATCAGATTTTATTTCCTGTTTCTTTCTGCAAACAACTTCATTTGCTTCCAAACCTCGTACCCATTTCCATTTAGAACTTGGCCTGAAACAGTGACGAATAAACATGATTTTTTTCACTCAGAAGACTGCCCAGCACCACAGGACAAGGTGAAGTCGGATGAAATCCGGAATCTGGGGTTCATTGCCTGCCTTGGACAGCAGGGCATCCTCTGCTCTGAGGTGATGCGGAGGAGGTGGAATCTTGGGGTGCCTCAGAGGAGTTAGGGACTGCCCACCTTCAAACCAAAGCTTCTCCCGCGAGATGAGCGACGTCATTTTCCTGCACAGAGGGCAAGGCAGATTTGTCCCATGTTTGCAAGGGTGCATCTGCAAGGAAATTCTACAACATGACTGATTTTGGACCCCTCAACCCCAGCCTGAAACTTTCCTCAGCCCTTTCTGGCTGCAGGACCCTCAAACCGTTGCTGCAAGAGCTGGATCAGGAAAAGCCAGCAAGAGCAGATGTTTCTGCATCATCTGCCAGGATCCTGAAGTCTGGCCAGGGGTCTGAGGGTGACAGAGGCACCGTTGTCCTCAGGCTACAATCAGTCAGAAAGCGATGCTGCTAGCCACAGCCGTCCAGGCGCTGCCGGCGAAATCCTCTCACCTGTGGCTAAATCACCTCTCTGGTGGCCATCCTGGCACACCGGTGGCCAGCTCACAGCCTGGCTTGGCTGGTTTCTGCCTCCAACATGTCAGAGGTTGCTCTGCTGTCGGTGTGGCCTCCACTGGCTCCGGATTGCCTCTTCCATTCCCAGCTCCTTTTCCGCAGAGGCCCACGCTGCACAAAGCCCTTGGCTCCACGGCTGCTTTGGGCTGTCAAGACGTGAGCTCCAGGATGTAAGGACACAGAGGTCAGGATTTGCGCTGCTGCCTGATTTCCAGGGTTTCTGGCCAGGAAAGCAACAGCCCCGTGCATGTCACCATCCAGGACAAGCTGGGAGTCCCGCAGCCCAATTCCCCCCACCGTGGACGAGGAAGGGGGCCAGCCCAATTCGTGGTGGTTTGTGCATCTCTGACCCAAAGCCTGTGGGTGGTGAGGTCCATCCCTGCTGCTGGAGACAACCCCGCGCCCGTCCCTGCCAGCATCCCCTCCAGAGACCTCTCCATCTCCCCTCCAGCACGGCACATCACCCCGGAGCCAACACCCAGCCGGGCTGTTAGCACCTCTCTCCTCCCTGCAAAGCAGCCTTGTGCCTGGCCAGCTTCTCCTCTTCTTATCTGCAGCATCCCACCCCTCCTGCTCCTCCCAGGATCCCCCGCTGCGAGGACCTTGGAGGCAGCTGCAACCAGACCCAGCACATCCCTCCTGGTACGCTCTCAAACGAGCCCCGCGGTGCTCGCCACCGTCATGCAAGGCCTTCACACCCACAAGAACTGGTTTGAGTTATTCCCTGCTCTCTCCCCCAGTTCCCTTTTGGCACCTCCAGATTTATTCCTCCCATCGCAGAAGTGTTTGGGATTCTGCTTATCTCGGAACACGGGCTGCATTCGTACGCAGGGGATGTCATTTGATTACATCCGACCCAAACTTTAATCCCTCCGTATAAAGCCTCTGTTGTGCTCAGTCTGTGCTGTTTGCCTATGTTAGGATCTTTTCTGAATTTCATTAGAGGAAAGACTTGCTTAAATAATTTGGGAAACAATTTGGAAATACTTTTACTTATAAAAGCAGTGAGTTCAGTGTGCTGTCAGTTGTGGATTTATATCGCCTTTGTTTGTGAATATCCAGATGGTATTCTCTGACTATTAAAATGCTTTTCATGATGTTCACAATGATTATTCACTTAGAAATTCCCACAGGAAGCTGACAACCCACAATTTTTCAGTCTCCTGCTTGAAAAACCTCAGCCAGTCCGATGAAGGGCTGAAACCATCCCAGCCCTCCAGGTGACACGACTCCTCTCGCCCGGTGGGGACACCTTGCGGGGTCGGTGCTGGGGAGCATCCCAGGGGCACCAGGCACTGGTCTTTCATTTCAGAAAAGAGCCGAGCGGGTCAGGCACTCTGCTCCCCCACAAGTCCACCCAGACACGTCCCCCGGGAGCCCCAGCCAGCCCTGTTGCAAGCCTGGCTGCTGCGGCAGCTCCAAATGGGAGCTGGCTTTTCGGAAAGCCTGGCCCCGGCTGTGGTGCCGAGCGCTGGGAAACCTGGCACTGAGCTCCTCTGAAATCTGGCTCTTGACACTTAATGACTTTCTCTCATACGACGTGCTCTGTTATTTAACTAGGAATAAAAGTTGGATGTCGATTGCCAGACTCTCCATCCTTCGCTTTTTCTGAAGCTGCTCTGCATCAGCGTCCCTCCCACGTTCTGCTGCCTTCGCCATTGCTCATGGTTTTACACAAGTGCAGCGATCGGCTCCTCGGGCAGTTTCCGTGCTCCTCTGATGCCTGTCTCTGGCCTTGCTGAGCTGCTCTGGGGTGGTTTGTCCACCATCTGCCAGGTTTGCTCTCCGGCAGCCTGCCTGCTGTCCGAGCCAGGAGGAGGACGGCTCGATGCCACCCAGACCTGGCCAGACAGCACAGGAGATGCCACGCTGTGCCACAGCCCCTTTCCCCCTCCCGAGCCAGGCACGAGGAGCTGGTGGGTTCCCTGATTGCTCCTGCCAGAGCAGGGTGTGCTCCTGTCGATGAGTCACCCCTCCTCGTCTACACCAGGTGGGAAGCCCCTGCTGTGTCCCCATGCTGCCAACCTGTCCTGGCACCACGGAAGCTGGTGGTCCCCATGGTGCACCATCGCTGCTGGTAGCTCAGGACTTGCTCACCATGCCACAGACCCAGGGAGCGGGGAGGCTTTGGCCCCGCTGCATCTCTGCAGCACACAGGAGAGGTGGGGGGGCTTTTTTCAGGGTTATTCAGGTGCATCTCTGCCTCCCCTCCCACCTTCTCCACTTGCCTTCCCTCAGCCTCTCTCCCCGCCTGGGCTTCGGATATCTGAACTGCTGCCAACGCTGGAAAGCAGCTTCACTGCTGCAGAGACGGCGTTTCCTCCTCTCCAAAGTGCTGTAAAGCCGGCCGCGAGCCGGCCGCTCCATTCCCAGACTGGCCATTTCTGTCCAAGACCCATGCATCCCCCAGGCACGGCGCGGAGGTGCCCCGCGCGTCGCCTCACCGCCCTTCATCTCACTCCAAGCCTGCCTGGACCATCCAGCCAGCCCACCGGACCACCCTTCCTTCCTCCCCGGGGGGAAAGCAAACAGCCCGGTGACCGCGCATTTACGAAGCGGGGCCTCGGCCGCCTCCTTTTTCTGCTGGCACGGCAGGGCTGGGAATTGGCTCCAGGTGTTTTCGCTCTGGTCTCGCATGTGGAAAGGGTGCTGCGGAGGGAGAGGCTGTCTGCTGGGCTCAGCCGGGGCCACCAGCCTGCACAACATCGCACTTCATCGGCTCCCCAGGGAGCGCAGCGCGGTGGGGGGCGGCAGGGGAGCGCCTCCCCCCTTCACACATCCCGGTCAGGGTCAGCTCGGCAGAAGGAGGGAGCGTGGACCGCCATCCTAGGAATGGCAGCCACATGGGGAACATGGTTTTCAGCTCCGAGCACATCTCCGAAGCGAGAACGGGTTCCGCAGCGAGCCGGCCACGCAGCAGGCGTGCTTTGCTACGCGAAGGCTCGCGCACGCACCGGCAGCGCACGCGTGCACGAGCATCCCCGCGTTGCTAAACACATGCCCCGTTACACAAACAGCACGCGGCCGGCCAGGGAACGCTGCACCACCGGCCGCGGCGTGCCAGAATGAACACACACATCGCCGAGTGCACCTCATTTACAAAACACCACCAGACACACACTCTAAACACAAACCACATGTTGGCCGGCGCACACGCCCTCCCCGCGCAGACCAGCACAACATCGCCCGCCGCCAGAGACGCGCGTCGACACATGTGCGCGCACGCCCCGCCAGGCACATGCTGCCCGACGCGCTCCCCACGAGCACACGCTGCGTCCCCGTGCACCTCGTCGCACCCTGGAAGCACGCACACATCCAGCCAGCCCCATGCTGATGGTGGAGCTGCCCTCCATGAGGGGACAATGTCTTCTGTCCTGTCGAGCTCCCCCATGGTGGTAGTGCCAAAAGCTGGACCTGGGAGGTGCCCTCAGAGAGTCCTGGAAGATGTCCTGCTCCCTGGTGTAGTTGGTGCAGCAGGGATCACCCATCCCTGGGGTGAGGGACACCTGCTCCAACAGCCTCAAGGCATCAGGACACCCTGCCCTGCTCTGCTGTTCATGCTGGGAGTGACAACAAGGGTGAGGGACATCTCTGAAAAAGCAACAGGAGGAGGACAACAAGCTTGAGGACCATTAGAAGCTCCCAGCAGAGTAGGAAACCTCAAGTCCCTCTGGTGCAGATGCAGAGGAGCTGACTCTGCAGTGGGAGGTTGAAAGCAGAGTGGGAGGTTGAAAGCAGACCTACACCCTCCTTCAGAGAAGACCCCAGCACCAAGAGCCGGAGCTTGTCTTGCTGTGCTCAGGACATCTTGCCCTCCACACATCCAACACACGTCAAGGGTGGGTCTCATCTGCTGCCGGGCATCACCTCAGCTCTCTTGGGTCATATTCACACACACACTGAGCCCAACCTCGGGGCTCCTCAGGCTTTGGTCCGTGCAGCCCTCCACTGCAAGAAGGGCTCCTTGACCCACCATGCACACATACCACGCTACTCTCGTGTCCATTTAGGGCACCTTGGGCAGCCAAGCACTGGCAGGATTCTCCTGAGGCTCATCAGGCCCCAAATGGAAGATCTGGACCTGGGCTGAGACAGCACAGTCACACCTACAACATCCCTAGCCAGGGCCGTGTGTTTGAAGAGTTTATTCCTTCAGAAACATAGCCAGGAGGAAAAGTGAGAAAGCCGCCGCACGAGAGTTGGTCAGAAACATTTAGACAAGACATTTCTCCATTGGAATGTGCTGGCTCATCGCAATGTTTTGTGGAGGCAGCTTGATTGCAGTCGGACTCTGCCAAGAAACTGCCAGACCTGCTGCCTGGCAATCCTCCTCCTCCCCCTGCTCCTGAGCAGCTGCCTGGGGCACGGGCAGCAGCCCAAGAGCCTGGAGAGTCTGCAAGCCCCAGGTCTCCGCTCACCACTCCATGAGAAGCTCAGCTCCCATGGCTGGCCTAGGCTTTGGCTGGAGGACAGAGCAGCAAGAGGAGTAGCGTGAAGTCAGCATTCCCAGGAATTCCCTGCGCCTGGGCGTCAGGGCAGCCAGCTTTGGATCCAAGCCCCCCGCCCCCAAAAAAAGAATCCGTCGACTGGAGAAGCTCTGTGTCTTGGGTTCATTCTAAGTCCAAAGAAAACCAAATCTCCAAGGGTCAGATTTTTGGAGGAAACCAGATTTGCTGCTCAGCCTGGACCCAGCAACCTTGAGCACTGTGTTGGTACCAGGCTCCAACACCTCCAGGAGCCTGGAGCAGTGGTGAAGGGCTCATTCCCTGGGGATAAGTGCAGGCACCTGATAAGACAGAGCTGCCCGCCGTGTCTGTCTACTGAAGGAATGACAGTCCTCCCTGGGTGGGTTCAGAGACAAACTTTGGGTAAAAGGTGGCAAAAAGCTGTGCTAATTGTCGGTAATGCACATAAATATTTCTGACGTGAAGGCGTGAAGTATATACCTTGTTGTGGCAATGAAACAGGAACTGGATCCCCATCCAAAAGTACTTCTCAGCGCAGGAGAAAGATTTCTCTGCTCTTGGTAGAAAAGCAGCGACTGGGAATTTTCTCACGATTTGAGGTGTTTATTCCTGTGCCTGAGATGCAATGTCGACTCTTGGGAAGGGTCCCAGTGTGGGGACAAGCAAAAGAGGTGGAGGATCTTCCATCCTTGGGGGACTTCAAGCCTCAGGCAAACAAAGCCACAGCCACCCTGACCTCATGCTGTGGATGGTCCAAGTCAGAGACTGGATTCAATGCCTCCCCAACCTCCCCCCAGACCTTGGGGGTTTGGGGAGAACCACCCCAAGGGGATGCTCTCAAAGGCTAGACCTTTCCTGCCGGGAGATCCGGGTGCTCCGCACACAGGCTGAGGATACAGCCGCTTCTCCACCGTCACACTCCTGCCAGCCCGCCTCCGGTCACGGGCAGCCGCAAACCAGGCGAAGAGACGGCATTCCGTGGGACACGCGTGGCCGGCTGACGGGTGAGGTGTTGCCTCTAGCGAACACGAGGACTCTACCATGTAACTCTGGAGGCGGTAGTTGTGTCAACGCAGTGCGCTGTTGTGGCACAGGTAATTCAATCCGGCCCCAGATCTCGATTAGAGACTAAACAGTGTAAAAGCCACATGGCAAACGTGAAACGTAATTGAGCGCTGGCGGGCGGCCAGCTCTCAGAAGCAGCTGAGATGAGGCCCGTCACTTGCGAGTGAGTTCCTGCAGTCTCAAGTCCTCCGCTTTTTAACATGAAGACAACATGATTAATGTTATAAGTGATTAACGGGTGAAAAATATGATTAATGTTGTCTGCAGATGGCACAGGCTGCGGTGGGAGAGAGCAGCCGCCATGCCCCGGGAGAAGCGGTGCGTTTCCAGCTGCGTGCGGAGCCACTCCGGCAGGAGCGGAGCGCAGCCTGGGGGACTCTGGCTCCGTATCCACAGAGTGAGGGTCCTGTCCCCCACTCCCACGGGTTGGGGGGGCTCCCTGCCAGGAGGCAGTTTGGGGGTCCGACGGCTAATTTGTGACTGCGCTCCCCAAAACGGTGACACGGGGGAGCTGGAGCAGAAGCAGGAAGGCTGCAGGTGTCCTGGTGTGCCCCCAGCAGGGGCTGGGCTCAGCTCGCTCCCATCACAGGGGAGGCTGCAGGATGAAAAGTCAGGGAAGAGTCACAGAAATGATTATAGGGAAGGAAACGGACGGCATCGTGAGCAACGGGGCACGCTTTATGGTGTCCACAAAGACGTGGTGATGGGCAGTATATGGGGGGCGCTCCATGTCTTTATTCAGAGAGCAGTGTTTGCAGTCCTTTAAGAGGCTGATTGCATTAAGCAGCCCCTCTTGAGGAAGAGGACAAAACTGTGTCCCTGGGGAATGACAGAGAGGGAAAGTCCCAGGTGCAGCAGGGTGGGCAGGAGCTGGCGTCCCGGTGAGCTGTCGGGGCTGAAGCCCTCATGAGGTCAAGGGGACAGATATCATGGAAAACCTTTGGAAGGACGAGCAAGGCAAGGGTTCAGAGAGCAAAGTCTGTCGTACGGAAGGCAAAAGCTTTTCACCCAACAGCACTGCGAGGGCTGGAAACAGGCAACCCCTCTTGGGAGCACTAGGTAGGTCCTGGTGCCCTGCGAGCGCTCCCAGCAAGGGAACTGGCCCAGCACCGAGGGCAGAGGAGCTTCCTGCGCTCTGGGAAGGATCCCGCATCTCTCCTGGGAGCAGAGAGCCCTGTGGCAGGGGGGCACCCGAGCGGTCATGCTTTGCTCCCCCGGGAGTGAAGGGCACCATCTCAGGTCCACCCGACTCCAGCAATGACCGTCCCCGGGAGGTGGCCGGGGGGATTTATCAGCACATACCAGCTGTGAGCGCCTGCCGGGTCAGCGCGGCGTGGATCAGCGGGGCTTTGCCGGCTGGCCCTCAGGGGATTATCATGACTCAGTGGCACACTTTAATAAATAAATATTTTTCCCTGCAGAAACGGCGAGCTCGGCCAAGCCGTGCCGCAGGGAAGGTTGGCGGGGGGGGGGCGCCCCAGGGGGGATGCGGAGCTGCCTGGAGGTGGATGGCTCCCCTTCCCCGGGGCGCCGCCGGGACCTGCGGGAAGCGATCGTGGCACTGGTCCCCGAGGCCCCGCAGCTCCCAGGGGACGGCCGGGCTGCCGGCGGCCAGGGGAAGCAGACGTGCGTGTGCGGGGAGGAATGTTTGCTCCGAGCAGGTCCAGCCCCTGTGCTATTTTTGATCCCAAGAGGCCCCAGGGGAGGGCTCTTTATCAGGGATAGACTGTACCAGATTGACTTGGCATCTTTAAAAAACAAAATAAAGCTCATTTTTTTCGGTTTGGGTTGTTGGGTTTTGGTTTTTTTTGGACAAGAGGTAATTACAAGGAAGGCTGGAGGAGAAGGAGGGTGACATGGGATCAGTTGGGCTATAAGGGAGAGGACAGGGTGTGCTGGAGGGACAGACGCAGCAGCTAGCAAACCTCCTTACAGTGCATTTTTGGGGCCAAGTCATCAGCATCCCTGAAGAACAAGAGGCACAGCAAGGAATACGGAGGGTCAGGAGGCTTCAGGAGAGAAGCAAATAGGTGACATTGAGAACTGGAGTAAGAGAAAACGGGCACAGAGTGATGCTGCGAGAAGGTTTTGCGCTTAGGGCCATCCACAGGAGCTGTGCTGTAAGAGGTGACTTTGTCTGGTGGAAGCCCCTGAGGCAAAGCCAAGCTGCAGAAGTCAACCCTAAGCCAGCAGTGTGAGGTGGTTGTGTCAAGGGGATTAAAGGGTCAAAAGCACCCTGGGGTCACCAAGGCTGGGGTCCTGGGATCAAGGAGACGGGATCCTGGCCGATGGCATCTGCTGCGTCTGTGCTGCTGCTTGTCCACTATATGCCCTTGCCCTCTCCCTCTCCTAGGAAGCACAAACCCGTGGTACAGCTGTGCACGGGCCTCCATGAAGTTCCCTGAGGTCTTGGAGGGTATTCACTGTCTCATGACTATCTTCTGTCCAGCCACATGTTGGTCTGGTTGCTGATGCTGGTGTGGGGAGGATCTGGACCACTCAGAGGAGAGGACAGCAGTACTGCTTGTCCTCAACTCGCTGGAGGGAACCAATGGTTGGGGTTTCATCAGAGCTTCCAAGGCAACTAGACCTTGGCCACTGCCAAAGGATGTGTCAGATGGGGAATAGGCACCTTTCAAGTGTCTGTGTGGGACTGGAGGTGTCTCTGGCCCATGGGATGTGCTCCTGGAGGATGCACGCTGGGCATTCCAAGCACATGGTGGGGCCGAGACAAGCTGGACCACTCCCAAGTCATGGGGAGACTAAAACAGGAGACACCTTTATCCCACTCAGAAGGAAGGTTGTGAGGACTCACCTTGCTGCTGGGATCCCAAGAGGGCATAGGGTGTGAGAAGGAGCTACAGGGCTACGAGCTAAGGGGCATTATCAGCCGCAGGGTGTCCTGGCTGGCGGACACCCGAGCCTGTGCCTGGGACAGTCTCCCAGCCGGGAAACAGGGCCAGCAGAGGCACAAGGCTGGGGATGGGGACAGCGATGACGGCAGTTCTTGGCCACACACTTGCCAGGGCAAAGCTTGGGAAAGAAGTCCATTTCCTTTGGGACACGAGCTTGTGGTGGAGATCGTGGCACTGGCTGTGCGCACACCCCTTGCCCACGGGAGCGAGCAAGAATGGCTTGTCCCGGCCAGGACAGCCCATGGCAGGGCAAGATCTGGCACGGGGCGACTCCTTTCAGGAAGGCTCACCCGCGCAGCTCTCCAGGACTCGTTCTCTGGCACCAGGAGTCAACTTCCAGGAACTCCTGGCTGCCTGGGAAAGCCTCAGCCGCTTGCACGTCTCCAGCCTTTTAAGGAGCTTGTCCTCCACAGCTGAACTCCCCCTGCCTTCTCCGAGCATCCCGGACGGCTCAGGCATGGCCGGCTGCGCTCCAGCACGCCGTGCACTGCCAAGCAGGCAGCCCCCACCTGGATGAGCCGGGGATCCTGCAGCGCTCGGGCTTCAGAGGCAGAGGAGGGGGCCGTCATGTGGGAAAGAGCCTGGGCAGGGATTTGAGAGCTCTCCAGATCTGGGCACTGGCTGAAGGTGTTGAGGTGCATCACTGTGACACCACCACTGTGCACCACGGTGAGCGTGGGCTGGGGCAAACATGCTGGCGGCACGGCCAGAGGGCATCATGGCTGGGTGTAAGCACACACACGCGCCCATGCACACACCAGTGCACCTCCTCCTCTGCACGTGTGCATGTGCATGGACATGGTCCCGCTGGTGCACGTTCGCCTGGGTGCTCCCGTGCGGAGCACATGAATTACTCCTGTCCGCCGTGCCTGAACCCCCTGTCAGGCGTGGGGGTCTGGGCAGGGGGCTGCACGCGGGGCAAGGGAGGACACGGCTACTGCTGTGATGGTTGGGACCGTGCCGGTCCCCACGTGTGGCGTCATCCCCTGCCGACTCTGCTGGCAGTTGTCACTTCCAGAAGAAAACTCGGGGTTTGCCGAGGGACACGACTTCCTCCAATTGTTCCCCCCCGAGCAGCGGTGCCGGGCTGGGCACGGGGCTGTGATTAGCCCATGGCCTTGGCACCGGGGACACCAGGGCCAGCACTGTGCTAGGTGGGGCAGCGAGATAAGGGACCCAGACGCAAATAACAGCAAAGCCACGGCTACCAAGGCAGCGGGACGGGAGAGTTCAAGACACACACCTTCCGCAGGGACACCTTGTCCTTAGCAGAGAGGTCAGGCCCAGGGGAGATTCTCCCCCATGCCCTGGGGCTGTTGGAGACACACAGGCACCTTGCTGCTGTGTCTCCTGTGTCCCGCCGGTGCTGTGGGCTGCCAAGCAGGGTTGGCGGGTGGCAGAGGACGGCGGAGCTGCTGGCCTCCACCTCCCACCGTGTGGCAGACATGTAGACTCCAGGGCTTGGCCACCTCGCCCAGCTCCTTGCAGCAGGAGACCTGGAGCAACCTGAGGTTTGAGGAAGCACCCTGCGGCTGGACGGGAGCCCCCCGCACTGACTGGGGCGTCCTGGGGTTTGCAACAGGCACCGCGAGGGGCTCAGCCCCGGGCAGGCGGCACGGGACCCCTCGGAGCGCGGCACAGGCTGGGTGGCTCAGCGCCATCCCAGCAGAGCGAAGACCCTGGGTGCAAGGCTGCGGGGCAGCCCCCAGCACCAAGGGGGGTTTGGAGGAGGGAGAAAGGACTGGGTGGGCTGAGCCCTCTCCAGCCATGGGAGGATTGGAGCCATGAGAAAAATCCAGGATAGGGCCAGGTGCAGGGAACCCGGCCAGCACAGACCACGTCTTCCCCAAGGCTGTGCCTGTTTAGAGGCACTTCTCATGGAAGAAGTGACCTGTGAGGCTCCAGGTTTAGTTTCCCACCACACATCTTGTGCGTTTGTTGAAGCTACTTCGGGTTTTGATCAGCAGTTGGGAAAAAAGCTACTGAAAACTATTTCATTGAAAACTTTTTATTTTGCATGACTCGTTATAACCGAGCGTCTGGGTCCTCAGACTGACTCGTGACTCCCTCCATCTGACAACAGTTTGGTGGAAGTCACTGCGAGGTCTCTCTCTGATTCTCCGGCCGGGATTTTTCGCAACCATGAGCAGAAGCCCAAGGGAGGCAGCAGCTCTCCAGGCACTGCCTTGCAGAGCTGATTTGGGGCACAAACTTTTTAGCAGGGCCTGTTGCTGTTGCAAGGGGTAATGGCTTTAAACTAAAAGAGGGTAAATTTAGACTAGATAAGGAAGAAATGTTTATGATGAGGGTGGTGAAACCCTGGCCCAGGTTGCCCAGAGAGGTGGGAGATGCCTCAACCCTGGAAACATTCCAGGCCAGGTTGGACGGGGCTCTGAGCAACCTGATCTAGTTGAAGATGTCCCTGCCCGTGGAAGGGGGGTTGGACTAGATGGCCTTTAAAGGTCCCTTCCAACCCAAACTATGCTATGATTTTGTGATTCTGTGATTTGGCAGTAGCCAGGTGTCCAAAGTCTGTGCCGGCTCATCCCTGGGCAGCTGGGTCTAGACAAATCCCACAGTGCCTAGTCACAGTATTTTCCAGCCTTTCTAGCTACTTGTTCCCCACATCCCTCTTCAGCATCAGGAACGTGTTCTTCAGCACCAGCTCTTGCCTCAGCCCAACCTCTGTTTGCTGCTAGGGGCATCTTAGGGGGCTGGAGGTGGCCTGACTGTGCTTGTTCCTCCTGGCACACTTTGTGCATCCCATCCCATCCCATCCCATCCCACCCCATCCCGTCCCATCCCACCCTAGCTCCGCTTCCCCTGAACACTGCCCATCCCATCCCGCCTGGCAGCCACTGCTGGGCAATTTCTCATCCAGAAACAACTCCTGATAGTTGAGCGACTCCTGGGCAGGGAGAGCTTCCTGCACAGCCCTCAAGAGGCATTTTGGCCAGCCAAGGGGACGTGGGAAGGCAGAAAGCCTGGATAGACCTGGCCTCTTCCAGTCACGTCTCCAAAGCTGCTGTGCCCCGAGGTGCCCTAATGGCCTCTTCATCCTGCTGCCCTAAAGCCACCAAAGGCTTGCTGAGAGGATCAAGGTCACGGCTGTGACTGTCATGTGTCTGCAGGGTGGATGAACAGCCCCAATGCAAAGGAAAGAGCTGGAGCAGGGCAGGGACGGTTTGGACGCTGGCCGCAGAGCCACCTTGGGGAGAAGAGCTTCAGGAAAGAGGAGAAAAGGCCAAGGGGTCCCCAGTGGGGGCACGTGACTGTTTGGCCACCGAGACATTGGCACATTGGCACTGCTCAGGCACTGCTCAGAATGCACCAAGCCCATCGATGACATTGGGAGGTGTCTGTGGGGCACAAGCGAGGAGGAAGAGAGGGCAGGTCTGTGCAAGGTGTCCCCTGCCCCCAGGAAAGCCCGCTGTGCCCCCCACCCACCCCCCCATGCATCTGCGAAGGGGCTGGCAGTGCTGGCTGGACCCTGTGCTGAAAGCAGCCCCCGGCAGCACCCCCACAGCAAGCACAGGGATTGCCCTGGGGTGTTACCGTCCCTCTGGGAGAAGCTGTTTGGAGGCATTTCCCGCGTTGCCTAAGCATGGCTGGGCATTGCCTGACGCCTGGACCCCCTCATGCCCAGGGCATCCATCCCCCACGGGCTTGCACGCTGCCGAAGCAGGCGGGGTGGGCAGCAGGCTGCACGCTGAAGTGGTGAGCAGCCAGGAGCAGAGCCGGCAGGTGGGCTGCAGGCAGCCTGCCACGTTCTCCATCCAGGTCCAGCCTGGCCGAGGTCCCAGGCGGGCAGGGGGGGAAGGCTGCAGGAACTTGATAAAGGGTGTGGAGGGTGGGGATGCAGGGCTGGCTCCGGGCTGCCCAAGGAGAGCGGTGGCTGCAGCCGGGATCTCAGGGTCGGCAGCAGTTTAGGGATGCTGAGGGGCACGAGGAGCCTGGCTTGGGGGGGTCAAAGCACCTCGGGGTGAAGGATGAGAATGTGCACAAGCCTGCCTGGCCCTGGTGGGGAGGGACCGTGATGTCCTCAGCAAGCAGGGAAGGGGTCCCCGCAGCCCAGGCTGGCTCACGTGAACCTGCCTTGCTCAGGGAGCCGGGGCAGCACCAGCACTTGGGTCTCCTGAGCAGCCTGTGCCCAGGAGACATGAAGATACAAGAGCCATCATGATCCGCTTGGGCACCTCTTGCACGTTTGTTCTGTCATCCCTCACTGTGCATAGGACCGCTGTATTTTTGGAGCTGCAAGGGGCTTTGGCTGGAGCTCAGTGACACCTGGGCTGTCTAGGACACCAAAGTCCAAGCCTTCCTCCTGGGGTCCTATGAACGTGTCCCCAGGATCATCCCTACCCTGGTGCCACGCTGCCCGTGGCCAATACCTGGGCGTGCTCAGCCCCTCACTCCGCAGGCAAGGGGATGGTCTGGCACCATCACAGTGGTGCTGTGTGCCTCAGTTTCCCCCGCCATCCTAGACACGGGCGATGGGACACCAGGGCTTGAATATGGCTTGTGTGGCCCAAGCAGGGTGGGGGCGGGATGGTGGTCTGAGATCCACAGGGCACCACAGTGAGACCTCAGCCAAGGTGGGAACACGCCGGCGCCCACCTCAGGGTCTTCCCAGCAGGATGACGCTGGCTGGTGCCCAAGGCGTGGGGTCAGGGAGCTGAGGAGCAGTGCAGAGGGCAGCCCCGTGCTGCTGCCGTGCCCTGCCTGGCTCCTGCCCCTCTGCTCTCCATGCTCCCACCACTGGCCAGGCTGGTTGCTCCTCCTGCCACTTCCCAGCACCTTCCGCCTCTCAGAGGGGTGCCCTCCCCATGGCACCACCCTGGGGGTCCATCTCCCCGCTGCCAGTCGGGGGCTGCTGCAGCCGCCGCTGCCAGCCAGGACGTTCCTGCTGCTGCCCTGCATCACCTCCCATCTCCGCTTCGGCAACCAAAACAGCCGACACTCCCAGCGCCTGCCCAGCCCCAGCCCCTCGTGTGACCCAGACAGGCCCTGCTGCTAGAGAACAGGGGGTCAAGGGCCACGCAAACATCTGGAGGGAGGTGCAGCCCGTCCTGCATCTGTTCAGAGGGCCTCCCCGCAGACAGGCAGCACTTGGGGGTCGGAGGGGTCCCCCGGGGCTGTGCCCCCCGGTCCCCTGCCGTGTCGGAGCGGGGGTGTGCTGGCAGCATCCCTCAGACACAGCCGGTCTGAGGACTCCCGGCAGCAGCGCACAGCTGGCTCGCCGGCCGCCGGCACATCTGGAGGCGTTCAGGCAGGTCCGGGCGGCTGCCCACGGAGTAGCGAGGGCAGGGCTGCGCGTCGCGGCTCTGCCGGGAGACAGGACAGCCTTGGGGCAGCAGCGGTGCCACCGCGCCCCACTAGAGCCACACACTGCTGTCCCCACTCACTTCCCTGCCCCATCCCCAGAGGAGCTCATAGAATCAAAGAATCACAGAACGGTTTAGGTTGGAAGGGACCTTGCAGATCATCGAGTTCCAACCCCCCTGCCATAGGCAGGGACACCTCCCACTAGACCAGGCTGAACAGCCCCAACTCTTCCAGCCTCTCCTCAGAGGAGAGGTGCTCCAGCCTTCGGACCATCCTCGTGGCTCTCCTCTGGACACGCTCCAGCAGGTCCATGTCCTTCTTATGTTGGGGACTCCAGAGCTGGATGCAGGACTCCAGGTGGGGTCTCACCAGAGTGGAGTAGAGGGGCAGAACCACCTCCCTTGACCTGCTGGACACACTGCTCTTGATGCAGCCCAGGATGCGGTTGGCCTTCACGGCGGCGATCGCACATTGCTGGCTCATGTTGAGCTTCTCCTCGATCATCCCTTGTCCCCGGCACTGGGATGGCGCACGAGGGCTGCGCCACGCTGCAGGGAGCAGTACAGTAGCAGAGCTGGGACAAGGTGCCGTATGGCTGCCGTGCCAGTTGCCCCCGCCCGGACGGATGGGCTGCTCTGCCAGCACCCCCTCGCTGCCCATGGGTGTCTCCTGGAGGGACAGACAGATGGATGGATGGATGGACATGAGCAAAGGACAAGACCACACTGCAGAGGGAGGATGGCAGCAAGGCATGGGCACGACTGGTTGGGGAGGGTCAGCCAGAGCCGCCCAGCCACCCTTTGTCGTGTTGGACCTGGGCATTGGTATCAGCTGTCCCTGTGGACTTGGGGGTCCTCGTCTCATGCAGCCTGTGTCCTTTGCCTGGGATTCCTGCATACTCCCGAGCAAGGAGCGAAGAAGATCTCAGGTAGGCTTTGGAGCATCTCATGGAGATGGTCACCCCATGGTGAGGGGGCACATGGGCCAGTGGGGCTGCCAGCACAAGGAAAACATGTCCCAGAACCACTCCTGCCCACCAACTTGACCAGCAGCCCAGTGGAGAGCCTCAGCACAGCCCTCCTACCTCACCATCCCTCTTTAGGCAACCTGCCTCTCCCTCTGGACAAGACCCCTGGCCCATCAGGGTCCTCTCATGTCAGCTTCCAGCAGGGGATGACGCAGCCCCCCAGAGCAGATGATACCTGGGTGCCCTCCTGGGGGCTGGGGGCTGGGCCCATCAGCTCTTGCTGTTGGAGCCACGAGCATCACTTCTGCCTAAAGCAGGCAAAAGCACCAGTGACATTGCAAGAGGGCACGGATCCAGAGGTGAAACCCATCCTCTCTCCTTGCTGAGCAATCCCAGCTCCACCTGTCCTGCTTCCTGAGCAGACGAGCCAAGCCCCTGTGGTGCCCCCATGCATTTCCCTGCCAGGCACCACCAAGCACTGGCCTGGAGGATAACTCGCGGGTGCCAGTCCACCAGCACCCTGCTCCCCGCCGCCGAGGTGGGGAACACAGCAGAAACACAGCATAACCACCAGGAAGAGAGGTTCTTCTCACCCCTCCAAGGCATGGCTGTCTGTCAGCCCACGTGGTTTCTCCATGCCAGCTTGGCCGATTTCTACCAGCCCAGGGAGGTTCTTGACCGTACACGTGGTGGAGTCTGTGCTGTCTGCCGCAGCAGCTGGACCACCTCCAGAACATCTGCAGAGCACCAGCCCTTCTCCAGCCAGGGAGGATCCACCACTGCCCACCAACAAGCTGGCAAGGGAAGGGGAGAGAGGGAGTGGTGTCCCAGTGCCGGAGTAGAAAACATCATTAACGAAGCATCAGTAGCTCATCAGGGGAAAGCAAGGCTGTTCTCAATTAGTTCAGATCTAGATTAGGCAAGAGAGGTGAGTAACAGCGTGGGCTGGACCCATGTAAAGTTGTTGGCTCAAATAGACTAAAAAATAAACTGAAAAAGAAAAAAGAAGAAATACCATATCCAGGTCTGGTTTGTTTATTCAGAAATAGAGAAAATTAAAACATAAGTACTAGGACAAAATATGCCAGCTCTAAATTCTGCCTGAGATGATGATTTTATTAGCAAGGAATCTGGATCTCAAGTTATGTCTCAAAACAACACAAAACCAGATGCAGAGGTCAATACTCTCATGCCTAATAACAATGCTTTCAGTGACATCCTTAAGGAAGAGATGGACTCATCGGTATTGCAAGAGACTTTTCAAACATATTTGGACAGCAAGATTTTGCTATTAGACTCCGCAATTTAAGTTGAGACAGAGCATAATGAAAGCTCTGTTCCAAATGCAATCCCATGACATCACTAAGACTTAACAATTAACATCAGCTGCTTCCCAAGTAGTTTGAGAAATGGAGATAAAGTCATAACTCATTAGCTAAAGTCATCCCATAAGAAAAATCAGCGGTATCCTGAAAAAAAAAAAATGGAGTTTGAAGTCTCAACTTAAAGACATTTCCAAAGGGAATAACAGCAAAACTAGTAGGAAATAAAAAGTATGTGAAAGTCATACAACTCAAAATATTCACGCTAGAACTAAGACAAATGTCAAAAAAAACAAACTCCTTGCAGCAGAATCCAGCCCTGTGGACAAAGCACTCCCACCACTACCAACCGAAGAAAGGGTATCTTGAAGGTCAGCAGGAGCAGGTCCTAAATTTCCAGGTTTGGAAGAGAGTTCCAGAGAATAATGTGGGCAGGACAACAGTGTTGTCGACTTTAAAAGAGGATGAAAAGGATCAAAAGACAAAACCTAAGGGTTGTCACAGAAATGGTTAAGAGATCCTGCAACAGAAACAAGTACTGGGGGCACTGGGACCAGATGGCAGCTATTATTTGTCTTAAAATCTTTTCTTAATTGCACTCGTTTGTGTGCAAAACTTGAATGTTTTGCACTTCGTGGCAGAACTTCCCGAGCGGTCCTATAAGGGGGGGGTTGCAAAGTGACACACGAGAGCTGACGATAAAGAATGAAGCTTTGGACAGCAAAATGTCTGGCTAATGAGATGTCCCCCAACTATTTGAAGAGTTCGGTTGGATGAGAGCTATGAGCACTTTGGCAGACACAGGTATCTCCCACGGGCACAAAAATGGGGACGGACGAATGAACCACCCAGCAGACTTGAGTTCTGGTTGCCTGTCAAGTGCAATGGCTCCGCATGGATGTATCTCCACCAGCTGCAGTCCTATGGACGTGCGAGGTACTGCAAGTGCTGTCAGTGGCATCACAGCTTGCTTTCAGCAAGCCAGATCCCGAATCCAAAGCTGCAATCTAGACATGGCTCATGTCTGGCAGAGAGTCTCCCAAGGCGACTTGTTGGCTTTGCTTACTGCTATCTCTCCTGGAGGAAAAGTTGATGAGGCTCCACCACAAAAAAAAATGCCGCTATCAGTCCCTGCTCATTACTGGCATTTAAGATCCCATAGCAATATGCCAGCATTGGAGACGATATGAAGATCTTTTGCAGTTTGGAACAGACAAATATGGTATTGCAACGATTACGAAGGCGCCCCGTGGGGGTGGGAACAGAGTCTCCAATACCACGGGGAACCATCTCTTATCCTTAAAGAAAGCAACAAACACATGGCATTTAGCATTTTAAAATGTGTTTATCAGCAGCACTGGTGGTAAAAAGAAGCTTCTTTAACTCTTGAAAGACAAACAGTGAAAAAAAAACCAAACTATTTCAGACACTTTGTACTTACAGTCATGTCTTACGGTCTCGGTGGGGGAAGATGAGTGACTGAGATGGCTGGATGGGGTGACCACGAAATAAGCCATCGTGACCTGAGGGCAGGTGGTTGCAGCACATTTGCACCTAAGCAGCAAGTAAAGCAGAGGAAAGCACTAAAGACTTTGTGTTTAGGGACTCTTGGAGAAGGTACAAGGCTGACCTCACAGGAGAGGACAGCAGAAAAGCAAAAAAAAGAGGAAACCAAAGGACATGGAGGTGAAGGCTGCCCGTCTGCATTCATTTGGCTCCCGGGAGCAGAGAGATGCCTCCACCCTGCACGGTCCCCTCTGTGGGTTGCTGGCAGATGCTGCTTGAGCCCACTGGTGCCCCAAAAGCTGCTCTGGCAGCTCATGCTCTCCTGTCTCTTGCTCACCATCGTTTCAGGGTGGCTAGAGGAAAGCACACATGGTGCAGCCACAGGGCCACCTCCTTTCCCTGCTGAGTCACGGTCCTAACTGTGGGTTTGGTCTGTGGTTTTGGTTTGCTCTCTCATCTTGGGCCCTCGTGTCTGCCGACAGGAGCTTCCAGCTGCTCTGTGCAGTGAGGAGGGTCCAGTCCCCCTGAGACCCTGACCCAGCTCTTGCACCCCAGAGGAGCGACTGCAGGTTTCCAGAGAAAACCAAATCACTGTCAAGGCTTGGTCCCTGCCCCAAGCAACTCGGGCATGCAAGTGAGGGCTGCTGTTAGCAAATATTGTGGCTTTTCCTGTGGCGCCTGCAGCTTTGTGATGTGGAAAGAGCTCGTCTCTCTGGGGACATGGTGTCTCAGCACTAGGTCCAGGTCTACAGACTCACTGTTCTCTCACTTCCAGCCCATGTCCTGGCAACTGGCTCTCACCATGCCCTATCTAACAGGAATAGAAAGCCCATAGGAACCTTTTCCCACCTTAAAAAGACCCATATTTTGCCTGAGGAGGCAAAGAGAAGACCGAAGATGTGTGATGGCCACTGATCTGGTTGCTTGACTGCTTGGAGGCAACCAGGCAGCTGATGAGCATCACTGAACGGGCGCCAGCAGCAAGGCAGTGTTGTTCGGTCTTTCAGGTGCACCGAATTTACGGCCATGAGCCTATAAATATGCCGTGAACATCAGAGGCCTGACAATGTTCCCTGTAACCATCAACTCCGGGAACTATCTTTTTGCTTAAGATCCTCTGCCGGAAAAGCAGCCAGTTCGCATGAGCCCTTACTGAGGAGAATTCAACCTCCGCCCCCTGCAATTAGTTCCAGTCATGGTCAGTGTTGAAATATGCACTAGTCCACATTTGAGAAGGTCTAGCTTTAACTCCCAGCCTTTGGGTCTCATTTTATTAATTTCTCTGCTGAATAAAAGAGCTCCCAAGTGCTTACTTCGTGTTTTGGCTTTGCAAGAAAGCAAGCCGTATGCAATCGAGTCCGTTTGTCTTACCTTCCTAATGCATGAAGCAAATTCAGGGAAATATAACAGTTAGTGGCCTTAGGAGGCACCTTTTAAGGATTTTTTAAAGTTGGGCAAATGTGTGGGAGGAGAGAAGCTCTGCTGGTTTCTCTCCCTCCCCATAAAATTCCTTCAGGGAAGAAATGTGGGAAAAGCTCTCATTGGTGTCCGCATCTTTATAGAGCAGGTGATCCGGGAGGGGATCCGTTACTCAGGCTGCCTTTATCTCAGTTTTAACTGAGATTTTATTGACCCACCAGGAGACATCCCCTTGGAAACCTTGTGCATGGAATGGGACAGCCATCCCGTGCGCTCCTTGTCACCAGTAACGAGCTATCCCGCAGTCTCCCACCCTGCCCAGCAGCCCGAGCTCCAGCTGCTGGCTCCTGTCCCTCGGCCGTGGTCCCTTGAGGAGCCTTTCTGTCACAGGAGACACTCGCATCCCAGGGTATGGATGCCTGGGGATGGGGATGAGCAGAGACCTCGGAGACAGTCTCTCTGCCCGCACGGCACTCGGATGCTCCCTCCTCCCTCCAGATCTCTGCACGCATCACTGGATTTTGCAAAGGGGATTTTCCAGGATAAACAGTTGAGATGAACTCATGGAAATCTGTGGCTTGTTAACCCTCATTAACGGCCACTGGCAGGAGCCTGGGGACTCGGAGTCCCCGCGGGGGGCAGCGTGGGTCAGGGTTTCAGGGAGAGACGCTGGACAGGAGGGGCTGCGCAGGTGACCATGGCAGTGGGACTGGCAGGGCTGGACGTCCTGTTCTCCCGTCTCTCAGCCCAATTAACATCACCTCAGAGAATGAGGTCATCGTAGCGGCCAGACAGTCTGGGAAAACACTTTCACAGCTCCAGGAGGATTTCCTTTTTCCTCTTTTCAATTGTTCCTCTGTGCTGCCTCCCTCCACTCCCCCCTCCCCATCCATGTCCTCAGGCCTCCTTTGCACTTGGGCAGAGGCAGACTCCTGGATGGTTCACTCACACTATTCCTTCGGGAGGCAGGAGAGGCAGCCACGGCCTCCAGAAGGGCTACGTGAGTGCTGGGGGAGACCCCAATTGCTGCAGTGTATTCTGCTCTGCCCGTGCTGTCGCATGGCCACGGGAAGGAGGTGGCTGCAGAGCTGCTCCTGGTCCTCTGGTCAGCCCCAACAAGCACATCCCATCCCTGGGAGTGAGGGGAAGTGACAGCCAGTAGCTCTGTCCTTATCTTCGAGTCATCTCTTTAGAATCATAGAATCACTTGGGCTGGAAGAGACTTTCAATATCATCAAGTCCAACCATAAACTTATGCCAAAACCACCCCTAACCCATGTCCCTCAGCACCACATCTGCCCGGCTTTTAAACACCTCCAGGGACGGCGATTCCACCACCTCCCTGGGCAGCCTGTTCCAATGCTTGAGAACCCTTTCCGTAAAGAAGTTTTTCCTAATATCCAACCTAAACCTCCCCTGGCACAACTTGAGGCCATTTCCTCTTGTCCTTTCGCTTGTTCCTTGGGAGAAGAGATTGACCCCCACCTCACTATAACCTCCTTTTAGGACAGTGATGTCTGCTCAGTGTGACAGGCAGGAGGACCTCTATATTTTTTCACCAAGAACATGGAAGTCCTCGAAGATGGAAGTCTTCAGAGTAAGTATTTATCCAAAAAACATGTCTTGCACCAGCATTTGCCAGGATTGCAATGAGGATGCATTTGTTTCCTCTCTGCAGCTCTGATCTAGAGATGCAAAAGTCTGGAGATGTCCCCCAGGGTCCATCTGGGGGCCCCTCTGAAGTTGCCCCTCCGGGTCCCCTCCAGAAATCCTGTGATTGCAGCTGCTTTTGCCCTCCAGGACCATGCTCAACCACCCAGCTCTCCACGCTTGGTAATAATCCCCTTCCTCTGATGTCCATCCCAGCCCCAGCACACAGCTAGACAGCCTGGAGTCCTCCCCAGTTCACCAGAGACTCCTTGGCAG
The DNA here is from genome assembly GCA_013398295.1 of Chionis minor. Classification (NCBI taxonomy): domain Eukaryota; kingdom Metazoa; phylum Chordata; class Aves; order Charadriiformes; family Chionidae; genus Chionis; species Chionis minor. The sequence continues at coordinate 74,261 of VZSF01004951.1, forward strand.
GACCCAAGAGTTACTCTTATGTTTACCAGTGACCACCACATCTTCCATCCACAGGATGGGTCCCTCTGCAGGTGATGGGAGGTGCAGGATCAACCTGCACAGGAAGTCCTTCCCAGCCTGCAAGGGCTGGGAGCTAAGGTGGGGTGTGGGAAGGAGGGAGGGACGGGGTGTGGGAGAGGGATTGGCTTGCACTGGCCAAGCTCTTGTGCAATACAGCAAGTCTTCCCTGGGGGTCCTGAGGAAGACTCCCTCTGCCCCAGTAGGGCCAGGACGGGGCACTTAGAATCATAGAATCATTTTGGTTGGAAGGGACCTTTAAGATCATCGAGTCCAACCATCAACACTGCCAAAGCCACCCCTAATCCATGTCCCTCAGCACCACATCTGCCCGGCTGGGAAATACCTCCAGGGACGGCGACTCCACCCCTGCCCTGGGCAGCCTGTTCCAATGCTTGACAACCCTTTCGGTGAAGAAAATTTTCCTTTAAAAGGACCTGCCTGGGCCCTGTCCCCTCTTATTGCCATTACCATACAGACATGGGCATCTGCTTCATTTGTCCAGATGTCAGGTCCAACCAGTGAAGCACTCAAGGCTGCTCCAAGGGCAGCCTCAACCGTGGAGGAACCCATGAGACATCTCCCAGGTGGGCAGGGCTGGCTGCGCCTGCACAGGGATCCCTGCCTGTGCTGAGACAGACCCTGTTCCCCTCCCCAAAGCCCATTGGTGTGCTCAACCACTGCCCACAGGAGCCCTCACAACCGACCTCGGTGGTTTGAACCCATCCATGCCTGGGGGTGCAGAGCTCAGGGGCCACACTGGGTGCTGGGTTCGGCTATATCGCCCACAGTTTTCCTAAAACATGTGTGCACATCATCACCGTCTTACCCCTTTTATCACAACCCGGCGTGACATGAGGATTTAGCAGCTGTCTCTACAAGTGGAGACATCACTTTGCTCCTGATTTCCTTGCCTACAAGCTCATTCCACATGTACAGCCATAAGCTTTCTGGGGAATCAGCCGGCATTTTGGGGGCACAAACAGCAGTTTGGCAAGGGACTGTCTCAGACGGTGAGTTTAACTGTGCCAGAATAGATCTCACTGGTTCACCCTCCCCAGTATGCCCGGCCAGCTGCCCAACTCATCACGCTGCCGACCTGCGTCCACTCCACGGCCTCACACTGAAGGGCAAGTAGGAGCATCCCAAGACAGCAGCTATCGCTGAATCACGTGGCATTCATTCTCCCAGCTGCTGATGGTTTGTCTTGTTCACCTTGTTCTGAACTCCTCGGCTTCGCATCCCCAAGGACCCCAGTCCCCGACCTCCTCAGGTGCTGTGTGGTCACCGTGGTATTTGAGGACTCAAGAAAATGAAGAAGTGGGGCACAACACAGGACCCACACTGCACCGAGTGGCTGGCTGGGGCACATGAAAGACAGCTTTTGGGGAGCTCATGTGTGTGTGGCTCTCTGAGAGTGCTTTGGGGCACCTCTTCATTCAGACATTGATGGGGAACAACCAGCGTGGCCAAGACACCAAGTAAGAGGGATCCTCAGCATGTGGTGTCCTGGCACTTACCCATGTTCCTGACACCCCTGGGCCAGGCTGGCCTCGGGGAGGAGACATGCCTGCAGAATAGACCACGGCCCACAGTCACCATCTCACACACCACAAAGCATCCAGGGAAAGGACATCTGCAAATTCCGTTTTCCAATGGAGCTGCCAAACTTCTCCATGGCTCCACCATGACCTCGGGCTGTTGCACTCATAAGTCGCTGCCTTCTTATCCTTTCTGCACCTCAGTGTTTATTCCCACCAGTGCCCACCATCTCTCGTCACCCTGGAAAAGGCTCCCATGTGCAGCATCACCCTCCCCTCTAGCTCGCCGCCTGCCCTCTGCTTGGAGCAAGCATTCCAGCGGGACTTTGCCAGGCTGCCGTTAGACATGACCTCAGGCCAGTGTGCAACATGCTCCAGAGGTGCCTGTTTTCCTCTGGGGGGAATCCACAGAACAGCTCAGATACAGGGATACACAAACCCGTCTGATATGTTCAAAGAATTACTGAGCATCTGCAAGGAGAGGGAAAGAAAAACAAACACGCGGATGAAAGGATTCCTGGAACATGACAAAGAGGAAAGAAAAGGAGACAGGGATGAATAAGGCCACCCAGACAGGTCCCAGGCTTTTCTGGGAGCCCACCATACCCTTGAGGAGTGAGGTACCTCAGCACCTGCTTGGTGGCCAGACTGTCACCGCCTGCCTGTCCCCTCTGCTCCTCCTCTCCGCAGCGTGCAGTCAGACAGGCCATTTGATGCAACTTCACCAGTAAAGGACTCCTCTCTGCAAAGCAGGGACATTGCACCTTAATTCCCTGACCTCTGCCCTGACCACTTGGAGCAGCTAATGGTTCTGCCTCATATCTCATCCTGTCCCTTTTGCATCCTCCCCAAAGAACGCTTCTTTGCTTTCTTTGCATGAAACATGCAGCCCAGGGCAGACTTTTCTTACTGTCCTTGGCAGTCCACACATCCATCCGTCTTCCAGGGCTCCCTCCATTGACATTCGGAAGCCTCCCAGATACTGTTACGCAGCTCCTTTTTCCTGCCCCAATATCAGGCACAGGGTTCCATCCATTAAAAATAAAAAAAAAAAAAAAAATGAGGGCAACCTATTGTCTTCCAGAATAAGCAGAGGAGTCGCAGGTCCAGCTGTACCCAAGGAAACCATTGAAGGAGGATGTTGAGAGGAGTTCCCATCTCTCAGGAGATGCTCAGAACTGGTCAACAAACTCCACACTGCAGTGATGAGGTTCCAGGCAGGAATGACCCTCCAGTTTTCATGCTGTCGGAACCCCCATGGTCGCCAGCAAGGAGCAGGGATGGGCCTGCAGATCTTTAGGAGAGAAACCTTCAGCAGCCTGAAGTCCTCTCTGCCTTGGTGGACCTCCTATCAGCCTCTCTGCCTTTCTCCACAGAGCCCAAACGCTACTGAGGCAGGGATGGGTCTACATGGTGTCACCTACTCTCAAGTGTCCTTAGCCCTGGGATTTGAGGTCCACCGCACTGCTTTGAAGCTCAGAGCTGCTCTTCCCTGCCGCGAGGATCAGGCTCACCGTGAGAGGTGTCAGGCTCACGACCAAAAGAGGGATGAGGGAGGATAATCCCTTGGGTTGCCATGTGCCGGCAGCAGCGCTGCAGCCAGTCCCTGACCACGGGGACAGAAACGAGCCTGCGCTGCCCGTAGCCGGCGCTGCCTTCGCGGAGAGCAGCAGTGCATGGGCACCGCTCGCTCGCCTGTGACGCGCAGACCCCTGCGGCGTTAAGGACGCTATTTCACAGCGCTGACGGTGTCTTAACGTCCACTTGCTGCTGCACAGGACGGTCCCGCTCCTGCCGTGCTGAGCTGAACTGTGGAGCTGAACCAGCAGGAAGCTGTTTGCTATCAGGGCTGGTTTTCACCCGCACGCAACCGGACAAGGAGGTGCAGGTGGGTGGGATGCAGTGGGGAAACAGAGCTCTCCGGCAAGGGAGGGAGACAGAGCCTTTTAGTGGCTCTAGCCTTTGGAGAGACTTTGCTGGCTCATAAACCAAATCCGGGTGAGTTTAAGAGAGTTTTCAGTGTGGGACCAGTGCTACCTGAGAGGTGCCGTGGGAGACTGGCTCACAACATCACAGCGGCAGCCCAGGTGTGGGAAGAAAGCAGGGAAGGGACAAGCACCAGTGGGATATTGCCTGACCCCCGGGAGCCAGAGGCTCTGGGGCACATGGAGAGCTCGAAGGCACATGGGCAGCTCTCCATTGTCCCGTGTGCAACCCCAGGGCTTACATCAGGTCCAGGTCCAGATCCAGGTCCAGGTGCAGGTCCAGGTCCAGCTACTGCTCAATGCATGGCTGGACAGCAGGTGCCACTAAAAAAGGGGCACAGTGCAGAGCATGCCCTCAGGGGGTGGCTAACACGGGGACAGGAGGAGAATCCTGGCACTTCTTGCCCACGTGTCCTCTGTACAGGGACCTCTCAGGTGCTCCTGTCCTTATCTGCTCCCTCCCCACAGGACCCAGCCCCTGCCCCTTGTCTTTCTCCCACCACGGCTGCCTCCCCTGATGCATGGGTCCAGCTGGTCTCCAGGGGATGCTGTGTGGCTGCTAAGCTGTTTTGGTGGGTACTATTTGACCCCATGAAGGTGAGACCTTCTGGGATCCTCCCCCGGCAGGGATGGGGAGGGATCAGGGCTTGGCGTGGTGTGCAATGACAACGTCAGCCAGTGCCAGCATGAGGCACCCTGAGCATCCCAGTTTATGGGGTCAGCACTGGGAGAAGGCAGGGCATGGCCGGCACGAGACACGGGCTGAAGCTCAGCGGCTCTTTCTGGGCTGCACAAACATTATTGCTCCGAGGTCCCAGGCTTAACTGTCGAGTCACCGAGCGCCAGGACCATTAATAGTGCAGTGACAGTGTTTAAATTGGAGCTGCCACCGCCGCAGACACAATAACTCCTCGTGCCCGAGGAACTGATTAGCAGTGACCCCGTGCTGCATTTTCCATCACCCTCTGCGGAGCGAGTGAGGGATGGGGCTGGGGGGGAAAGGGTGCAAAGCAGATCTCTGGGGCTGTGGTGCACCCTGCCATCGCCAGGTCCTTCTCTGTACCTTTGCCCCATACCCTTTCGCTCGTGTCCGGCCGCTGGAGCCCCTTCTGCAGAGCTTCAGGGCTGCGCTGTGACTTATTGTCGAGTGTTTACTGTCATTGCCGGGGAGACATTAGTTCAGATTATGTCAAAACAAAGTTATTCCAAGCTCAATCCTAGAGAAAAATATTATTGTAAGCAGTGATTGGCGAGGGGCGGTGTGTCCACCGCCAGCAATCCGAAAGCCCAGGGGGTGGGGGGAGATAGGATCTTTGTTTTCAAGCCAGGCTCCCAGCCAAGAGCAGCCAAAGCCGAGGTAGAAGGGAGATTTTGTGCGGCAGCCAGCAATTCAGGTCAAAGCTTCATCTTCTCCAGAAAAAAAAAGTCTTTTAAACTGTAAAGAGAAAGTCCTGTTCCAGCCCCAGCCTTGGCCAGAGGACATATGTGCCATATTGTCCAGGAATTGAATGTAAGGAATCCAGATATGCCATGTTATCCAAGAATCACATGTAGGAAATCCAGGAGTGACTTGTTATCTAGGAATCACATGCTGGGAAGCCAGACACAGCCTCTTAGACAGGGAATGTATGCAAGGAATCCAGATGTGGCACATCAGATGGGGGGCTGGATGCAAGGAATCCAGATGTGCTGCATTACCCCGGAGCTGCAGGGAGGGATGAGAAACAGGCAAACACGTGCAGGCTGCACCTAGCCTGAAAGCGCAGGTACCCAGCTGGCTCCAGCCTTACCTCAGAAACAGATGAAAACCAAAAAGCAGCCTCAAAACCAGGGCCAGGCCAGCCACGAGCGAGTAGGGTAGGGGACCCGGTGGCCAGCTTGCAGCTTGCAGCAGGGCAGAGAGGAACTGGTTGCGGTTGGAGGCAGCTCTGGGGGTTCAGAGACCAGCCCTGGAGATGTGGGTTAGTGGGGAGAGGTGATGGTCCTTCTCACCGGTGCTGGACAATGGCCCCAGTACTGCCAAAAGAAGTCCAAGAGCAAGAGGGGCCTCGACAGCAGCTGGCAGAGGGAAGGAGGTGCACCAAGGAGGAGAGGAGATGATACAAGGGTATAAATGAGCCTAAAGAGGTGCAAATAAGGACAGCAAAACGCAGGCAAAGTCTCAGGAGAAATTCCCAGACAGTGAGATAGAGCGGGCAGTGGACACCTCTCCCCGGGGTTGGAAGGGGATGGATGGGAGCTGTGGAGCTGGCTCCCTGGGGAAGGCAAGGGGACGGAGCCTAGAGCAGCCCGGCTGGGCAGGGGGCCCGGCAGCGGGAGCCACCTAGCCCAAGCCCCAGGGAGCTGCCCTGGGACCTCTCTGCGGGGTGGTCACTGAGACCCCCCCGGTCCCATCCCAGGCGGAGCAGCAGGTCAGGGGTTGTGCAGCCTGCTCAGACACGGAGATGGCCACTGTAGGAGGCTGCGTCCGCCCAGGTGAGCTGGCATGGATGCTACCACCACCCCAGCACCCCGGGAGCCCTTTCACAACCCCCGGCAGCGCTAGGGAAAAGGAGACCTTCCCCAACCCATATGCCCTGGGACCACCACCCGGTTCAGCTGGAGGAAGACCCTCTGCAGGGTCACAGTCCCACTCTGAGCCTTTCCCATGCTGCCAGGACATCTTCCCAGGAGGTGGGCAGAGCTTCAAAGCAGCTGGTACCATCCCCTGGCAGTCAAGGCTCATCTGGTCCCGTCTCCAAGGGAGACTGGGAATGGGTCCCATCATCCCAGTGCTGGGGTGATTCGGTGCCAGCCAGCGATCCAGTGGTGTGAGCTTCCTGTGACGGTGCCCTACGGGGCTCAGGTGCGCAGCTCTGACCACATCCCCCCTCCTTCAGGGTGTAGTTTCTCATTTGCTTCTTCTCTCAGCATCTATTTTCGTCATTCCCTCCCGCCCGTTGAACGAGTGCCACAGAAATAAAGCACTGGGCGGCTCTGGGGACTGGCCAAAGCACGAGCAGTGCAAATGGCACCAGGCAAAATGCCTGGTATTATTCTGGCACTGAAACAGGCTCTTTAGAGACTGGCCAGAGCCCTCCCCTTCCCCGGAGCTCCTGGAGGAAGGGGCACCCACAAGGTGGAGGTAAATTATGCCCCAGACACAGCAAAGCACAGAATCAACAACTCATGGGATCCCAGCCTGGCAGGGGTTGGAAGGGACCTTTGGGATCATCCAGTCCAGCCCCCGGCCAGCGCAGGGTCACCCAGAGCAGGGTGCGCAGGAATGCAGCCAGGCAGGTTGGGAATGTCTCCAGGGAAGGAGACTCCACAGCCTCTCTGGGCAGCCTCTTCCAGGGCTCTGCCACCCTCAAAGGAATGAAGTTTTTCCTCATGTTTAGATGGAATTTCACATGTTCCCGTTTGTGCCCGTTGCCCCTTGTCCTGTCGCTGGGCAGCACTGGAAAGAGCCCAGCCCCATCCTCTTGCCACCCTCCCTTTAAGTATTTGTAAGCATTGGCGAGATCCCTCTCAGGCTGCTCTTCTCCAGGCGGAACAGCCCCAGGTCTCTCTGCCTTTCCTCATCAGAGAGATGTTCCCGGCCTTTCATCATCTTCGCAGTCCTCCACTGGACTTTCTCCAGCAGCTCCCTGTCTTTCTTGAACTGGGGAGCCCAGAACTGGACACAGTACGCCAGTTGTGGCCTCCCCAGGGCAGGGCAGAGGGGGAGGGTGACCTCCCTCCATCTGCTGGCCACGTTCTTTGTAGTGCACCATTGGCCGCCATGGCCACAAGGGCGCATTGCTGGCTCATGGTCATCCTGTTGTCCCCCAGGACTCCCAGGTCCCTCTCTGCAGAGCTGCTTCCCAGCAGGTCACCCCTATCCTGTACTGGTGCATGGGGTTGTTCCTCCCCAGGTGCAGGACCCTGCACTTGCCCCTGTTGAACTTCATTAGGTTCCTCTCCACTCAACTCTCCAGCCTGTCCAGGTCCCGCTGAATGGCAGCACAGCCTTCCGGCGTGTCACCCACCCCTCCCAGCTCTGTGTCACCAGCAAACTGGCTGGGGGTGCAGTCTGTCCCCTCAGCCTGGTCGTTGATGAATATGCTGGACAAGACTGGACTCGGTACCAGCCCCTGGGGAGCACCACTTGTCCCAGCCTCCAGCTGGACCCTGTGCCGCTGATCACACCCCTCTGAGCTCTGCCCTTCCGCCAGTTCTCAGGTCACCCCACTGCCCACCCCTCTAACCCCCACTTGCTAAGCTCCCCTGTGAGGGCGTTATGAGACGTTACGTTATCCTCCCTCGCTTTTTGAGGTCAGGCTGTTGGAGGGAGCAGAGGAAGGAGAGGGCAGGGGTGGGACAGCAAGGATGGCCTTAGGCAGATGGGCAACACGGCAGCAAGCGTCCAAGTGCATCGGTGGATGTTCAGGGAAAAGAGCTGCACTCAGTTCCTGATCCTGCCCATGCCATCTTCTGGGCATCTCTGCTGGGTGATGATGACAAGCAGATTGGAGATGGTTTTGCTGACTAAGCAAGCTCCTTTTGCAGACACACGGGTGGACGTCAGCACCACCAGCTGCCCCCAGCATTGCCTGCTGCTTGTCTGTATCACCATGTTTGGTGGCTTGTACCTCTATCCCACAGCATCCTCCATTCCTCTGCGCTGTCTTGTCCATCTCCTATATAATTTCCAATGTCCACCACCATCCTGGTTTCATGACCTCAGCCTGTGGGCTGAGCAGCTCTTTGCTGGTGGACCTGAATGTGGGCCCACTCTCCTGCAAGCACACTGACCCTTTGCTTGGTGGCTACCTCCTACCAAAGGCAAAGACCTTTTCCCCCCACTAAAACTGTTCTGTCCCTTCCTGGCAGCCTGTCCTCACCAGGGAGGAAGGGGACACGAGCAGACACTTGCTCCTGCTCTGGGAATCTCCTCTATGCAGGTTCTTGCTGGTCCCGTTGGACAGCCCGGAGTGGGTCTTAGTGGTGTGATGGTGCTGTGGCTTGTGAGCAGACACCGTGCCTCCCTCTTCTCTGCAGCTCGTGGTCTTGCACTACCCGGCCAAGGCACTCCCATCCTCTTCCAGTTCCCGAGTGCCAGAGCTGGCACCCTTTCATGCCCTGCATGCGAACCTTGACAGCGGAGAGGTGACCCACTGCGTGCTATCCTCTCACGGACCTGGGTCACAGTAGGTGCCCTCCCAGCCCTGGGAGCTGCCACGTAGCCCCAGATCCTCCAGTTCAATCACAAAACCATCTCCATGTCTTCACCCCTGGTGCTGCCTGGAGCTCTGAGGTGGATCAGAAACCTTCCTTTAACGAGGAACTGTGCACACCGGGAGCACACCAGCCAGATCCCCACAGGGGCCGTGAAGGAACAGGATGAACACCATCATTTGATCCTCGTCAGCAAGGGTTACCTGGAGAATTTCTGCTACAAGCTGGCCCAAAGCCTGGCTTGCAGGAAGACATTGTGCTGCAGTGCCAAGGCTCCAGGCAACGGTGAATCCCCCCAGCATCCAAAAATCTCCTCCAGTGCCTGGTGACCCTCGAGGAGCGGGAAACTGCAGCTTGTTTCAAGCCTCAATTTGTCTAAATTAGGTTTCCAGCCAGTGGACCGTAGCATGCATTTGTCAACGCTCCCAAAAGCCTCCCCACCAGGAAGCATCTTTATGTGCAAGTACTTATAGAAATGATCACGTCACCTCCCAAGCTTCGTCTGAGTGAGCGGGATAAACCGAGCCTCACATTCTGCAGTTCATTTCCCAGCCTGTGGGACCAGGGGTCCATGATGAGTGGACACCACGTCTGTTGCACGTCCCCCTCCCCAGGCCATCAAACCCTGGCTCCTGGAAGGTCTCCAAGCCCTCAGTATTGTCCTGTCTTTCCAAGACTTGTTCCATGTCAGTGTCGGCATTTCAGGGACTCTTCCAGCAGCTCATTCCTGGCTCAAGGGTGTAAGTTAACCGGGTCTGTAGGTCTGCAGTTGCACAGCCTTCTCCTTTGCAGATGTTAATTTCTTAAACTGCCCCCAGGATCAAACTCTTCTCTATGCTTTGCCCCAAGCACAGGCTGGAGACGTCTATTGAATGCTTACAGTTACGTTTAGACTCCATTTGTTTTGTGCAGCGCTGGGATTGGGGGTTGGCTTCTTTTGGTCCTCCTAGGTGTATCTTTTCAAAGACTTCTCACTGTCGTTAGCAAGCGACAGCTCATTGATTTCTTTGGCTTCCCCTTCCCCCACCAGCAGTTCTTTATGTCACTGCAGCCCTCCCTTTTCCCCACCCTCCCTGGGGTGCTCCACCTTCTCCAGCCCATGGAGGCTGGTTTTTGACACATCCCAGGCTCTCAGCCGGAAGCTTTCTCTGTGTAGGGGACAATGTCTCCTGCCTGCTCTGCGCAAGAAATGGTGGGACAGATGGGAGCATCCCATGGACCAGATGGACTCTGCCTGAAATGCTGACCCTGGGTATTCCATCACCACACCTGCAACCTTCTCCTCTGCCTGTCCACAGCCAACCTGCCAGAGCTCTTCCCAAGGTGGACGGAGCAGCAACCAAGAGGCTGGTTGCTCTGCTGGGTCTAAGGGCAGACCCTTTCCAAGGTTGTCACCAGCTGCCATCATCCCACAGCCCCAGGGGATGTCACCAAGGTCTCTTTTCTCCTCTGATGACCGCTCCGCTCCACACCACCAGCCTTTCCATCACCTGACTCTGCCTGCTCAGCATGTCAGCCCACCAAAACATGTGGTTGAAGCAGAAGAAGGAGAATGAGGAAGAGGGGAAGGCACGCTGCCCTCTCCAAGGCAGCAAAGCAGAGTAAACACTTCGGGTTTCATTCAGCTTCCTTCCCTCTACCCCAGATGCCGGCCAGGCTCCCGCCTGGTTCCCACCTGCTGCATCACTCAGGGCAGAGTGGTCCTCCCCTTTCGGCTGCGGGCCACCGCACTTACACGTCCAAACCGCCTCTGACAGCTTCTTCCCTGGGAGAATTATTTTGGTCTATGAAATCATGGCTTTTGGGGCACTGTTGGGATGTCCTTGAATGAGTCCCAGTTTTTGCTAACACCTCCCACTCTAAATTTACAGTCCCAGCCGGTCACGCCGGCGATTGTTTCGCGTTTTAGCAAATTGACCTTTCAAATGTCCAAATAAACACTCTGTTCATTGACGTCCAAGGCGAGCACAGCCACGCCGCTCTCCGGTGCCTATCGTTAGCGGAGCAGAGCCCGCTTGCTCGTTACCCTGACAGTGTCCAGAGCTTTCCATAATGACCAGCTCTTATCTGTGATTTTTAGAAACTCTCGAGAAGTTACGTTACTGGCTGCACAAGACATCCGTTAAGCCTCCACCAGGCATCTCCAGGGAAAGAGCTCTTTCCCTCCGCAAGCCTTTCCTGTAAGCTGCAATCGCGTTTCCCCTAAACGACCCCATCTCTAATTAAAGGAGCTTGGTTCTCTGCGAGGCTGCGCGCCGATGCCAGCACTGTCAGTGACGGTGTCTGTTCCTCTCCTGCCCCCGGGCTGAGCCGGTGCGTCTCTCCACAGCCGCTGCGTGTCTGGGGTCACGGTGCTCATCATCCCTTTTTATCAGCTGCTCCGGTGCTCGAACAACCCCTCCTGGCAACAGCACTTCATTCATTCCTCATCCCGTTTTTCCCTCCCTGGGAAGCAGTAAAATACTTTACCTTTGGGGAGGTGTTTTTTTTTTTTCATTGTTCGCCACGAACAACTCTGCAAACACCCTGAGTTCGGACTAGTCCTTTGCCATGTTTTTGGCAGCCCCGGAGACCGAGTCCCTCCCAGACGCCTTCATTCCTGAAAGCCGGTTTGTTTGCCGTAACGCGCACTATTTCTGGCGATAGTTTCACTAGACTGACTGCTGCCACTATATTTGTATCAAGTGTTGGGCAATAGCATGCGGAGACTTCATGTTTCTAAAACCAGCTATTTTTGGGACACGTGTGTAACGACGCTGCGGATGAGGTCAGCCATCCAGCCACGCGCACACGCTGACCTCCTGGAGACTCCTCTGCCCCGTCCCACCTCACGGGACACGCTCTGACACCCAGGTGCCCCAAACCTGTGCCAAAGGGCTCCGCTCATCAGCACAAGTCACTCACAGTGGGGACCATCCAGCAGCAGCCAACCCAGGGTCCTGTGTCCACCAGGTTCACCCCACCACACATACCGTCTACACCAAGCTCCTGGGACCTCCTTCATCTCCCAGGTGGTGGGATCTTTTGCAGGAGGAGAATTGCCAAGGTTTGGACACCAAGTTTATGAGGTCTCTACACGCGTTTGGGTGCTGGGCACACTTTGCTGGGCGTTGGAGATGACGTGGGTAGGGCTTGCTTGTTGGTCACGCCGAGAACTGCTGCTCCAGGAAGCGCCTGTCCAGCACTGCCTGTTGTGTCCCACCCTCATGTTACCCAACAGCACATGTGACTGCTCCATCAGCAGCGGTGTCAACCTGACTCCACGCACATTACACGGACCATTCCCTATCAACACACCTCTGGTGGCATCCAGGTGCCTCCATGGAGATCAGCCAGGGCAGGGGTATGTTACCTCCTCCCCCATGGACCCATATCTCCAGCATGAGAGTCTGCGTCAGGCCAAGCTTTCTGCAACATGTGGGAGAAGGCCAGATCCCACCACACCAAAATGGGCACCACTGATGGATGTTCCCATAGGTGGAAGGACAGAGGCCATAACATGCTTTGGATCTCCTCCCCACCCAGGCAGAGGGGATGGGGAAAGCCATTAGCTCCAGCACAATGTCCCATGGGGATCTTCACCCTGAAGATCTGCAGTGGGTCATATCATCAGACTCAGGACTCTGGAAGCAAGATGGCAAGGGCTGTCCAGGCAGCAGGCAGAGATGTCCAGGGAGGCTTATAGATCCCAAAGGACACTGGTGCCCACGTGAGATCCCCATGGGTGTGGAGCAGCTCTCCTCTGGGTGCCCACGGCACATGCAACATGGAGCAGACCCTGGACCACCGCGCAGGGTTTCGGAGGCGCCGTCAGCGGCAGCGCAGGCGTCGGTGACTCATGGAGTGAGAACAGGCAGTTCTGCGGGACTGGGGAGCCCAGGGAGACAACAACAGTCTGAGATTTATTCCACAAAGCAGCCTGAAAACAAACCCGAGGAATGTTTATTATTTTTCCTATGTGGCAGGGAAATAAAGCACAATTGTCTCTCGCCTGGAAATGCTGGCATCCCCACACACGGCTCCTCTGCTGAGATAGCGTCCGCAGCTGGACACTCCCAGCCTTGAGTCAGGGCTGCCTCTCCGTGGTCCACGCCACAGAGGAAGAGAGATTTATGGAGTGACTGAATCCCTGGGACAGAGCCCACTGGGAAAGGTCATCCCGAGCCGCAGGAGCACCTGCCATGGACGCGGCCGCTTGGGTTTTTTTTCTTCCCCTCCGGCACAGCCCCAGGGTGGGCGTGATGGATGTGCATCGAGGAGGGATGCCATCACCCCTTCCCTCAGAGCTGTTTCCCCCCTGACAGGGAGAATCCATCGGTGGCACGAGAGGGCTGGGACCTCCTGTGGGGCTGCTACATCGGGATGCTTGTGTTGAGTCCACACCTTGCACCCTCCCTCGGCATCCTCCCAGCCCACAGCCCCACTCCCTCCCCTCCCCGGCCCCCAACACCCCTCCTGGCTCCAGCAAAGCCCAAGCAAGGTAACGCTTGGGACATCATTGGTCAAACAGCACCCAGCCCAGCCCTAGGACCTCTGCAACGAGCAGCCAGCAGTGCTGGAGCCGCTGGGCAAGGTGTGAGACACTACGCAGACTTGGGCATATCCAGCACTAGTGCCCGGACACCCCTCAGACAGCACAGATTCACCCCAAAACCTGGCTGGTCTCACGCTACAGCACACCCAGACGCTCTGTTTTGCTCTGCTAACACACCACTTCCCACAGATGCAAACCTTTGCATCCCTTCCGGGGGTGCCGTTCCCCAAAGGAACCAGGGCTGCACCCTCCTGGGGTGCCATTCCCCAAAACTGCATCCCCCCTTTCCTGGGATCAGGAACAACAGGGCTGAGACTGGTTGTGAGTGGGGACGGGGTGCAAACACTGTGGGGAGAAGGGCCCTGGGAGGTCAGGTGTTGGCAGCGCTCTTATTAGCAGCTTATCGAGATGCTGAGACATCTACGTGCAGCCTCACTGGGCACCCAGGCTGGAAAAACAAAGGACAGACTGCTCCAAAGGGTGGATGGAAGCCACTAAAAGTTGATGCCAGGAAGGTGAGGAACAGATTTGAGTCGTAAAACTCCCAGGTGAGGAGACAGAGGACCGTCAGCCCACCAGCAGCACCACCACCTCGTGATTTCCAGAGATGGGCGAGGATGGAGAGACAGTGGGCATCGCATGCCCATACACACCACCCGCAGCCACCCCCAGCTCATGTTTTCCATACGCCACCATCCCATCCCCAAGCCAGGCTCCTGCTGGCCTTCTCTGCGATGTGGTCTTGCAAGTTTTTCCAGCTTTGACCTCAGTTCTGCTGCAGTACACACAGCCTCGGCAGGCTTGGGAGGGCTGGAGCCAGTCCCGCTCCCTGCCCTGTCTCGCAGGGCCCAGCCCTTTACAAATCAAGAATGTTTATTTAAAATAATTTAAAAAAAAAAACAAACCCTCACATAGAGCTAGGGAAGCCCTGAGACAACAAACGAACATGAGTGTGATACTGAGCTTCAAAAGGGCAGGCAGAACCGGTCTGTGCCTCATAAAATAATGAGTGAGTATTAGGAAAAGATCCTTAAATACCACAGATAAAAAAAGCAAAAGCATCTGGCACAGGCCGTTTGCAAAGAACATCTCTTGCCTGAGAAACTTAATTGTTTTGTCAGGAAGAATTACAGGACGAGGCCAATTAGAGCTGGATTTTGGTTCAGTGCCTAGTCTGATGGCCCCAAAGATTAGCACCCACACGCATCTCAGTGTCCCACACGCATCTCAGTGTCCCGAGCAGTGTCACACCAGCTCTGGCCCAGCATGCGGAGCAATGCCTGGGAACTGCCGGGGGGCACAGAGGTACGTCCTGGTTTACATGGCCACCAGCCACCCGAGGAGGAGGTGCAGGGTCCGTTCCTGAGCCCTGGAGACACCAGGACAGGAGGGGTTGGGCTGCTATTGCACAGAGAGGTGCGAAGCAAAGGCCTTGAACCCCGGGATCCCACAGCCAGTCCATGGGGAACGTCCTCTGAAGGGTTTGGGAAACCAAGCTGTGGAAAGGGGCCCTGAGAGCTGGAGAGGACAGTGAGGAAAGATGAGTTTGCACTGTGATGGGGCAGCAGGACTGTCCCCAGGCTGTGGGCTCATGCTCAGAGACACAGTGTCTGGGAGAATCCCATCACGACCCACTCTGGTACCCGGGAGAGGACATGCAGCTCCATCAGCAGAGCGATGCTGTCGGGTCAGGACCATCCTGGTGTGGGGTCGGGTGCTGGAGAGAGGAGGAGGGTCACATCCCAGACAACAAACAGACCGGGGCTCAGTAACAAGGTCAGGGTCCCGGGGAAAACTCAGTATCCTGCATCCTGCATGTCCTCCACCCCTTTTCTGCAAACCTCCTTCATGGTTTGCTGCTTCTTTGACAGCCCCCAGTGGTGCCACCTCTCGGTGCCTGCAGCCCCTCAGGAGTGACCATGCCCTCGCTGGGGAAGTGTCCCTGTCCACTATCCGGAAATAAACAAGTAACTGAGGTTGGAGGGTCCTGTGGAAGCACCCAGCCCCGCTCCCCCCAGCGCATCGAGTCCAACGTGATGAGGTTGGCTGGGGCTGCGTTCAGTCAAGTCCTGAACACCTCCAAGAGCTGTTTGTCCCACCACCTCTCTGGGCCCTCGTTCCCATGTTTGACCACCCTCACGGAGGAAACAAAATTTCCATCAGGAAAAATTCAGATGGCCATTCCCCATGTGGCAACCAGTACCCATCACCGCTGGTTCTCCCGCTGTACCCCAGCAAGCTGAGGCTACCAGACCGTGTGGGGCAGGGATCGGTGCAGCCCCCGGTGCCCCTTCCCTTCTGCTCCCCGCCTCCTCCTCAACCCACGGTCCTGCTACATCACCCAGGACTGTCTCCTGGCCAAAACGGACCCGTGTCCTGCTGAGGGGACAGATGGCCGGTGGGAGCACTTGCCCTCATGGTAGGTCCAGGTTTGCAGGTGCCGTGCTTCCTGGGAGCCTTTGCCCTGCCCGCCCTGCTGGGGCTTTGGGCTCAGTGCCAAGGGGAGCGCGGAGGTCAGCGAGGGCAGTGCGGGAAGTGGAAAAGGGCAGAGACAGGGAAAGCTTTGGAACAGCCCTTGCTAATGGAGACATCCATTCACGGCAGACAGCGACCCAAAGCATGAGTGAAACCAGACCCTGGCGGGGAGATAACAGCATAATTACAGTGAAACTGGAATTCAGACCATGGCTTGCTCGCTCTCAGCCTAGGAAAAGAGCAGACAAAATAACAAAAGCCCTGCCACACACACACGGCCCCCATCCCCGGCCGCTGCCGGCCGGGCACTGACCCAAAAAGCTGGCCCTGGGCAGGAGCCAGGGCACATGGTCGTGCCCACAGTTGGACGGGGCTGGTGGCACTCAGGGATGCTCCTTACGGCACCTGAGCTCTGCAGAGCACTGCCAGGCTGGGGCCAGGTAGGTGTCCCACCCCACCACGGGGGCTATGCCCACAGGGTGGAGAAAAGAGGGGTGTGAGGTGCCACGGGGCCAGCACCAGCCCTGACCCCCCACCATGCACAGAGCTGGGTGAGGTGGGCGGCCAGGGCAGAGCTGGGCAGGAGCCTGCAGGAGCCCGGGGAGGAACGTTCTCCCAGCATTGCCACTCACAGCAGGGCTGCAAACGGTGCCCAGGAACCTCTCTTCTTTAATTAATAGCTGGGATTTTTTTTGGCAAAACTGGCTGCAGTCATGGGGTCTCGGCCCTGGCAAGACACATCCCTGGTGTTTCGCAGCTCTGGCCATGGAGGGTGACCCGAGGTAATTCCATCTTCCAGGTTCCGCCCCGTAACTGTAAAAAATCACTGTTCCTCCCTCTGCACGGGCAGGAGACTGAGCCCCAAGCAGGAGAGGTCCAGGGCGCTGAGCCCTGCTGCCAGCAGGGAGCAAGCAGGAGCAAGAGGAGAGTGGGTCAGGGCTGGTTGGGTGGGAGCTGGAGGCACATGGAGGAGAAACCCTGTCCTCCACCTTGACCTCAGCCTCGAAGCACCCAGGGAGGCAGCCCTGAGCTCAAGCCTGTCTTGTCCGTCTCATTGCCTGGAGCTGGGATGGATGTCTGACAGAGCCATGGGGAAAGAGGCTTCTCTCGCCCCAGGCCCCATCGGAGAGCTCAAAACCTCAGCGAGCCTGATGGCCATCTCCAGGTCTTGCTGCCCACCGGGGTTCTGCCACCGCGTCCCATCCCTGACCTATTCCCCCACCAACATCAGTCACCCTTGCAGAGGGCAAACAGGGACAAGCCCAGGGGCAGCAGATCCACTCATTGACTTTACTCCGAGAGGAGCAGAGCATCCACTGCGGATGCGTTGCCCTGAGCCCCACGTCGCTGGCATTTTTAGGGTCCAACGACGCTGTTCAGGGTCACGCCTCTGTGCCCCGCACAGCACCTGCATAGCAAAGGTCCGGGAGCCATGTACACCCTGGCACAGCCTGTCACCCCTGTCCCCGCCGTAACAGAGCCCTGCAGAGTGCTGTACATCGGTGGCAGTTTCCCTGCCTGGACACGTTTCTGGGCTGGGAAAGACCCCATCACACCAGCCTGGGAACCGGGCAGCAAGGGGGCTGCCAATTTGGGATTAGGGGCACATCGGACCCCTGGCACTCTCACCATGGGACAGAAAACATCAGCCAGTCCCTGGGAAAACACGTTGAGGAGGCTCCCAGGATTGGTAGGAGGCTGCCCCTCTCTGCCCACCAGCCCCAGGAAGGGGATGGGGCAGCTCCACAGGGCACTGTCAGCCCAGACGGCCGCGAGCTCCCCTCTCCCCGCTGGGTGCAGAAGCACGCCGTCCCAGGATGTGCTTGTCAGGAGGAGGAAAGCGGACCATAAATCACTCCAGCGGTGATGGGAGCTGGGTCCGGGCCATGACCGTGGCAGCCCCTTCTGCTCCCCTTGCCAAAGGGAACAAGCGGGGCACGGGGGTGCTGGCCGTGCGGCTGCGAGACGCAATCCGTCTGCAATGCTGCTTGTCCAGCCAGGGGGCTGGGCAGCTGCGGTGTGTATTTATATCAAACAGGGGGAAGGGTTGTATTATTTAATTTTTTTTTTTTTTTGCAGTACAGCAGGAAATAGCTGGGATAGTTACATACCTGGCGAGATGGCCGAGGAACCAGGGGCCAAGAAACACAGGAGATCTGGCATCACCCGCAGCATCTGTGCTGCACACAGCTTGCAAGCATCTGGGGCTGCATGCGTATCTGCATGCCTGACAGGGGGGCAGTGGGTCACAGCGAGGACCCCCACGTACGGCCAGCGCTTCGGGAACTGGTGGTGGGCGGCTGGCATGTGCGGTGTGTCCCGAGGTGAAGCGCTGAGCTCCATCCACCCAGCGGTGAAGCACGGCTCTCCAGCGAGCTGCAGCCAAGCACACGGAGCCCGGCCACCTTCCCACCTTGGGACAGGTTCAGACACCCCCTCATATCCCCAGCACCTGGTTTATGTGCTGACCCACAGCCCAGGAAGGGACCAGGCTCCTCCACAGCCCTCTGGGACCGTAGGAGAGAGGCCCAAAGCAGGAGCTGCATAGTCCTTGTGCTTCCTCCCATCCCAGCCAGGAGCCGGGACAACACCAAGAGCGGTTCACTGCTCCTGCGTTCAGGGGGTGCTGCCCACAGCCCACCAAGCCCCAGCATGGGACTGGGCACCAGGCTGGTCTCTGGTGTTGGCAGTAGTAGAGGTTGGACTAGGGACCTCCTGAGGTCTCTCCCACCCAGCTCTGTCCCACAGAGCCAACGCACATCAAGCTCTGCCATCCATCCCGGGCGCCCCATGGTGAAGCCCACACCAGACATCCTCCTCCAAGGCCCGCCGTGCCATCCGGAGATTCGCTGCCTGCGGGCTGGACCTGGCGAAGGTCACCTGGCTGTGACACCAAGGGGTGACCTCCCTGCCTCAGCCTCGTGGCAGGACAGCTCCAGCGGAGAGCAGCCAGGAGTACGGCTCCGTCTGGAAGAGGAAGGCTGTCTCCGGCTTGGCGAAGCATGTGACGTGTCAAGTGGGCTGCAAGAGACCAACCCTCAAATGCAGGGATAGGATAAACCTGGAGAGACTCTTCTAGGTCTTTGGGCACAGAAATCTCCTCCAACACCGGTACCTCACCAGTGCCATCTCGACCTCCACGCCCCAGTCCTACCAGGAGAGCATGCATGGTCCTCATTCCAGGGCACCGAGGATTCCTCTTTGGGAACCACATTTGCACACACGTTGTAATAGTCCCGAGTGATTCGTGCTCCTGCTGGCTGGCGTGAAACCGCACCAAACGCCTTCCCGCGCTCAAGGATGCGGCATGTCCCGTTCCCATCTGCCTTTTCACTTGCTGCAGGAGGAGGTTGGCTGCCTTCCCCCACGCCAAGGCACCGCGCAGCCCCGTACGCCGCCGCCAGCAGAGGTGAACAGCAGAAACACAGGACCCACACAGGGTGACACATCCTCAAATACTTTCCCAGCTTACAGCAGTTTGCAGTTCGTGGACCTCCTGAGCCAGAGCTGAGCCTTTTTATGTGATAATCCCTGGTGGATTTTTCTTCTGTGAACTTGTGCTGAACCCACCCTTTGAACCCACATGAGCTCCTAGTTTACTTGTTCTCAAAGATAATCCACAGACAAGATTTCTTCAGCCGGTGTTCGAAGTGCCATAAGACAAAAGCCCATCATCAGGCTTTTGAAAATATGGGGTTTATCCAAACACCCTTTCCCCAGACCTCCAGCCCACCCGAGGCTGAGCTCTCGGCCCTGCCGGGAGGACGTCAGCTGCGCTCCCCACCCAACGCTAAAGCAGAAAAGGCAAGTAACCAACCAGCCATCCCAGAGCCAGACATGGTCACACCTCCCGGGGACTGCTGGGACCACCAGGGACCACCTTCACCTTCCCTGTAGATCCTTGGAAATCTATCAGCCACCTCCAGCAGGTCATGCTGCATCTGCCCGTGCAATCACGTCACCCTGCCTCTATGATTTAATGTTGTTTCCGCTGTCTGGGCTCCTCCTCCTTGTTCTTGAGATAATTGCAGAGATTTCCATTTTGCCAGATTCCTAGCCTCTCTCTGAACTTACTCCCTTAAAGCTGTTTCTGAAGGACCAGGCAGCTGCCCTGCGCTATCCTCCCTCGCACGTGCTTCCCGGGAGTTATTACGTAGCAGTTCTCAGTCCGGAGGCTTCATTTTGCTGCTCTCCCTCCATCCTTTTCCAAGACATTAATTGCACATCCTCTTCCAGCTGCAACTGTGAGTTAGGATAGCCCCACCACTACACTGCCTAACCAGGTCATTTGGATCAACATGGGTTGGAGAGCATTCAGGCAAGCAGCTCAAGCCAGGAAATCCAAAGATGCAATCCTCCGGCAAAATCCTCCAAAGCTGGAATCCTCCGGCAAAGGCAGGGCAAGACTCAATGGCCAGGAGTGCTTGGTTGACACGGTTTCAACCACAAGAGAACACGTCAGCGAGCTCTCGGTGGGATGAACTCTCAGTCCATGGTCACCATCACCCAAACCATTGTCACTTGCTCAACCCATTCCTCTCTGCTGGTCAACCCAGACTCCAAGCCACTTCGTTCTCTATCTTCTGTGCCTGCTTTCCCTGTCACACGTCCACGTCTGATGGTTTGGTTCCAGTTGGAACTGGCAAAGCTCGGCTCAGATTCAGCTCAACTCAAGAAAAAAAATAAAGGTCGGGCCTATTTGGCTCTGCTCCCCATGGCAACCCCACCACCCCCATTTGGGCAGGATGGTGAAGCAACTGAGGGATCCTCCATCCCTCCTACCAAAGGCGAGCTGCTGAGCTCACGGCAGAGATGGGATTCACAGACGCCCTTGTGAAAGGAAGGCCTGGGCTCCAGGAGACGACGCAAGACCCTGAGGATAAAATAAATAGGGGGGATTGGGTGCAGCGGCCCATCCTCTTTCCTGAGTATCTGTAGAGTTGGGTGCTGGCAGAGGGAATTACAAATTGCTTTTTAAGATCCCGGTACCCAAATGCCAGCTAAGTCCCAGTGCAGACAGGGTTGAGATGGCTTGACGTCACCTAATGTCCAGAAGTGCTCTAGAATCATCAAGAGGGACCTCAACAGATAAGGTCCAGAATACAGCACCCAGCTACGCCCAGCCCCACCGAAACCACTGAGTCACCTCTTACAAGTCACCAGAAATCCCTTGTTTATTTATGGCCACTAATCCTCTCATTAATTCCTGCTCTAGTGAAAGTTTGCACCTAATTACAGAGCTGAACTTTACTGACTCCAGTTTCCACCCCCTGGACCTCATCCAGCCAGTCCCTGACAGTCTCCCAGGAGGGGGCAGTCACTTCCCGAGACACACGGGCAAATCTCAGGGATGCCACCTTGGAGCGGGGCTGAGTCCCAGGGGTGGAATCCGGGCAGTCAGGCCGGTGGCAGGGGCGGTGGTCGGGGGGGGGGATTTGCACCCAGCCATGGGGTCGTGCTCTGCAGCCCTGCCTGGCACCCCAGGGACGCACTCCAGGATTTACACCCAGTGGCAAAGTCACGCTGCATCTGGGGCTGGCACGGGGGGCTCCCAGGGTGTGCCTGGGGAGGGACGGGGGGTCACCGGGGTGGTGCCGTCCCATGAGGGATGCTGTCACGGGGCTGAGGTCTGCCCAGGTGCTCGCCGTGCCACGGAACGCGAGAGCAGGGAGGTGGCAGCATGGGGTGCCCGGCTGCGGGAAGGGCTGCGGGAGAGGGGGGACGGGGATGGGGCATGGTGGCGTGTCANATGGGGAGTGGAAGTCCTTGGTTGGGAAAAAAAAGCAGATGGCAGTGGGGACAGCCAGAGGGAGTGAGGGAGTGAGGGGGACAGTGCAGCTGGGGGGAGACGGGGGGGAGGTCCTCGGGCTGGGGCATGGACACACTCTGCGGTGAGGAAGAGGATGAGCGGGGCAGTGGGTGCTCGGGTGAGAGCTGCAGGAGGAGCGCGCGACGCTGGCAGCGCTGCTGGTCTTTGGGATGGGGACGGCGAGAAATGGGAATGTCACCAGCGCGGGAGCACCGTGCCCCCCGTGATGTACTGAGGTGGGAGTGCTGTGCCCTGGGGGGTCAGGGGGGATTGGGAGCAGCAAGCCCTGGGGGCGCAGGAGAAAAGGGAGCGCTGTATATTTGGGGTACTGGAAGGATGGGAGCACCATGCATCGGGAGGGCAGGAAGGACGGGAGCACCCTACGTGTGGAGGGTGGATGGGTGGGAGCACCACGCCTTGGGGGTGCAGGTGGGTGGGATGCAGGTGACATGTACAAGAAGCTGGGGCTGATGTGGGAGCGCCGTGGCCTGGGAATGTTCTCGGCATGCCGGGGACATCTTGCCCTGGGGAGCAGCCGTGGTCACAGCCCCACAGAGGGTGACAGGCCACAGCTGGGGACCATTCCAGGTCCCCGGGGGGTTGTGCGTGGCGTGGGCAGCGCGGCTCGCTGGCGGGGGGGGACGACCCTGCCCAGCTATGCGAGCAGTCGTGAATCAGCCATGTGAGCTGCTCCCCCCGCCTGCCCGCCTGCTCCGCCGGTCTGATCCCCCGCCAGCGCCACGCTGATTTATATCTCGGCCTCTTCTTGCTACCTGGTCGTGAGCCATGCGGGCGCTCGGGGCCGGTGTGGATGGTTTAGTGACAGCAGCCCCGGCCGCCATCAATCACACCAACGCTTGGATTTGCGAACTGAGAAGTCGGGCAGGAGCCCAGCAATCCGGGAGGGGGCTCGTGGTGCTGAGTGGTGTCCGTTAGGGGGCAAAATCCACTTGTCCCTGGACACCAGAGGGCCGAGTTTGAGGGAAGGACTGGACAGTTCAGGGGTTGATGGACTCCAGCCGCATTTGGGAAAGGAAAACGCTGTGTCCTTCAAGCACGCCAGCGCAGAGCCGTAACCCAGCCGACGGCAGCGCTGATGTGCAAAATCCTCACCGGCCGCCCCGTCCGTCCTGCTGTCTGCTGCCTCCTCGGCCGCGGGGAGATGCACCCTCCTGCCCCAGCCTCCCCACCGGGGCTCCCCAGGTCCCACCTGGCTGGCACCCCCCGGCGTTTTCCCACCCTGCCCTGGTCATGGCCCGGCTCTGCACCATGGGGCGAGCCACAGAGCGCCCCACTGCAGCAGGGCAAGTCCTGCATCGTGTGGGGCTCAAGTGCCCCATGGGACATGCGGCAGAGAGCCCAGAGTACCGTCAGTGTCCCCTCCCACAGCCGTGTCTGCCTTGGGGTGCCCTGAGGACATTCTGGCATCCTCCAGATGCATCCACCACCAAGGAGCACCTGGAGAAGGGAGGGGGTATGGAGATGAAACGAGCAGCTCATGACCCTGACGCCCTTTGATGTTGGTCACCGAAACCATGGTGACTGTCACCAAAGTCCCCTGGGCCAGAAGCTGCGACGTCCCCAGCTGGCACCACTGAGCATCCATCCCCCTGCCCAACCCCCAGGGAACACGTCCACCCCACGGCTGGATGTAGGGGCTGGAAAACACCCAAGTGCCAGGCTCTGAGCACCCAGTGGTGCGGATATTTGGGACCGAAGAAGCATCTGCAAACCCCTGCACAGCACGGAGCCACTGCAGCCCCTGCAGCATGTCCCAGCCCCTGCAGCGCATCCTTCCTGCCTCTTCATCATGTCCGAGGGCTACGTGGAGAAGCTGGACTCAGCTGCTGATGAAGGCAGCGTCGTGCTGCTCTGGGGGGGTCTTTTGGCCATCGTGGCACCCAGGACCTGCTGGGACCCTGTCCCCTGGGGCTGCGCGGGGCAGAGCAGTGCTGGTGCAGGGCGATGCACCAGGCCGTGGTGCTGGGGGTGTGGGGAGGCAGCTGGGAGGGCTGGAAAAGTACGAGCTGAGGGGGTTTGATTGCTCCATAAACTGGAGATGGATGTGGGTGCCAAAGCAGCCCTGGCAGGGGAGCGGCCGGGCTCAGCTCCTGTGAGCTCCCCGCAGCCGATGCCAGAGCGGGAGCAGGACACACAGGGATGCTCCCTGCAGCATCCAGCCCACGTCCCACCCCCCACCCCATGGCTGCTGCTGGTGGCCTGGGACACAGGGGCACGTATGTGAGCACGCCCCCCCCTCTGCAGACCAAACCAGTGTGCTGGTGCAGCGATCCCGGGCTCTCGGCTGAGCACTGATGGATATCACCTCACACCTCCGGGACCTGTCGGGGCGCCCACAGAAGCACATGGCTCCCTCCATGCCCTTGGCGGGGACCATCTATCCGTCATTAATTGATGTCCCTGGGCTCACGCGCGGCCGCACGGGTGACCCAGCAAACCTCCGGGGCACGCGCAGCTGTGGCACCAGGCGTCCCATGGCTCCACCCCACAGGAGAGATCCCTCCAGCATCAGTTTGTCCAGGGGACAGCATTAGTCCCACCCACCCCAAGGGTCAAGGCCATGCCAGGGATGCCCAGTACCGGGTTTTGGAAATGCAAATGGCTTTTGGAACCTGCCCGGTGCATCGACTGCCACCACACGCGTTACCCAGAGGTGCGAGACTGACTCGGATGAGGGACCTGCAGGCAGGTTAGGAGCAGGTGACATTGCCAGAACTGGGAGAGCGCAGCCTGGAGATGCCTGGCCCCGCAGAGGATCCCAACCCAGCTCAGACCTTGTCTTTCCTGTTATCATTCCAGCTGAGTGGCAGGTTCAAGGACGAGGGACCCGTATCAGCTGCCCTTCCACCCCTGCACCTCCCTCTCGGTGAGAGAGGGCAGGCGAGGACATGCCAGAGGTCCTTGAGCTCAGGGGGCAGCCAAGCCACTACCTCGGGGACACGCACCCCGCCGGCCTCCTGCCAGAGGGGTGATGGGGACACCCCCTGCAGCGGCTGCACTGAGCCCCAGGGTCTTGGTGATGTGCCCCCACGCAGCCGGCACAGCCAGACCCCCTGTCCCCAGGCAGGGGACAAGGCCAGCGCGCCAAGGAGCTGCACCTGCGGCAGCAGGACGCTACGTGCCCAAATGGGAACCTTCCAGCACGGGGCCACATGCCAGGATAAAGTCCAGCCTCCACACCGGCTCTGGCCACGGGGAAGCTCCAACCTGCTACAACCTGCTGCCACCCCTCACAGGGGTCCCCGCTGTCCCGCTCTGCATCCTCAAGGGACAGCCTGGGTCCCCCGACGCTGGCACCGGCTCCGGTCCAAATCCCGGCCAGCCAGTGCTGTGTCCCCGCCAGCCCAAAGCCGTCGTGACGTGGGGCGGGGGGAGAAGCTGTTTGCACAGCTGTGCGCAGCGCGGCGGAGCGCACCAGCCCCGGGAAGGTGATGTTTGGAAAAGCACCGGCTAATTTGGGACCAGATCCGTGCGGGTCAAGGCTCCGGGATGGCGCAGCCCAGCTGCAGCCCCAGCCCGGAGGGGCTGAGCGAGGGCGGCAGCGCCAGGGGCAGGGCGATGCTGGCAGCGTACCCTGACTCCGCTTTATCTCCTAAACGAAGGTCAGGCTCTAATTAGTGGTGGAGACCATGTTGGGGGTGTGAAAGCCTTTATTAGAGGCCCAGCCTCGAAGCTGTCCGGTGGTCACCGCAGTGACCAGTGTCCGGTGGTCACTGCAGTGACGAGGAGGTGCAGAGCTTTGGGGACGTGGTCAGGCGTGTGCCAGCAGCTGCGGAGGGGACAAAGCGCCCGAGTGCGGTGACAGGAGCCGTGGCAGGGCTGTGGACACCATCCGCGTCCTTGGGGCGGGTGGGGATGATCCCCGCTCCCGTGGGTCCGACCCGTTCCCACGCCGGGGGATGCTCGGAGGGTGTCGCCGGGGGGTGACAGCGGGGCTGGGCCGGCGGGGGTGGCCGAGCGCGGGCGGAGGGCTCCCTCTCGAGGTCCCCGCCAGCACTGCCCGGCCGAGGGGGCAGCGGCACGGCCGCCCCCGACGCGTGACCGTGGGCAGGTCCCCAAGGGGCTCCCGGACCCGCAGCAGCCAGGCGGCCACGCGGTGAGGGGTGGTGTCCCCCTGGGGTCCATACTGGGACCAGTGCCGCTCAACAGCCTCATCAATGACACCCACAGCCGGATCCACGGCAGGTTTGCCCAGGAGCGGTCAAGGCGCCGGAGGGAAGGGATGGCATCCAGAGGGACCGGGACAGGCTGGAGAGGTGGGTCTGTACCAGCCTCATCAAGTTCAACCAGGCCAAGTGCAAGGTCCTGCACGTGGGTTGGGGCCATCCCAAGCACAAATCCCGGCTGGGCGGGGAATGGCTGGAGCAGCCCCCAGGAGAGGGACTGGGGGTGTTGGGGGATGAGAAGCTCCACATGAGCCGGCACCGTGCGCTGGCAGCCCAGAACCCCCCCTGCCCCCTGGGCTGCATCCCCACAGCGGGGGCAGCAGGGCCGGGGGGGGATTCTGCCCCTCTGCTCCGCTCGGGGGAGACCCCACCTGGAATGCTGGGTCCAGCTCCAGGGGTCCCAGCATAAGGACATGGAGCTGTTGGAGCGGGGCCGGAGGAGGCCCCGGAGATGCTGGGAGGGCTGGAGCCCCTCTGCTGGGAGGACAGGCTGGGAGAGCTGGGGGGGTTCAGCCGGGAGAAGAGAAGGCTCCGGGGAGACCTTCCAGCCTCTTCCAGTCATCAAGGAACTCCGGAAAGCTGGGGAGGGACTTTTTAGCAGGGCCTGTTGTGATAGGACAAGGGGTGATGGATTTAAGCTAAAAGAGGGGAGATTCAGACTAGATACAAGGAAGAAATTTTTCACTCTGAGGGTGGTGAAACCCTGGCCCAGGTTGTCCAGAGAGGTGGGAGATGCCCCATCCCTGGAAACATTCCAGGCCAGGTTGGAAGGGACTCTGAGTAACCTGGTCTAGTTGAAGTTGTCCCTGGCTGTGGCAGGGGGGTTGGACTAGGTGGCCTTTAAAGGTCCTTTCCAACCCAAATTATGTTATGGAGGCAAAGTGGCCACCAGCAGGGTGGTGCCCAGGAGGACACAGGGACAATGGAGAAGCACCAGCAAGCTGCCCAGGCTGTTGAGCAGGGGGTGACGAGAGCCACCAGCGTGGCTTCAGGGCAGCCACTGGCTCCTTCAGGGCAGCCACTGGCTCCTTCAGGGCACACTCATTTTCTTTCCATCATTAATTTGTGGTTGGATTTGCCTGCTTTGCTCCTGGAAAAAGCCAGAAGCCAAATGATGGGTGATGACAGCTCAGGGTGGTCCCATAAGGCAGAGCTTGTCCCACATCCTCCACTATGAAAATCAAGGGTTGGTCTAGCAGGAGACGAGGGTCACTCCTGACGCAGCAGAGACTCACCGAGCTACAAGGAGCTACCCTCCAGTTGGGGTCCTTTCTACCCAAGAGCTAACGAACATCTCTCGTTAATCAGCTGGATATGGTGCGTTACAAATGCTGGGCACCTGGGTCAAGGGAGGAGGGATCTTACCACCTCCCTGTGCATCGTGTTGGCACTCGGTGGTGTTTCTTGTCCTGCTTCCCCTGAGCAAAACCCAAACCTGGTATGGCCAAAATGTCCTACCTCCTTCCCAGCCCCAAGGGTCCACACTCCTGTCCTCTGTCCCCAAGCTCCGCCTGCTGCCACACACCTTGTCCATGGCCAAGGGGCAGCACAGAACAACCACCCTGTGGGAGCAGCTGGGTGGCTGGAGATGGGTGGACATGTCAGGACACGAAGGACCTGCCCTGGCGGTGGGTGCCCTCCTCCCCGGGGGCTGGGAGAGCTGCTCAGCGTTAGGATGTCACCTTTACACATGGTGGGACAGGATGGGTGCGGGTGGCGGCAGAGGAGCGTGGTCACCACTTGCTCAGCACTGGGTGGTGGGTCCAAGTGGCAGGAGGAGATGCAGAGGCAGGCGTGGAGGTGACAGCGCAGCGTCAGGGGCTGGGACAAGCGGCGGGGCAGGAGGTGACCTGTCCAGGGAGCAGAGTCACCATGCATGGGTGACGCGAGGGAGCAAGAGGGCAGCGCCTGACCCCTACAAGGGACAGTGCAGATCTCCAGCAGCAGCGTGGTGGCACAGGGCCGGGGACACTGCCGGGGGGCACTGGTGGCCGCAGGACACTTGGTGGCAGCTCTCCCAGGGCACTTGGTGTCACTGTCCTCAGGGTACACGGCGTCAGCCCTGCCAAGGACGCCTGGTGCCACCACCCCAGGACACTTGATGTCATCCCCCCAGGGCACCTGGTGTCACCAACCCCAGGACACTCGGTCACCCCTTGGGGCACGAGGGGCTACCCATTGGGGCACTGGGTGTCACACACTCAGGGCACCAGGTGTCACCCCATGGGGACACTTGGTCACCCCTCGGGGCACCGGGTGTCACCCCCTCGGGGCACTTGGGTCACCCCCTGGGACACTTGGTCACCCCTCAGGGCACCAGGTGTCACCCCTGAAGGACACTTGGTCAGCGCTCGGGGCACTTGGGTCACCCCCTGGGACACTTGGTCAGCCCTCGGGGCACTGAATGTCACCTCTCGGACCACTTGGTCACACCTCACGGCACCAGGTGTCACCCCCTCGCGACATTTGCTCACCCCGTGGGACACTCTGTCACCCCTCGGGACACTGGGTGTCACCCCTCGGGGCACTCTCTCACCTCTCGGGACACTCGGTCCTCCCCCCCTC
>VZSF01004951.1:103717-115125 GCA_013398295.1 Chionis minor
GCCTGTCCCCTGTCCCCCCTGTTCCCTACCCACTGACCTGCCTGTCCCCTGTCCCCTACCCACTGTCCTACCTGTCCCCTGTCCCTCCTGTCCCCTACCCACTGGCCTGCCAGCAGACTCCTGTCAGGGTCTCACTGTGTCCCCTTGTCCCCCTCCTTCCCGAGGGGATGCCGTCCCCAGCGGGGGGACACCCGGCACTGGCGTCACCCATCCCCTCTCCCGGCAGGAGGTTTCCTCTGCCTGACGACGCGGAGCAACCCCTCCAACCTGCGGTACAAGGCGGAGCTGGAGGCCGCGCTGGAGGGGCTGGAGGAGCGGGGGGCCTGGCAGAAGGTGCTGGCCCAGGAGGTGGAGCGCTGGGAGAGGGCCACCTCCCAGGAGGAGAGCACCCAGGGCACTGGCTACATCTCCGGGGTGGTCTACGTCTATCAGAAGTGCCCCGTCCCCTCCCTGGAGCAGGGCTGAGAGCCCAGGTGGCTCTGGCGGGGGGGGGGCGGGGTGAGCACTTGGCCCCTTGTGAATCCCTCCCCAGTGACCCCATCCCAGAGCGGGGTGGCTGCTGGGGGTGATGAAGGTCACCGTTCCCGTCCAGAGCCAAAACGTCACCGTTCCCTTCTCCGGCTCCTTTCCCCCCAGGGTCTGGGCTCTGGGGACGTTGGCTGCTCCTCAACACGAGGAGGGTCTCCTGGCTTCACCGGGGTATCCCGGGCACCACCATTAGCTGTGACATTCTGGTACCGTCCCCAACACCTCAGTCCTCGCCATGACACCTCGCAGAATCACCCGGCTCTTCACAGCCATCTGCCCGGGTTATCTTCTTCCCACTCTGCCCACCCCTCAACCCTCAGTCAAAAATTGGATCCTTCTTCATCTTACGCCCCTCCCCAGGCCCCTGTGATCTTTACCTGAGGACCATCGGAGGTGGGGCCGCATCACCACGTCCTGTGGTCCTCATCCTCCTCATCCCCGGCAGCGTGCCCATGCGCCCACAGCAAATATTTAGATTGACCTTCATCTTTCCCACCCCCATGATCTTTACCTGGGGACCACTGGAGGTGGGTCCCGTTGGCCATGTCCTGTGGTGCTCCTCCTCATCCTCCCCAAGAGCCCTCCCACATGGCCGTGGTCAAAATCTAGATCTGTCCTCATTGTCCGCACCCCAGACTCCCATAGTCTTTACCAGGGGGCTGTTGGAGGTGGGTCCCCATTGCCATGTCCTGCGGTTCCCCCATCCTCATCGTCCCCAGGAGTTAACCCAGCGCACCCTGAGGTGCAGGAGACCTCGGCATCCAAACCAGGAGCAGCTGTGCCCACACGGCGCCCAGCCAGAGGAGCTTTCCAGGTGCCCCATCACCCTTTCATCCCACCGCTTAAATCTCTCATTTTCCTACAGCTTTGTAGTTAATGGCCTGGGTGGGAAGTGAGGTTGGAAGGGACTTCAGGAGCTGGTGGCCGTTCCCCACCCAGGAGCCGCCCAGCATTGCCTGCCCGGCCTGTTCCCCAAGCCAGGCTGCCTCCAGACCTCCTCCTCCACTGCTCCCTTGGGAAGTTTTTTACCCAAATCTCTTGCTGGGATATTTCCTTTTTTCCCTTTTCTCTTCTCCCAGACCTGTTCCTGCTCGTCCCATTCCCTGGGGAACTGCTACAGGTTCCTTCCTCCCCCTCGGGAGCTCTTCTGCAGTGGTGGCTGTGTCTGTCCCTGTCACCCACCCCAGGGCATGCCACATCTCCCACACTCCCCCTCCCCATGGCTCTTGTCACCGCTCCGTGTTGTCCCCCCTGAGTCTTGGGGGTCCCTGTGCCCATCATGGGTAGCTGCCCCGCTCCCCTTTGTCCCCAGCGCTGTCCCCTGGGCAGCTGGGGGTCGCGGCTGTCCCCATTCCTTCGCTTGGCTGTTGAATAAATCCGCTGGCTCCGCTGCCTGCCTGCCGTGTGGTGTTCCCGGAGCAGTGGGGACTATGGGCAGGGGAGAGTGGCCAGGAGCCGGGACACAATTTGGCCTTTCTCTTGGGTCCCCTCCCAGCCCCTGGGGCCTCAGTGGCTGGCGCTGTGGGAGCCTGGTGTCCCTCCGTGCCCCTCTTGGGGGACACCCTCTCCCCGCCTCAGTTTCCTGGCTGGGAAGCGCGCGGGGAGCACCCTGCCTGACCGCTGCCGCATCCTCCTGGGGACAGCAGGCTGGCAGGGTGTGACACCCATAGGACCACGTGGTGGTCGTCCGTCACCGTCCTCCCCCCACCACCCTGCTTCAAAATGAGCCCAGGCAGCCTCGGTGGCACCAAGATGTTTATGGTCCGTCGGGAGCGCAGCCCCAGCACGCCGGGGAAGGGCGCAGGCGGGAGGACCGTGCCGGGAGGGGGCAGCCAGCATGGGGACGGGCAGGAGGAGGCAGCGCGTGGGCAGGGGAGGGTGGCACATGGTGGCAGGATGGGGACAGAGGTGCTCTCCCTTGGGGCGGTGCCCGGGCGCGGTGGCTCACACATAGTCTCTCATGGGGTAGCCCATCGGGCTGCAGCTCTTCACCGCTCTGTACTTCTTGGGGTAGGGGTCCTGCTGGGACGGGGGTCCTGAGCAGCACAGGATGCCCCCACCAAAGAGCTGGAGGGCACTGGAGGCCCAGCCGATGTAGAGGGCAGCCCCCAGCTCTCTCTTGAGGGCCTCGGGCACCATGGGGTTGTAGAAGTTGCTGACGATGGTGTTGGCGGACCAGGAGACGGGGATGAGCAGCGTGATGCTGGCCAGGACGAAGATGGCACCTGCCACGATGGAGATCCTGGTCTTGGTGCTCTTGTCATCCACGCAGCGGGTGCAGTCCGCACCCGAGATGGCGGTGAGGAAGGCGATGAAGGCCACGAAGATGGAGGTGATCACCAAGGCACGAGCCGCTTGCAGGTCGGAGGTGAGCTCCAGCAGGGAGTCGTAGACCTTGCACTGCATCTGCCCCGTGCTCTGCACCACGCAGTTCATCCACAGCCCTTCCCAGAAGACCTGGGCCACCACGATGTTGGAGCCGATGAAGGCCGTCACCTTCCACATGGGCAGCGCGCAGGTGAGGATGGAGCCCAGCCAGCCCAGCACGGCCAGCGTCAGCCCACCCAGCTGCATCGTCATCGTCGCCATCGACAGCACCTGCGGGGACAGGGCACAGCCATCACAGACACGTGGCAGGGGGCATTACTGCAGGATGGCGTGGGGACACATGTAGCAGGGGGCATTGCAGGATGGTGTGGGGACATGTGGCAGGGGGCATTGCTGCAGGATGGCGTGGGGACACGTGGCATTGCTGCAGGACAGCGTGGGGGCACATGTGGCAGGGGGTATTGCTGCAGGACGGCATGGGGACATGTGGCATTGCTGCAGGACGGTGTGGGGACAGGTGAGGCACTGAGCCCCCGTGTCCCGGGGAGGCTGAGGTGCAGGAGCCCCCGTGTGTGGCGTTTCCCCCCACAACGTCCCCACGGCACAGGCCAGGCCCCCCCATCGCCCCGTGCCAGCTGGGTGGCGCATGGCAGGTGCTGGGGAGGGAACAGCTTCCAGGGAGCAGGACGAGGGGCCCGCTGCGCCCATCCCGGCACGTTCCACGGCACAGACCCCCCCATCCCACGCCCCGCTCCATTGCTTCACCTTCCTGGGCCACCAGCAGGGCGCCAGGGGACACGGGCAGGCGATGCAGCCCCCTGCCCTCGCCGCAGCACCGGCTGCTCCCCGTTGAAGGGCGGGTTTTGCTTTGCGCTCGGCAGCCGCGCTGCAGCGCCCTTTGGACCTGGGATTTCCCCTCCGGGGTGCTGGAAATGGGTCAGAGCTCAGGTCTGCCGCCCATCCTGGCCGTGGTGCTCAGGGCTTTCGGCAACACCCGCTCTCCCCTCGCACCGGGAGCAGCACCCAGAGGACAAACCCCCAGCGAGGCGCTCCGAGCCTGCTGTCACTGCAGGCGTCACCCCTCCAACAGGGCTGGCCGGTACAGGGGACACACACCGGACACGCTGGTGACTCCACCATGGTCCCACACGGCCACCGTGGCCCCAGGGCTCAGCCCAAATCGCTGCTCAGCCCCACACGGAGCAGAGCCCCCGTACCGCCGTGGGGCAGAGCGGACCCACGGGTGCACGCACCCGCTCTCGCCAGCCGGGACCAGCCAGGTTTTTATGAGCCCCAGCAGCAGCAGGGTATCGGCCGTGCCCGGCACACCCTGCGGCACTCGCCGGAGGTTTTGCCGTAGTTTCTCCACTCCTCCATTCCCGGTTTCGGTTTCTCTCTTCCCCCGTTGCGTCCCCACTCCTTCCTCAGCACCCATCATCCCTCGGCACCCCGATGGACACCCAGCACTGGGACTTTGCGCCTGGCCCAATCCACGAAAGCCCTTTTGGGCCAAAAAAATAAAGTCCCTCTCCCCACAAAAGGGAGACCAGCCTCCCAGCAGGTCGGGGGGCCAGGATGATGGGAAGCCATCCCAGGAGTCCCTCCCCAGCCAGTGGGACCCAGACCAGAACAGGGCACACGACCACCCGCAGTGGGGACGAGTGGTGGCCCGGCAGATCCAGGCAGGGATGCTCGCCGGAGCATCGTGCTCACGTTTCCACCTGGCCACCGGCACCACGGGACCGTGGGACCCTTTTCCACCATCTCCCAGTGAACGGTGGCGGGATCTGGGAGCCCTCAAGCCCCCAGACCCGGATGAGACACCCAGAGCCAACATCACATAGCGTCCCCGCACACCCCGAGGCGGGAGGGAAGGACGTTCCCAAGCCGGTGTAGCACCGGCTGCGCTCCGGCACGGCTTGCCATGCCGGAAGCGAGATAGGCAAAACACCCGGTGCTGCCCACGCCGGCCCCAGGGTGCTCCCAGCCGGGGCTGTCGGTGGCCCCGGGGCCAACGCGCCCCAACCCGCCCTCGCTGGCGCCCATCACCTTCTTCCTGCTCCGGTGGGAAGATCGTGCCGGGACAGGCGTGGGGCAGCCCCGACGCTGCGTCCAGCACCACCAGGGCATCGTGCCGCAGAGGCACCCGTTGTCATCCCCGTGGGAGCAGGGGCCCGGGGTGACCCGGGGAGGGGATGATAGGGCTGGAGCCGGGTTTAGGGGTTGGCTGGGATCGCGGGAGGCTCCGGAGTGCGGATCTGGGGAATCTCAGAGGGACGGGGCTCCGTGGCACAGGAGCGCCGGGCTGTCCCACCGCCGAGGCGGGTGTTGGAGCGGGTAAAGAAAACGAAGCACAGCGGGGTCTGAGCAGCTGCCGTTTAATGTGGGAAGGCTGCGACGGTGGGGACGGGGGGCAGCACAGCCGGGGAGGACACCAGGAGCCACCCGCTCCCGCCCCCAGCTCAGGCGCCCCTCTCGGGGGATGCCGAGGGGAGCCACGGGGCCGGGTGCACCCCACGGGACGGGGCTGGCGGCGGGGGTCGCTCCCCTCCGTGGTGCGGGTGCACAGTCCCGCTCCGCTCCCGCTTCCCCGACCGGTTTTCCCAGCCGGGCCGCTGCCTTCCCACTCCCAGGATAATGATGCCCCCGCCCCGGGGAGCCGCCGCCAGAAATGGTACATTGGTACAGCCGCTCCAAGCCCCGAAAGTAGGTCAAAGTCAGAATTCAGGGTACGGGCAGGCGAGAGCCCCCGCCGCCCCTCAAGAGCCTGTCGGGGTTTGCAGAGCCATCCACGACCCCGTGACCAGGTGGGACAGGTCTGCTGTCCCCACCGGCGCCACCGCCCACCCCAAGGGACGCATCCGCGGGGGGGTTTGACCCTGTGTCACCCGCGGGACGGGCCGCGGGAGCTGCGTCACCGCGTGGCACACCCCGATACCGGGAGCAGGGAGATGCTCCAGGTGGGGGAACGGGTGGTGTCTCGGAGAAGATGCTGCGGGGGGAGCAGGACCCCCGCCGGGGTGGNCCGGGGTGGGGAGGCAGCCGGGACAGGGTCTCCCTCTTCCCCGCCTCAACCGAGATTAAAGAACCAGCTTCAATCCCCCGGGGAACAAAGGCAGCTCTGTCTGCACCCCCCCCCCGCACCGCCCCGGCACCCAGCCCTCCCCATCCCGGCACCCAGCCAGCCCCCAGCCTGGCCCGGGGGGGGTCCGGGAGCCAGCAGCACCCCAGGAGCTTCCCAGCTCCCCGGTGAGGCTGGGGGGATCCAGGTGGGCACGGCGGCTCCTAGACGTAGTTGCTGGCTGGCAGCGAGCGAGCGGCCGTGAACTTGGCAGAGTAGGGCTTCTCGCCCCGGGGGGGGCAGGTGCAGCAGAGGATGCCCCCCCCCAGCAGCAGGAGCGCAGAGGCCGCCCAGCCCACGTAGAGGGACGACCCCAGGTCCCGCTTCTGGGATTCAGTGACCAGCGGGTTGTAGAAGTCCCGGATGACGTTGTTGGCCGACCAGGAGACGGGGATGAGGATGAGGACGCCGGCAACGATGAAGATGACGCCGGAGAGGATCATGACCTTGGCTTTGGCAGTGTCGTCCTCCACGCAGTTGGTGCACTTGCCACCGGCGACAGCGAGCAGGGTGCCCAGGACGGCCAAGACGATGGCCACCACCACCATGGCACGGGCGGCTTGCAGGTCCTGCGGCAGGGCCAGCATGGAGTCGTAGACCTTGCACTGTATCTGCCCCGTGCTCTGCACCACGCAGTTCATCCACAGCCCTTCCCAGATGATCTGGGCCACCACGATGTTGTTCCCGACGAACGCCGTCTCCCGCCACATGGGCAAGGCGCAGCAGAGGATGGAGGCCAACCAGCCGATGACGGAGAGGGCAATGCCCAGCACCTGCAGCCCCATGGAGGCCATCGCTCGCTGCCCGCACCCCTGCCCGCCTCCCGCAGCGCAGTGCCGGCTGCCGGGACCATGGCAGGCGTTATATGCCTTCGCTGAGGGAGGAGCGCCGCCACCGCCGCCGTCCTGCCGCCGGCACCGGACGGAGGGGTAAAACCAGTTTCCCGGGATTCCTCCGCTTGGATTTCTCCCCAGAGCAATGACACTTAATATCACAGCTGCTCCCACAGAGGAGGACGCAGGGGACTGGGATCAGGCCACCCAGGTGCCAGAGCGCGTCCCATCGCCCGTGGGCAGGCGGGAGATGCCAAGGGCAGCCACCGGGGCTCAGCTTGGGATGCTAAATGGGAAAAGCGGGTGTCCAGGCACCGAGATGTCTCTGCCATCGCTGCCAGCACCTCCTGCTCCATCCCCCAGATGGGGTCCCTCCGTGCTCTTGCGCCTCAGTTTCCCCCCCAGCTCACGGAGCGGCTGCTCCGGCAGCGATCCAGCCTCCGGCCCCCGCAGCCCCATGCCGGGGGAGCAGCAGGCTGCCCCTGCCCTGCTGCTGGGCTCTGTGCCCGGCAGGACACAAGCGGCTCTTGTTCGTTCCCTGGCGTCCGTACCAGCTCTTCCCAGCCCTCCGCCAGGCCCCGGGCGGGAGGTGTTACCGCCCAGGCCCAGGAACCGGTTGGAGCGGCCGCTGACTCCCCCGCCGAGGAGAGACGGCGCTGCCCGGGGCGAGGGGGGGGCAGACCCCAAAACCCACCCCACCTTCTGCTCCACCGCCCAGCCAGAGTTCACACAGCATCCCGCGGTCCCAGCCCTGCCGACATCCCGCTGCCGGCCGGGCACGGTGGGTCGGGGCCGTGGGGGGGCAGAGGTGGCCTCACGGTGTCCCACGGGGGACCGGGGTGCCAGGCGCAGGCGGGGCAGTGGCACCGGCAGGGCCACGGGGGGGTGGCAGCCACACTCGCTGGCCAGGCTGTGCCGACACCGGTGCCGATGCAGACACCGATGCTTTGGGCACTGCCCGACCTCTCCTCCGTTAATCCGCACGCGTCCCCTCCCTGCTACTTCCAAAGCCTCTCCAGGCGCAGCACGAGGCCAGACAGACCGCGAGGACGGACAGATGGACATTGCACCCTTTCCCCACTCCTGCTTAATCCTGGGCCTCCGGAGAAGATAACAGGGCCTGAGATAATCTTGGTTTTCCCAAGCACGGGGGTTACCGATGCAATCAATCACTCGTGCTAATTGCTCAGCGCGACGGGCTCTAGAGCTGCCGCTGCCCACGCCGGGACGTCCCCAGCCACCGTGTCCTAACGCGGCGGGACGAGCGGGGGGGGTCGGTGCACCGCCATGGCGTGAGGATGCCAACGGGGGGCTGGCAATGCTGGAGACACTGGGACTCGGACCTCGCGGCAGACCCTGACCCGCGGGGACCAGACGGGGTCCTGCCTGCCCAACCTGCGCCAGAGGAGCCACCCAGGTGCCCAGCCACGCTGGGGTGTTCCGTGTGTCCTGCTGGAGCGCCCACATTGCTGGAATACCAGCATGGCCACCCCGGGGCCGGAGCCTTGTGGTCAAGGGCACCCTTTAATCTGCATCCCCGGCGGGGCCGGGCTCTGCCTGAGGCTGAGCGTGGCTTTCGCCTCCCAGCCGGCTGCCCTAACCGCCAAATTATTTGGGGTTGGAGAGAGGCACGCACCCACGTGGGAGCGCACCTCGCTTGGGCCGTGTCCCCCGCAGGCACGTGGGGACGTGCCTCTGGGCTGGGGACAAATAGCCAGGTGGGGACAGGGACACCTCCGCGCACGGAGCACCAAACACCCGAGTTGCTCACGCTGCCCCTCTGAGCCAGAGCCGGCGCCAGCACGGCCCTCCGACAGCCAATTACTGTCATTAAAGCCAGAACGTGACATATATTCAAACCGGCGGCTGCCACCCAGGAACAGCCCCTTCCCCGCGTCCCCCAGCCACACACAGCCAGTGTCCCCGCGCTGCCGGCCAGCAGGACAGACAGACAGACGTGGGCTCGGCGGGGAGCGGAGGCGCAGTGACAGACCCTGGGGGCAGCGCCCTGTCCCCAGCGCTGAGCCGGAGGACGCTGGTGGAGCGCGGGTGGGAGCACAGCACCGCCCAGCACCTCCCCACGCGCCGTTTGGGGCCGTCGCCGCGTGGGCACCGTCCCACAGCCCCATCCCAGCTTCCCACAGCCGGGTGCATCCCGCAGGACCTCAGCCCTGGCTTCATCCCAGTGCCGCCTGCAAGGGGACCTGGCGCAGGAACACGCCGTGATGGGACCACGGCCCACCCGCTCAGCAGGGAGCTCCTCCACCCCAAAACAGGGTGCTCACCCCATCCCAAGCCTTTGTCACCTGGCTGGGTGTGGGTGCCCTGCCCCAAATCCACCAGGATTTGCAGGGTGGGGGGACCTGAACTCTCGTCCCTCCTCCACCGCACACTAACGGAGCTGGTGACAGCAAAACTCCCATCCGGCACATCAGCCACCGGCCCTCTGCCAATTGTCCCCGCTTCATCGGGATGGGGACGTGCCACAGCCCCACGGCTGGGCAGCAAGGCCACCCCCAGGCAGGGAGGTGGCACTAAACCCGGTGTCACCACAATGCCGGGCACCGCCAGGTGCGTGGCAGCGACTGCACCACCCTGACCTTGCGCAGGGCAGAGGACACCCCGCGGGGAGAGGGATCGGGGCACAGACCCTCCGCCAAAGGGCTCGGGGACATCTCCACCCGGGAGACGGGTGACATTCCCACCTCACGCGCACGCCCGGCACGGACGCAGCCCCGCACCGCTGAGCCAAGAGCCCCTCATCCCCCAGCACCCGCGCGCAAACTCGCCGCCCCGGCTACCTCGAGGTCCCAAAAAGGCGGGTGGGAGGCAAGCGGTGACCCGCCGGGATCTCTGGCTTCACATCCGCCGAGCGAGGCACGGCCACCGGCCCTCCCACTCCACCGGCACGGAGCTAGGCAGCCTCTCCCCACCAGCAGCCGGGGATTAGTTACTGGCAGCCCAGAGACTGAATGTTCCCAAAAAAAAAGTCCTTGCCCAACATAACCCCCCCTCCGACGGGCTCAAATATGCAGAGTCAGGTTGTTTCCCGCTACGGAACAGCACAGTCTTATCGGCTGAGCAGGAGCCGGGAGCTGTGGGGTCCCTGGGGGGACGCAGCCACCAGGCAGCCAGTGCTGCTGTGACAAACGGGACCTTCGGCCCGAAGTGACTCCGAAAATAAAAGCCCCGAGCAAAAAAGTGACCGAACGGGGAAAATACGCCCAAGTGCTGCCGAGGTGGTTGTCAAAGGGATGGGGGAGACGATGGCCACGGCTCAGGAAGGGGGATATGAGCGGTGCAAGAGGGGTCCCCCCACGGGCGACCCTCGGAGGGAGGAGGGCGCTGCGGCAAAGCCCCTGGGGAAGCCCATCCGCAGCCGTCGGGATGGCGATGCCCCGGGCGCGCGGAGATTTCAGACATCCCGGCATCCCTCGGGCAAACCGCCAGCCCCCTGCCAGGTTCCGCCGTGGACCGTGGTGCCCCCGCTGCCCCCCAGCTCCCCATGTGCCGGCCGGGCGCCGGCGTTGCCGACAGCTCCATCCCCGCCCCGCCGGCAGACAGAGCCACCATTGATGCTCAGAGCCGCCTTACCTGCTCGCCGCCGCCGCCGAAGGGGCTTCAACAATGGGCTGCCTGTGTGCCCTGGCCGGGGCAGAGCCAGCAGCCCCGCGCCTGAAATATAAGCAGCCCAGGCAGCGTTTACCGCCCCGGCCCAGCTCCCCCGGGGGGGGAAACGTGCCGTCACTCCCAAGACCGCGGGGGAGAGGGAACACCCCAAACCCTGCGCCAGGTGCCGGGCGCACGTGAGCGGGACGCAGCACCCGGGGCAGTTTCTGCTGTCACCTCCCGCTCACCCCCAGGGGGTTGGGTACATGGTGGGGACAGGGGGATGACCGCCATGGGTGTCCCCCCCCTCTCCCGCCCCCGCAGCCAGCGCAGGTGTCCTTCCCGCCGCACGGGCCACCAAACCACCGATGCTCCCGTGACCTTTGCTTTGACCTTCATCTGGGGGTCACCACACATCGGTGGCTCCGTGCGGCCACCCCACCTTGTCCCCATCCCGGGGGACGTGCGGCGGGTGATACTCCCCATCCCTTTCCCAGCTGCGGGGGGAGAGCGGAGGGGCTTCACCGGGACGGGGACGCAGGAGCAGGAGGGATAGGGATGCTCCCAGGACTCCCACAGGGATGCCGGCCCCGCTCAGCTGCTTTCGGTAAACACCGGCAAGCTGCTTTGCTGGCCACAAGAATGCGTCCCGAAGTGCGCGGCGGCGGCCGGCACCCCGAAACCCCGGTGATTTGCCCCTTCCTCCACCGTGAGTCAGGCAGCGGCGGCTGCCCCGGGCCAGCACGGCACCGCGCACAGCCTGTACTTTGGGCAATTTGGGATGACGAAGTGGGGACGCGGCGTGTGGGGCTCTGATTGCAGGGTCGGGGGCTGCGGCGTTTCGCCTGCCCCGTCTCAGCCTGTCCCTGCCCCAGTAGCCCCTGTCCCGGGAGCAGAGTGCCCCCTGCCCCACATCCCTGCCTGCGGTGTTCCCCTCTTCCCACAGCCCTACCCGGAGTGTTCCCTCTGCCCCACATCCCTGCCTGCGG
>VZSF01004952.1:0-22718 GCA_013398295.1 Chionis minor
CCCCCAACCTGTACTGGTGCAGGTTGGGGGGGTGGGTTATTCCTCCCCGGGGAAGCGCAGGACCCTGCACTTGCCCTTGTTGAACTTCCTGAGGTTTCTCTCCCTGCCCAACTCTCCAGCCTGTCCGTGTCCCGCTGGATGGCGGCGCGGCCTTCCGGGGTGTCACCCAGCCCTCCCAGTTTGGTGTCACCAGCAAACTGGCTGACAGGACGCTCCATCCCTTCATCCGGGTCGTTGATGAATACACGGACCAGGACTGGAGCCAGTGCTGATCCCTGGGGAACACCACTGGTCCGAGACCTCCAACGAGACTCCGGGCCGCTCATCCCAACCCTCTGAGCTCTGCCATTCAGCCAGTTTTCCATCCATCCATCCCATAATTCCTAAGCTTGCCTACGAGGATGCCGTGGGAGACGGCGTCGGCACGGGAGGTTCAAATTCCTACTTATTTTTCCATCTCGGGCAGCTTAAAAAAAAAGGGGACGGTAATTAGTTCATCCACCTGCTGCAAGATTAAGCAGCTCCTGCAAGGCCAAACCAGCCACGAGGGGCCAAATCCTGATGTTTTTAGGGAATTGCGAAGCCCGTGGCTGAATCATTCCCAAAGAAGATCCGGCGGAGGCAATGAGGGCTACGGGAAAGGCCGGGGAAAAGCAGGAATGCTTAATTGCTGGCTCGCTAACGGGCTCCGGCTGGGGGGAGGGATGAAAACATCCCGTTTTTGCCGACCAGCCTACGGCATCCAGGGCTCCGGGCAATCCCGTTCCTCGTCAAGCGGATTGAGGGATAAAAAAACCTCTCCTTGGCTTAAAGGAAGCTGGGAAAAACCCGCTATCGGCACCGGGAAGTCAGGAGGAATCGCCGTGGCGGGTGCTGAAATTTAATGGGGAGAGGAGAAATACAAGAAGGAGATGTTTTCCCGCCCTTATCCTGCTGGGATGCGGAGGCGGGAAGCCGAGGTGGTATCCCTGGATCATCCCAACTCAGGGCAACGGCCCTTTCTCCGGCAGGGTCTCCCGAAAAAACACGGGGAAAGGACAATTTCTACCCTTGCCGAGGCTGAAATAGATTATTGGGAGCGTCTGCCTCTGCGTGCCGCCTGCCGAGGATCCCCGCTCCGCGCTTTCCGCGCCGGAAGGAGCCGGCCGAGAGATTTCACGCCGTCTCCTGAGCAGCAGTGAAAGCAGAACTCGAATTTAGGCTAAAAAAAGACCCAAAAAAAGGCATTTCCCCCCCGACGGCGGCGCTGCCGACCGTCAGAAACCTTCCGAGAGCGGGAGGAGAGACAATATGAAGGGCAACGGCCCGCGTTCTCCTCGCGGAGGGGCCGGAGGAGGCCAACGGGAGCTTTTTCAATAACCTGGAACTCCTGAAAGGAATCAAAGAGGGTGGGAAAGTAGGTCAAGGCCGCGGGGGAGCGCAGAACGAGCGCGCGGGGAGGAAAAAACTTGAAAAGCCGGCAAGAAAAGGAGGGCGTGACCCGAGAACCGGAACGGGAGGAGGGTCCCGAGGGCAACGTGAAGCCGGGAGAGAGGCGACGGCACCTCCGACCTCCTCCGGACACAAGAGGACACGGCTCCGAGCGACCCGACCTGGCTTTGAAGCAGGTCTCGCTGGCAGCCGGGGTCAGGTTGGGACCTCCCAAAAGGGTTTTTTTTTTTTTCTAACCTCCGGTCATCCACGATTAACGCGGCCGCGCCGGAGCGTTCCTCGCCGGAAAGGAGGAGGAAAAGCCACGTCCACAAAGCGGCTCCATTCCTTGGCCGAGGGCGAGAAGAGGAAGCAAAGGTCAGGATGGAAATCGGAGCCGCTGCCGAGCTGCGCCGAGGTCTTTGCTCTCGAGTCAAAGTGTTGAGGAAGAAATGAAGCTCAAAGAAACCAGAAAATGGACAATAAACGTTCTCCGTGCCGCTGGAAGCACCTTCTCCTGATCTTCCCCCCCCAGGGCTCTCGCTGAGGCTCGGACTGTGGTTGTCCCCATCCCAGGCACCACAAAGTCACGGGATCCTCCCGGCATCGCTGGCTAAAAGGAGGAGGAATCGGAGCAGCTACAGAGTCTCTGCCCACTTGTAGCTCCCAGCAGACCACACCAGGGTTCCCCTTGGCCACCCCTAAAATCACTTTTGGAGCCCTTGACGCTCGGCCCCCGTCTCTTTTTTCACCCGTTGTCCACTCTGTTCTCCACATCTCCTGGAGGGAAGCCCCGGAAAGAGGGATCCGGAGGGTTCGGTTGATGGGAAGCTCAACGGGAGTCAACCGCGTGTCCTCACGGCCAAAAGGGCCACCCGTATCCTGGCCACAGCGAATCGGTCGGAAGATGGAGTCCTGGGGGTGGTTTGGAGCTCCACAATTTAGGAAGGACAGGAAAACCACTTGAGGGTGTCCAGAGGCCACGCTATTCCCGACACAAGCCAGGATGCTGGTAGCCTCCTTGGCCACCTGGGCACGCTGCCGGCTCATCCCACTATTCTCCGGGCGGTTTTCCAGCGAAAGGACTCGTGAGGAGCAGTTGAAGACACCAGGGTCGGCCAGCCTGGAGAAGAGGAGGCTGAGGGGCGACCTCAGCGCCGTCTCCCAGTTCCTTGTGATGGGGAGGGGAAGAAATGGAGATGCCGGTCTCTTCCCTCGAGGATCTGGTAGGAGGATGTGAGGGAACGGCTTAAAGCTGCATCCAGGGAAGTTGAGGTCGGCTCTTGGGGAGAAGTTCCTCATGGAGAGGGTGGTCAAACACCGGTCCGAGCTCCCCAGGGATGGGGTCACGGCCCCCCAGGCCTGGTGGTGGTCAAGAAGCATTTGGAGAAGGCTCTTAGAGGGTTTAACTTCCAGGTTGCCCCGTGTGGAGTCAGGAGTTGGGCTCGAGGATAATCGTGGGTCCGTTCCAACCCAGAAAATTCCAAGAATGTTTCTGAAAACTGTGCTTCACCGAGGGGGGAGGCAGGGACACCTCCCGCCGGATCAGGTCACTCCCAGCCCCGGCCAACCTGGCCTTGACCCTCTCCAGGGCTGGGCCAGCCACAGCTTCTCCGGGACACCCCGGCCAGGGGCTCCCACCCTCCCGGCCCAGAATTCCTTCCCAAAATCCCCGCTCAATCTGGCCTCTTTCCATATAAAACCGTTCCCCCTCATCCCATGGCTCCAATCCCTGATCCCGAGTCCCTCCCCAGCTTTCCTGGAGCCCCTCGAGGGACTGGCAGGGGCTGGAAGGTCCCCCCGGAGCCTTCTCCAGTTATCCCAATTCTCCCAGCCTGCCCTCCCAGCATCTCCAGGGCCTCCTCCAGCCCCACTCCACCACCTCCATATCCTCCTGTTGTCAGGATCCCCAAAGCCAGGCACAGGATTCCAGGTGGGATCTCCCCCCGGCGGAGCAGAGGGGCAGAATCCCCTCCCTGGCCCCGCTGCCGGGGATGCAGCCGGGAACGTCGGCGCCTTTCCGGGCTGCCAGCACGGGAAGAGAGGAGGAGGAGAAATCCGAGTCCAGCAGAAGAACTTTGGGGTTGGGGATGGTAAAGGAGACCGTGGGGCGTTAAATCAGGGGAAAAATAAAAAAAGAGGGAGAGGAATGGGAGGGTGACGGTGCCAAGCCGGCGAAAGC
The DNA here is from genome assembly GCA_013398295.1 of Chionis minor. Lineage (NCBI taxonomy): Eukaryota > Metazoa > Chordata > Aves > Charadriiformes > Chionidae > Chionis > Chionis minor. The sequence continues at coordinate 3,593 of VZSF01004952.1, forward strand.
ATTCCGGAGGGGGGGAAAAGAGCCAGGTGAGGCAGGCCGTGAGGACGGAGAGCCGCAAGCCGTTTTGGAAGAGGACGCGATTGCCCAACGCTTCCCAGCGCCTGCCAAGAAGCGCCACGTGTTCTCCGAGGCGGCTGCCAGGATTTTCGGAGCCAGGAGATCCACAAACAGCCGCCGTCACGAGCCCAGCCGGGATTTAAGGAGGCGGCTGCGGCAGACGAGGGCAACACCTTCACCCGGGGAAAGCCACCACCGAGCGGAGGGACCTCCCCGGAGAAGCCACCAACTCCGTAAAGACGGTTGGGGACAGCTTGGGAGCCAGCGCTCTCGCAGGAAAGGGCGGAAAAATCCGCCCCCCCCCCCCCAAAATCCCAGTTTTTAGACTTTTAAGCTGTTCGAACCCAAAGCAGAGCGAACGTTGCAACCCACGGGGACACGTCCGGCGTTTCGGGGAGGGTTCAGGCACGTTGGGAAGGGACTCGCCACGGATCGAGGGTCTGAAACCCGGCCCAAAAAGGGGAACAAAAAAAATTGCAAGATCGGGGGCTACGGAAGGGCAGAAAACCCGTTGTCTCCCCTTTTTGCGGGTAAAACAATCCGGAATCGATTCAGGTATTAAAAATAGCGGAGATCTCAGCGGGTGAGGGGTGGTGACGGCAGCGAGGGCGATGGTGGAGTCTCCAGCAGAGCCCGGGTTGCTTTAGGTGTAGTTTTGCTTAAAAAAAAGGGTTTTTTGGGGGGGTTTGTTCTGTTTTTAAACAAGCAGCCACAGGTAGGAGACCGGGACAAGCAAAAAGCTCATGAGCGGAGCGAGCGGGCGTTGAACCCAGAGCCTTTTCCCAACGCCGCTCTTCCTCTCTCCTCCGTATCCCACCTTTTCGAGCAGCTCCGGGAAGGGAAACTTCCCCCCCCGTTCCCCCCCAGGACCGAAACGTTCGGGTCTCACGGCGCTTCCGTTACAATCCCAAGAAGGGCGAGCACCGCCGGAGTCGTGGCGTGGCTCTCCCGCCATCCCGGAGAGCCGAATCCTCCCGCCTTCGTTTCCTGCCGCTTCGTTTCCTCGTTAGAAACCGCAAAACCGCAGCCGGGGCAGAAAAACGGTTCCCCGAAAAGAGGGGTTTTTTTTTTTCCCCTCCCCGCCCTCCCGTGACGATGGGGGTTTCGGTTAAGGCTCGACCGATATTCGTCGCTCGTAAGAGCTCGAGAGGCATTTTCCAAGCCTGGGGGAGTCCTCCTGGCGCTCCACCTGCCTGGAAGCGGAGAGGAAGGAAGCGGGAAGCGGAAGGAAGGAAGCGGGAAGCGGTGCGGGGAGGCCGAGCTGGCGGCATCGTCCCGTCAGCAGCCACCGGTGCGCAGAGATGTCACCGGGTCCGGTGCGGTGCCACCGCTGATATTTCCCCCCCCTGAGATCCTCCTGCCTGCCTCTCATTAACGCTCTCATTAACGAAGGCTTAAAACCCCTCGCTAAATTTAGGGAATGAGCGTAAAACCGGACGTTCACGCTACGCAGGTGCCCTTAAGGCTAGCTCCCGGCTCCGGCTTTTTGCACGGCGGCAAAGAGCCAGGAGAGACGCAGCCACGGGGACAAGCGGGTTTAAAAAAAAAAAATATATATAAATAAAACTACAAAATAAATCCAAAATCCTCCCCTGGCTACAGATTCAGCATTCCCCCTCCTCAATCTCCAAACCCCTCCCTTCACCGTTTGCACAGCTGCCTCCCCGCAGCGAGAGTTAAAACAAATATTGCCACGCAACCGTCTCCAACGGGGTTAAATATTCTTAAAACGGGGCGCTCGAGGGATAGTTTTTTAGCGCAAAGCCAGAGGTCGTCCCTTTTCCCCCCCATTCGCCCCCAAAAAGTGGCGTTTGGGGCTGGAAGGAAAAAAAAATCAAGGAGCGTTTCGAGTCCGTCTCCGCCAGCTCCGGAGCGTAACTAAGAGACTGGGAGTGAAATACAAAAGCCGGTCACCGATCGCTGTCTCCACGTGATTCTCCGCCCGGGCTTCGGTTACACAACAGGTTGCCGGGCTGGGGATTTTTTTTTAATTATTATTTTTTTAAAAACATTCCGAATTTACCCGTTTTCTCGGCATTGTCCCCCAAAGCCACCGCTTGGGAAGGAAACACGGAGCGCGGGAGTTTAAATCCAGGAGCGGCGGCTTAAAAGGGTTGGAGCTTTCGTTCTTCCGCAGGTCCCGCTCCCCCCACGCGTGTCCGTCCTCGACCTTATCCGGGTTTAAATCCAGCGCCGGAGCAGACCGATATTAAGCTCAAATTCAACCGTTTTTACCCAAGGAGGCCAATTCCCAACCGGATTTCTCCCGCAAAACACCCACCAGCAACGGGAGACGGGCACAGCAAGGAGCTGGCGACGTTCCCAACCCCGGAAAATTAAATTAAAAAGAAACAACTTGACGTTGCCCGAACCGATAAACACGATTGTATTTCAAGACTTTTTTGGGGGGTTTTTTCTTCCCACACACACCCCCCCCCCCCTAAAAATTCCCACTGGGGACATTTGATTTTAGATCTGCCTCGTTAGGAACGGCGGGAACCTCTTCTCCGACGAGGAGTTGTCACCGAAGGGTGGCCGCGAGATGCTTCCTGCCCTTCTTAACTCCCAAATATCCCAGCTGGTGGCTTTGTCACCATCCAAGGTTTTGCCAAGGGCAAGGAAGAAAGAGTTTGGCTCCGTTGGCGTTTTAATTTGCATCCGTCAGGCTCAAGGCTCGTTCCAAAGAGCCAGCTGGGAGCAGCCTGGAGGAGCCAGGATTACCGGCTCTTCGGAATTTCAAGTCAAGGCATCTAAAATGGGATTGGGCTGAGCGGAACCTCCCGAGAAGCTGCTTCAAGGACTTCAAGAGGCCACCAGAAGCCCCAGGTGTCAGTAGGTGGTTGTTTTTCCTAACGCACAAACACGTTTTTAGTCTCCCTTGCCAAGTTTTTGGTCCAAACTCTTTTTTTTTTTGGAATTTTTGGCAAAACCCGGAAGCTGTTTGGGCCGGGCTCTGCTCTGGAACCAACAATCCCACGGGAATAATTCCCGTTGACGGCGGGCGACCAGCTCAGACACAAATTTGGGAAGGACCCTTTATGCTCCCCCCACGGTAACGTAACGCCCACGGAAAATAAACAGCCAAGGGGTGAATCCGGATTCCGCCGGGGACCGGAGGGCGCATCCCGCTTTCTGCCCGGCCGGGCGCTGTCAACGCGCACCACGCTCTTCTCCTTTCCTCCAAGGATTTGCCAACTTTTGGGAGTTTCCTCCATGGAAAACTCCTTCCTAAACACCACGTTTCTCAAATGACAGAGCCCCGGTGGGATGCGAATTCCGCCCCCCTCCTCCATCCACCCCTCGTGAGATGGCACCACCCGGCTCGTCTCGCCACCGTCCATCTATCCCAAACCGGCATCGTGTTCCACAGGACGTGGAGCGTCAACGATGGAGATGGAGAAACCAACACCTGGTTACGCCGATAAAACCCTTTCCCTGGAAATACCCAACCCTCCAGCAAGGCTCTGCTCAGCAGGACGCGACCGTTTGGGATTATCGAAAGCGTTCCCGGGCTTAGCACGGGATTTTCCGGGCCACTTACTGTCTCTGTAGGACTGTAGGGACTCATCTCCCCAAGACGGAGGGAACGGGGATAGAGGCGACCGTGGAATGCTGCACTCGGACATGGGGGTCATGCTCTTGCGAGGCACGAAGCCGTGAGCTTCCCTCTCCCGGCTCGGAGACGAGGGTTCCGCTCCCATCGCCGCTTGCAGCATGGGATGCTCCGCCGAGTTGGCCAACAGCTCCTTGAGGATGTTGATGGGCGAGATGGTGAGTTCCCAGTTGGTAATCCCAAAGTCTCTCAGGTGGGCCCTGGCGTGGCTGGAAAGACCCGCTCGCGTGTCGAAACCGGCCCCGCAGAATTCGCATCGCATCAGGCTGAAAGTACTCGGGTCGAAGTTCGCAACTGCAGAAAGAAGGGCAGAGAGTCAGCGGTGCCGCAAAAAACCCCGGCATTGGGCCTCCGAGGAGGGATTGGGGGGAAGCGGGGAGGGTTTCATCGCACCCCGGGCCAACCGTACGCCGCCGGTCGTGCCGTGGCCACCGCAGGTCCGGTTGACCACGGCGCCATACGTACCCAAGTTCTCGGTGAGAGGAGGAAAAACCCACCGGTTAAAACAAGAAAATAGAAAGCACGGTGAATTGAATACATACTACCTTTTTTCTTCTTCTTTTGGAAGGAAAATTTTTGCTCAATAGCTTTCACTTCTTCCGCTGAGATGAAGTGACGGACGTTGTAGCTCACCCCCACCCTGTTGAGGTGGCCCCGCACGTGGTTCGCCAGCCCGATCCCGTTGTGAAACCTGTCCGGGCAGTAGGGACATTTCCTCTCCTCGTTCTTCAACATGGGCGAGTCGGAGTCCAAGAGGTCATCGAGCTCCAGAGGACCCTCCAGAGGAGCGTCCAACAGGAGCACATCCAAGGGAAGAGGCTCTTCCATCATGAAGTCCTGGGAAGGGAGGGTTGTCTTCTTCTTGAACGGCTTCCCCCGGGGCCGCTTCGTCGCCTTGGGGTGCAGGTTGACCTCCTCCAGGAGGACGATGGGGACCATCTTCCGCAACTGTTGCTGCTGCTCCTCGGAAGCGATGGAAGAATTCGTGGCTTTCAAGGTGTCTCGGAAGGTCCGCTTGAGGTCTAAGGCAGCTTGAGGGATGGTGACGGCTTTGACGCCTCTGTTATCCCCCAAATCTATTTCGGCGCTTACGGAGATCTCCTCTTCCATGCTCCCGGCGTCGCCGGCCAACATCCACTTCTGCCTGAGCTCCTCCAGCCCCATGGGGTGGCTCCTGAGGGCGTCACCTTCTCCTTCGAGGTGCTGAGCTGCCGCTTTTTTTTTCAGCTGCTGCAGAGCAAACTGGGAATATTTAGCGGCCGGCAAACCGGAGAGCCCCAGGTTTTTATGCGGAGCGGCGTAGGGAGCCGCTTTCCTGGCATGAAACCCTGACGTCTGGTAGTCCTTCTTACCAGCCCCGTTGCTTTTGTCCACCCTGGGGTGAGTCAGGGCGAAACCGTGGACCGTTTCGTAATGCGCCGCGCTTTCTTGGTGAGGCGGAGGGAAAAGCCGGTCCGTTTTGCCGAAATAATCCGTCTCCGCAAAGCGGGTTGGCCTGGCCGGGCTGTAGGCGTCTCTGCTGGTTCCCGGTTGATTGGGATCGTCCTCGTACACCTCCGCGTCCCAGGCGAGGTGGGAATGGGCGTATTTCATGTGCTCCTTGAGGATGTTCTCGTTGGGGGCCGGGAAGCTGCAGAGCACGCAGGTGCTGAGCCCTTTGCCGCCGGCGTGAGGTTGTCCCTGCATCTGCAAGGCCACTTGTTCATTCGGTTTGAAGTGTTTGTAGACGCCGTGCACGGGGCTATCCCGTATTTCTCCGCCGCTGGCGCTTCCGAAGAGATTCATGTTCTTCGCCCCTTGGTCCTTCCTCTCCTTGACGTGCATCTTGGCGTGTTGGACAAAGATCTTGGAGGAGTTCGTGCCAAAGACACACTTGGGGCACTGCAGCCGGGCTTCCCGGCCCTCGTCCGGAAACTCGTTCAACTTCTGGATCTCTTCGATGATTTTTTCCCTGGATTCTTGGTGGAGCCTTTTGTGCTGCTCCAAAGACGTGGGGTCTCCAAAGGCCCATCCGCACTCGTTGCAGCAGAACTGGCACTGCCCTCCCAAAGCGTCCCCGTCTTGGTCCCTCCCTGGTCCGCGATTATGCTGGAGCATGTGATCCATCAGATGTTCCTTCTTCTTGAAGTAAATGCTGCACTCGATGCAGGTGTAGACCGTCGGGTCCTCCTCCGGCCCCAGCTCCTCCTTCCCCTGCTCCTCCAACAAGACGCTGCACACGTAGGGCCTCATCTCGATGTCATAGGAGCTGCAGGGAGCGGGCTCCAGGGACACCAACGGGATCCGCTCCACCGAGTCTTCGGCGTTTACTGTCCAGGACTGTTTGCCGACGGCGAGGTCCGCGCCGAGCTGAAGACCCGGCTTCTGGATGGTCCACTCGGCCGCGTTGAGCGGGTTGATCTCGCCCAAGTCCGAGTCGACCATCAGCCCCTTCCTGTGGGCCGAGGAGCTCTCCAGGGATTTGGATTTGCCGAGGACGGGGTTTAGCGTTTTCCTGAACACCGCGGGAGTCAGCGGAGGAGGCACTTCCCGCACGGCCTGGCCCCGAAAGGGCAAGTTGGTTGCTACATCCGTTGGCTTGTTTACGTCTTTGTAGTGAGGACTTGGGCTTTTGCTGCGTCTCGAAATCCAGTCCACCCTCTGGATTCCCCTCTTGCTCTTCTCTAAGTGCTCTTTGCCGAGGCCTTCGAGTTGCTTTGGTTCATTTTTAAGGTATTTCTCTTCCCCGCCGCCGCCGGCTGCCCCAGCACAAGGGCTGGGCGTCTCCGCTGCCGCCTTGTCGCCTTCCAGGTCCTCGGAGTCGCTCTCCAGTTGCTCGGGATCCACCTGCACGGGATTTACAACCTGGGGCTCCGCGGCAAAGGCCGACTCCTTTACGCACCGCGCGTCCTTCGAGTCCTTCAAGCCAGAGAGTCTCTCTAAAGTGCTTTCTTCTCTCCCATCGCCCGCTCTCGTCTCCAAGGCGGAGGTGTCCCAGCTCACGCTGCCAGACACGGTCATGTTTCGCAGGTCTAGGGAGCTCCTGGCGTCCGTCCTGTACAAAGCCTTCTTGAATTCCAAACGTTCCTCGTTCGCGGAGCTGCAAAGAAGTTCGGAGAGTTAATAACCGGTTAAGGGGACAGTCCCAACCCTTCCATTTACTAAACGGGTTGTCCTACAACCCGCAGGCTGCGGATTTCATGTGGATTCCCACATGGCCCCAAATATTAAAGACTCGGGACAAAAAATAGAAGGCCAGAAGTCATCTCCCCCTTGGCTCCACCCCACTCTCTGCTCCTCCTTCCCGATTTCCCCTCCTCCTAAATTCCTCGGGATGCTTGGACACCTTCTTCCCTCCTTTCTACCCAGCTCAACAGGGATATTTGCTCTTAGCGATGACACTGGTCACTATCGGGCCAAAGAACGGGCCAACGAGCTCTTCCAAACTGCCTAAAAATGGACCGAAGTGCCAGCACGGACCACACCAACGGTCTTCCGAGACCAACGGATGGTTTGTCTCCGCGATTAAATGGAAGTCCCTGGGTGATCCCTCTCCACAGCAGGAGGGGGAAGCTTTTCTTCTCCACGCAGAGACCCCAAACCACAGTGGAGCCTCCCCATCCGCTTCCAAACCCTCAGGAAGAACCCCAAAGCTGGGAAGATCCCACCAGGCAGCATAAAAACCTCCACAGGGTGAGCTCTATGGTGGCACTTGGGTGGCCCCACGCCACCCAGACGGGTGCTGTGGGTCCCACCACGGCACCAAAGGTGTCTTTGAGTGTCTAGAGAGGGAGGACACCCACGGGTAGCCCCAGTCTGGTGGCTTTGAAAGTCCTACGCTGGGCTTGGAGGCTTTTTCCTGGAAGAAGGAGGGACACGGTGAGGGCGCCACAGAGGCACTCGATGTTCTCTGAGGTGCCGCGAGGGATTGGGGACCTCCGGCACGGGACCAACAGTTGGGAGAGAGGATCTGAAGAGCCTCAAGCCACTCTGCTGGGGTGGTGGGAGGCTCGGTGGGGAAGCAGAGAGCCTTGAACGGCACCAGATCCCCCCATTCAGGCTTCCGAACCGGGGTCTGAGAGATCCAGGAGCCCCGCGGTCCCCTGGGAGCAGCTTCACGGGGGTTTGGGAGAGGCCAAGCAGACTCGGGGCGTCCGCTGAGCTGCGGAGCGAGGGAAGACTCCTCCGTGTCCCCATCCCTTCCCTAAGGATGCGACCCGGCTTCCGTCCTCCGGCTTCACGCCCGGTTTCTCCCTCTAACGCAGCACCCGGCGTCGAGAGCGGGATGGATGCAGCCGGCCGCATCCCGGCTCTCTGCGAAACCATCCCTAGGGAAGAAGCCCACTGGACCGCGGGAGAGCCCACCACCCGGAGAAGCTCGGGGACTGGAGATCTCATGGAATGAGCTGCTTCAGAGCTGGCAAAACGCTATCTCACGGGTCAAGTTGTGCTGCCAGGAGAACAAAGCGCCTTTGTTGGAGACGGCCGGGCTGCCAGTTCCACACCGTTCTCCCGCTGCTCCTCTCCCTCTCTCCCCTCCTTTTTTTTTTTTTTGTGTTAAACCTATTTATTTCCAGCTTGTTGCCGGGAAAAGCCAAGTTTAGGAGCGAGCTGATCCTCCCCACCCCGTCACGCTCGCCCTCCCAGCTCCAAGCTTCGCCCTCTTTTCACTCCGGAGGCGTCACCGCGCACCGGAGGACGGGCTCGCCATTGTCCGTGGCACGCTCCCAGGGAAATGCCATTCCCATGTGCCCCGCAAACGTTATTAAAAATAACTCGCGGAGGAAACCGCTGGCCCAGGAAGGACGGAGTCAACGGCAGATACTAAAATAAACCCATTAAAACGTGCCGGGAATTGGGTGTGTTGTTAAACAGGTTAAGACAGAGAGCGATTCCAAGCCAGGTGCGGGTCCCCCAGTGCCACCGGGAAGGACACGACCCCTTGTGCCCTGGGCTGGCATCCCTAAATCCGCCTTTTCCAGGGTGTTCAGTGCTATTTGGGACACCCTTTAGCACCTTCGGGACACTCAAGGCAACCAAATCCAGCATCCCCCTCCCAGTTGCCCCAGCAGCACTGAGGGGAACCGGGATGGCTCCGAGGGGAACTGGGATAGCTCCGAGGTGTGATTTAGGGGGGGCAGAAGCAGGGTGGTTTGTTGGGAAGTGGGACAAACGGGATGGAATTAGGGCAGCCAAGAGGGGAGCGTGCTTGGCTGGCTCTAGGGGGACCTGCTGATGTCCTCGGTGGTGGAACAACCCTCTTCGGGGACAGCCAGGGAGATATTTTGGGGCTTCGTGTAACTGGAACAGCGGTAGGAAGGGGGAGACGGGCTGCCGGGCGCTCCCCGCTCTGCGAAATCCCTTGGGAACTTACCCGAGTTCGGTCCTGTGGGCTGTGGCCGGGACGGCACCGGAGAGGGCAGGATCAGGCTCATCTGCAACAGAGAGGAAAGCTCCAAGGTCAGTGCCCAAGTGAGGCTCCTTCCAACGCAATTTGCAATAAAGTCTTTATTTTTTTAAATTTTTTTTTTGGTGTTAAAAAAGCTTTCCCAGCAGATCAAACCCCCTCGGCTCCTGCCTGCCCGTCCTTCCCTCTTACAGCCGGGTCCGGATTACGGGAGGATTTCCGAGCCACACTTAAGAGGGTTTAATCCCGCGTGCAACTATTTGATGTATAATCGTTCCTGCGGCTAAGCAGTTTAACGGGAAGATGCTCCCGCCACAGAGGTATCCGGCACGGAATCGTGTCTGAGCGGCTGGATAAGGATTGTCTCGGTTCACCCTGTGAAGAAGACCGGTCCCCCCGGCATGACGGACAGAGCTGACGAGCCTCCCCGGTGCCGGCGTGCATCCCGGCCCTCGGAGCGGGACGCGGGGTTTTTCCAAGTGCCCGAGCACCGGTCGGGATTTGGTGGAGCTTCCCTTCGCTCCGGCGTCGGCCGAACCCCCACGACAGCTCCTCCCGGGCTAAATCCCTTCCAATCCTGCTCGCGAGAAAGTGCCGGGCAGGAATTCAGGCAGGCAAACGCCTCCTGAAGATCTGCAAGGTCTCCTGAGATACATCGGACCCTCCTTCCGGAGGAGGAGGAGGAATGCCGGTGGCTGCATCCAGCCTGGATCAAACCTACCTGGGCCCGGAGGCTCCGTCAGCCGGCGCTGAGCTCCGGACAGGATGTGGGGGGTCTCACTCTTCATGCCGGATTCCCCCCATCCTGGTCCGGCCACGCGTTGCCTGCTCCAGCTGCACGGAAAGCAGGGACTCGCTTGTTATCACCGGGAGCTTGGGGAAGCCAAGGTGTCACTGGGTGAATCCACACGGATTTCCTACTGCGAACCAGCCCCAAGCTTGCTGCTGGGACAAGGAGTTGTCCTGCACCCCTGCTCCCATCATCATCATCATCATCTTGGGTTATGGGATGCCCCAGCAGCTCATCCACAGGCAAGCAAGCCTGCCGCTGGGACAAGGAATTGTCCTGCATCCTTGCTCCCATCATCATCTTGGGTCATGGGATGACCCAGCAGCTCATCCACAGGCAAGCAAGCCTGCCGCTGGGACAAGGAATTGTCCTGCATCCCTGTTTCCATCATCATCGTCATCATCTTGGGTCACGGGATGACCCAGCTCCAGGGAAGCAAGCCTGCTGCTGGGACAAGGAATTGTCCCACATCCCTGCTCCCGTCATCATCATCATCTTGGGTCACGGGATGACCCAGCTCCAGGGAAGCAAGCCTGCTGCTGGGACAAGGAATTGTCCTGCATCCTTGCTCCCATCATCATCTTGGGTCATGGGATGACCAGCCCTAGGCAAGCCAGCTTGCTGCTGGGACGAGTTGTCCTGCATCCCCACTCCCATCATCATCATCATCTTGGGTCTATGGAATGACCAGCAGCCTGGCCCCAGGCAATCCAGCTTGCTGCTGGGACAAGGAATTGTCCTGCATCCCTGTTCCCATCATCATCATCATCATCTTGGGTCATGGGATGACCAGCCCTAGGCAAGCCAGCTTGCTGCTGGGACGAGTTGTCCTGCATCCCCACTCCCATCATCATCATCATCTTGGGTCTATGGGATGCCCAGCAGGCCAGTGGTCACCTCAGGCTCACCAGTGTGGTGGGAACCACCAGGAGGCCCCGGGAAGGTGGTGTCCACATCTCACTGGAGGCAGCAGCCCCAGCACCACGCGCGTGTGGAGGCTCATGGAGAAAGAGGGACGCACGAGGAGCAGCTTGGCCTCCACCACGCGTCCACCCACGACCCAGAGAGCCCTGAACGTTGAAGGCAAAGATGGGACAGAGCAGGAGCAACCTGCCCATCCTGGGAAGGAAACGGGGAACGCTTGGGAAATGCACGGCCGAGGAGATGGGTTTTGCCGTGATGGTCCGCCAAGAGTCTCCACAGCCCACACTGACCTCCATCCCCCTCCGGGATGGACGCAGCCGCTCCGAGTTTGTGTTTATTCCACAAATTACGGGTTACGCGCCATAAAACCAGGAGGAACGTGGTATTCAGGCCACCGCGCTGGTTATGGAGATGGGGGAGGCGGGGCAGGGACCTGCTCCGAAAGCGAAGGAGAGACGGGAAAAGCTTCCCAACCTTCTACCGCGAGGTGAGCCATCTCGGAGGTGAGACTTTCAATGGCTGAGCATCTCCAGCGTGTAGGTCTCATCCAGAGATGACGGGGTTCAAGACCTTGGATCTAGATGGAAAACCGGGACCACAACACCTTGCCGGGGTTTATCCGGCTGTCAGAGCTCCTCCCGGAGAGGTGGCAGCATCCCCGGCTCCCTGAGCGGGTCCTTTTGCCTTGAAAATCCTTTTGGAAAAAGCCAGCGGGGATGCAGGGCCAAGCTGCCGAGGTCACGGGAGACCAGCAGCGTTCCTTCAGGAAAGCCTGAGTCACCAAGCAGCCGGGGTGGGAATGCCAAGGCAAAGGAGGAGATTAAAAAAAAAAAACACCAAACAAAACAACCCAAATCCTCCCAAATCAGCAGATCTTAAACACATCCCTAAATCCCCAGTGCTGGAGCGGGGCAGAAAGCACGGATCGCCGGGAAAGGACGGTGGCAAGAGCCTTCCAGGGACTCTTTTGTTCTCCGGAGCTCCAGCCCGGCTCCTATTTTTAGAAACTGTCTCCTTTAGAGGAAAACACGCAGTGATTTATCTTTCTCCTGATGAGCACGTAACTGCACTCCCTGCAAATCCCGGTTTCTTGGAAACAGCCAGAGATGAGGGAGTTTAATGTCTTGGACTTCGGAGGCTCAAATTTACCCTCTATGGTAATCCAGCTCCTCCAAGCCCCGGAGCGCGGCTGCGGCTTCTCCCGAGAGAGCACGGCGAATCCGAAGTCATTTTCGAGCTCACGGTCTCGCCCTCCAAGAGGTCAAACCCCACCTCGTATCGAGGCCACGGGCCTTCTCCGTTTTTTCCCTTTATTCCAAGAGTTAAAGCAACCCGGCCAGGCCATCAAGATATTTTCCAAAAATAAAAAAAAAAGAGCCGTCACATGAGGCCAAAACACACACACACACAAAAAAACCCCAAGAGATAAGGGAAAAACCTGTAAATTGTCCAGCACGGGAGAAGTTCTGCAGAGATCGGGAGCTCTCGGAGACACGGCGGACGTGGCTGTAGGCAAATTTGGCGATGGTTAACCACGCCACGTTTCAAAGGTCACGGATTGAGAAATACCAACGTCTCCAGAAGAGCCCAAAAAGCCTCCTCGAGGCCGTCACGGTCCAGGGTTGATAAGCAGAGGTTAACGGCACGTTCGAGAAGCTCAATCACACCTCGAGGAGCACAAATTTTGCCTAAACCTCCACCAAAATCCACCAGGATGTGCCTTGAAGTGCTTTATCCGCACCGCCGCTCTCCCTGCGGCAGATGCTTCCTACCCAAAAGCTCGGTTTGATTTCGTACCGCAGCTCCTCAACCGGCGTTTTAAGACTTAACGACCCACCCAACGGGAGCTGTGATAATTAGCGAGGCTGCCCTGCTGCCTCAGGAGGTCACGGAGATGTTGATAGATCCAACATCCAACAAAACGAGGCCCAAAAAAAGGTCCCCGGATCGCGGTAGACTGTAGGACGTGATGGAGAAAGACAGGTTGGGGGAGTTGGGCTCGTTCTGCGGCAGGATGAGAACGCAAAGGTGCTGCCTCCAACCAGGAATTGGAGGATGTAGAGAAGACAAAGCCAAATTCCTCCTGAAGACATGCAACGAGAGGACAAGGAAGGCACAACATGGGAAAAGTCCTCCTCGTGAGAGTGGGGTGGCTTTAGGCCAGAGGTGGAATGGATCTCCATTCTTGGAGATGCTCAAAACTCAACTTCATGGGGACTTGAGCAACCTAACTTTGAAGCTGGCTGCGCTCTGAGCACAGGGATGGGATGAAGACCTCCGGAAGGTCCCTCCAACCTCAATTATCCTGGAATTTGCGGATTAAAAGCCCAAAGAAGTTCAAGAGTCTAAAGCAAAAAGAGGTCTTTTGGATGGTGGTTTCCATCAAGACCCTAAACCAACTTGAAACAGGGAGAGGATCCTGCTTCCGAAGAGCTCAGCTTTATTCTCCTGGAAGTTTTCCACCCAGCTCCCAAGAATTACCTAGTGACAGCCTAGAAGAGCGCAAAGGAGGGAAGACTTAAAGAAAACTCTAAAATACTCTTTTTTCCCCAAACTTCAGACACAACAGAAGGTTTCCCTTCCATACAATCCTCCAAGATGGGAGGAAAGACGTCTACCCGACCTCCACGTGCCACCCGCATCTCAATAAAGGCTGAGGAAGGAGACTCGGCTCCAACTCAAGCTCTCCAGCAGCTCCCAGATCAGCCGGGTTCCCGCTGCCGAAGATCCGGCTGTTCCAAAGGATGAGGATGGGGTGAACCGCTCTCCGGTCAAGGGAGAGTCAAAAAAAACAACCCCAAGCTCCTCCAGAGGGTCATGACTTGGTTTAAGACCAGACTTGGACTTGGCAGAAATCAAAAACGAAGCGAAATGGGACAGGAATTTGCAATACCACTTTTCTGAGCAATCCGAAGGCTTCCAAAAACCCTCAAAAACCAGCTGATCGCCTCCAAAAAGCCTTCGCTGAGCCTAAACGTTCTGTCCCAGATTTCGTTTTTGGGTTTGTTTTTTTTCCAGGCTATCTAAACAAACTGAAAAAAGAGGCAAGAAGAGATATTTTATCTCCTCTACCGCCCGGCTGAGGGACCTTGCCATTTGAGCAACGGTATTAGGCAAGGGGTGAGTTATTGCATCACCTTCCGAACAACGCGAGATGTCGCAAGCCACGATTTAGCTCTGGAATTAAAGACAAGCTCCTACTTAAGGCTCACGCTTTAATCGCGGGTCTTTAATTTGCCAGCGAAAGGTACTGGCTGAATCACTCACTGGCACCAGCAGCTGATACAGCTTCCGCATATCGCAAATAACGCGGAAAAATAAAAATAAATTGACTCAACACGTCGCCTCTCGCGGCCCAAAAACATGAGAGTGACCAGGGGTGCCAAAAAAACCCACCTTTCCCCCCAGCCGATGGACACGTGGAGCAGGATTCCCATTTGATGGGAAAACACCGCGTCCCCGTGCCGTGGTGGTGCCGGAGCGGAGTGGTTGGGTGTTGACCGGAAGGCTTCCACCCACCCAAGGTGGCCACGAGGATTTTGGCCACGTGGGACGGCACGGATTTGGGTTTGTTACCAGTGCAATAAGGAATCCCACGCTGGAAATGTTTAATCGTCCGGACCTACGCGGTGGCCAAGGAATGTGGGGGGGTTTCCATCCCCCCGGGAGATATTCAGGCTCCCGAAAAGCCCGCTGGAAATGCAGGGAAGCAAGAGCTTCATATCCCGCACCCCAGCCCATCTCCAAATCCATCCCACCGCCCCAAACTCAGCTCCCCCAGCTCAAAGTGGCCGTGGGAGAAGCTCTCTCCAAGATGACATGCAGAACCGCGGCAGGTCCAACCCGAGCCACCGAAAGCACCCGGATGAGCCACCTGGGTGCTCCGCACGCGGCAGGCTCCGGGTGGGCCACCCATGCCCCATTCCAGCTCTTCAAGGATATTCCTGCCCCAAATCCCTGGGGTGGACGCTCCTCCTCCATCCCAAGAGCCGAGCATCATTCCGTGCTCGCCACAGCCGCTCTCCAGCGGAAATCACTTCATCCACAGCCTCGCACGAGGGTCCAAACCTTCTCCCCGGAGCCAGATGAGACGATGGCGTTCTCCGACTCCGATTCCAGCTCGCCAAGACAAGCTGGAGATTTTGCTCCTGGCGTCAGGACAGACTTTGCTGCGGGAGGGTTTGGCCGGAGACACGAACTTCACGTTTCCTCCTGAAAACGGGCATGTTTTGGGGGGCAGTTTTCCCCGCCCGTAGCTCCGGGTCCTGCCATGGCGAAAGCTCCGGGTCGTTGGCGGATGGAAATGGGACACATTCCTTCCTCTTCTCCACCGCATGGCAGCTGGGGGCAGGATTTAAGGACGGTCGTAAGCCCGGCGGCAGGTGACCTTGAGGACAAGGAGCTCTTCAAAGCACAGCGCGTTGGCAGCACGTCGCGTCTCATCTGACCGACCCCGGCTCAGCCGGCTGCTGACGGCGCCGGAGACGGTGCCGGTGGCCTCGACATCACGCCAACAGCTCCGTGTTCGCTTCCACTCGGGGTTTTCCCGGGGAGTCCGTCCCTTCACCCATTCCGCAGGCGCAGCGGGGCTGGAATTTCGCTGGAAATGCCCAGGGTTGCGCAACCAGCGTCCAGGTGCTGCTATTGCTGCTACTGGACTTTGCACAGGCAGGAAAAGGCACCGCAAAGGGCCCGAGCGACAAATAGTCCACAAAGAGCCGAGCGGGTAAAGACGGAGACAGGATCAGCTGCTGATCCGTTGGGATTTATTGGTGTTTTAACCCACGAACCGGACTTCGCTCAGCTCGGGGCAAGGGCTGAGCTCGGAGGGCTCTAAATCATCCCAGCGAGGGGGTGAAGCCGACCCTGCTGCCGAAAAAACGACCGTACGGCCCCGTAACGAGGCGAAAAACCCAACGCAGGGGGAAGAGCATCCCGAGGGGATGCAGCTGGGTGCTCCCCAGCCGAAGGATCCCGCGTTTTTTAATCGGTGATACTCCCCATCGAATTATTCGACCATCGAATTATTCAGCGCGGTGGCACCAAGGTGTAGTAATCCCAGTATGAGCAGAGATATCCGTACGCCATCCCGCTGGCTCCCTGACCCGCTTCAGCATTTTTGGGAATGACCCAAAAAGAGGAGGCAGGACTGGGCAGGGCAGGGGACAGGCGGCGTGACTTTAGACCGGCTCCATAAACCACAGCCACGGTCCCATCCCATCCCATCCCATCCCATCCCATCCCATCCCATCCCATCCCCTTGGAATGCACCATGCGTCCCCGGCATTCCCTGTGCTGGGGTTTTCGGAGCCGTTTCAGTGGAGAAGTACTGAAAAAGACGGGATCGGGCTCAAAAACCAAGGACTGCAGGTATCTGCAGGGAGGGACAGAGCTGGCTGCCAGCTCTTCTCCTCCTCCACGACTCGACGCTCATCTCAACACGGTGACTCCCATGGGATCTCTCCACCGAGAGAGACCGGGCACAAGATATCCAAAAGGCGTTTAGGAGGCCGGGAATCGGGCACAATACCCGGCTTTCAGTCTCCTCCTTGGGTTTGTTTTATACGTAGGGGATGGAGGACCTTAGAGGCACCACGGTACCTCCAATCCTTGGAGATCCTCCAAGGTGGACAACCCGCTCTTGCTTTGGCATCAACTCTCCAACCCAAATCCCCTTTTCTACCCAAAAAAAAAGGGCGTTGAGGCTAAAGAAGCAGCATCCCAAATATTCCTTCCCTGGCTTCATAAAGGCTTTGCGCTCCCTGCCCGTTCCCAGTATTGATCCGGGCACAACCAACCCAACCAGCTGAACTTCAAGGGGTAGGAGCCTCCGGTGGGAGCTCGGAGACCTCCCCGAAGCCTCGCTCAGGCCGAAGATCAGGAGATTTTGGTGCAGAAAGAGCCAAAAGCTCCTGCCTTTCACTCCACCAAGTGCCCGATTTGGGGAGCATAAAAAAAATAATCAAATCTCATTCCCGTCCCCTAAACGAGGGCTTGGCAAGCCCCCAAGAGCAGAGGAGCATCGTTTGAAATTGCAGCGTGGGAAGGTGCCAGGGGGGCCATAAAGTGACACTGAGGGGTTGGAGGAGCCGGTGGGGGTGGTGGATGGGTCAGGGACCCATCTTCTTGCTGCCCCATGGGAAACCCAAAATTATGGGGAGACACCAGGAGACGTCCTGGTCCCACCAAGCCCAAAGAGCTCTTGGCAGGAGAAACCACACCCCTGGGAACTCCGGAGCGGGAGACAAGGACCTCCAGGCGCTACCGAAACCAGCAACACCCCAACGTCAGCAGCGTTAGAAAATTTTAAGACAACCGGGAGCCACGGAGCAAGGACGAACGCGCAGGCGTTTCCCACAGGAGAAGATCGTGGACACCACGTCGGCTCTTGGGCCAAAGCCGCCCTGTGTTTCCCATCCGCCAGCAACACGGCGACGAGGAAACCTCGAAGCAACCAGCGAGCGCCCGTCCTTCCCGACGGATGGGCTTCGGGACAAGCACCCATCTCCCCGTCCAGCTCCTGCCTCCCCTAAAAATTGAGCCTGTGGGTTCCCAACTTCCGCTCGTCCATCCCTGCGCCAAGTCCATTCCATCCACCGGCTCCCCTCTTTGGTTTCTAGATGCAAAATTGGGGTTGTTTCCACCCTTCCTGGATGCCGCAGATCCCAAAACCCACCCCGGGGAGACCGTGGGCGCGTGGCCCCGCGTCCTACCACGCGCTCGGGGACGCGCGGGTCCCTCTCGCCTCCGTTAGGGGCAGCGTTTTGGGGTCATCCTGTCCCCGTCATCGCAAGCGGTTCTCCCCTCTGTCGCGGTTTGGGCACCCTGGAGCGGTTCAGGAAGGCAACGCCCGCTCAGGAAGTGGTCTCCGCCGCACGCAGAGGCGGGGAACGGCACGGTTGCAAGGGGAGGGCGCTGGATTTGCTGACTCAGCACCCCCAGCGAGCTCCGGCTCATCCCAGCGTCGGAGCGAGGCGTGGAAAACGCTCCCCCTGCCCTGGCCCCTTTCCGGCATCCCACTCGGGCGGCGAGGCCGAGCGACGCACGGCAGCCCCGGAAAAAATGGCGAAGGGCTCCGATCCCACCAACACCAGTTTTCCACGCGGCGTTTGCCAACGCCACCAGCCCTGGTCCTCCTTCCCTCGCCTCTCACCGTGCCATCGCCGTCCTGCCCAAGCTTTCCGCTGGGAACGCAGACCCGGCACAGCATCGATCGCTCAGGTCGGCTGCATCCGGACACGCTCCCTCCAGCGGCTCCGGAGTTTGTTCTTGCTGGTCCGGACAGATGGGTGCATGTTGCATCCGTAAAAAAAAAAAAACAAAAGTGTCGTTTTGGCTCAGAAGTGAAGCAGCACCCAAGAGATTCTTGAATTTTGGCTCAGAAATAGAGACTCACTCAAGAAATCCTCATGTTTTAGCTCAGAAAAAAAGCAGCACCCAAGACATCCTCAGGTTTGGGCTCAGAAAGAGAGACTCACCCAAGAGATTCTCACGTTTTGGCTCAAAAAAGAAGCAGCGCCCATGAGATTCTCGTGTTTTGGCTCAGAAATAAAGAAGCACCCAAGAGATCATCACATTTTGGCTCAAAAATGAAGCAGCACCCACGAGATCCTCGCACTTCAGCTCAGAAATAAGAGACTCACCACGAAAACCACGTTTTGGCTCAGAAATGAAGCAGCGCCCACGTGATCCTCATGTTTTGGCTCAGAAATGAAGCAGCACCCACAAGATCCTCGAGTTTTGGCTCAGAAATAGACACTCACTCAAGAAATCCTCACGTTTCGGCTGAGAAATGAAGCAGCGTCCAAGAGATCCTCGCATTTTGGCTGAGAAATAGAGACTCACCCACGAAAACCACGTTTTGGCTCAGAAATGAAGCAGCACCCATGTGATCCTCGTGTTTTGGCTCAGAAATGAAGAAGTGCCCAAGAGATCTTGTGTTTTGGCTCAGAAATGAAGCAGCACCCAGGAGATCCTCGTGTTTTGGCTCAGAAATGAAGAAGCACCCGAGAGATCGTCACATTTTGGCTCAGAAATGAGGAAGTACCCACGAGATCCTCGCGTTTTGGCTCAGAAATAGAGACTCACCCAAGAGACCCTCGTGTTTTGGCTGAGAAATGAAGCAGTGCCCACGAGATCCTTGAGTTTTGGCTCAGAAATAGAGACTCACTCAAGAAATCCTCATGTTTTAGCTCAGAAATGAAGAAGCACCCGAGAGATCGTCACATTTTGGCTCAGAAATGAGGAAGTACCCACGAGATCCTCGCGTTTGGGCTCAGAAATAGAGACTCACCCAAGNCGGCGCCCAGGAGATCCTCGCGTTTTGGCTCAGGAATAGAGACTCACCCAAGAGATC
>VZSF01004953.1:0-33379 GCA_013398295.1 Chionis minor
TCCTGTTGGCAGCTTGGATCAAGAGCCTGGTTCTTGCTCTTCCCCACCCCCACACCTGGTGAGCTCAGAAATGCTGAGACCTTGAGACCCACGCACCAGAGCTGGCTGTAAAGTAAATATTTTCACAAATTCAGACACTAGAGTCTTCTGAAAATACAGTTTTCCCAAGCATTAGAAGAGAGATTAGTCCTGTGTTGCTCAAACCAGGACACATATCCCACACAAGTCTCAAAACTTTTTCTTAAAATATGTATTTAAAGAGCTAAGACTACAGCAGGCTCCATGTGTACGCTTGGTCTTCCAGAAAAAAAAAAAAAAGAGGACAACTGATTCCTTGATGTGCATTTTGCACAGTTCGTTCTAATGCAGCAGGCCAGATGTTAAAGCTCACCATGGTTTTCTCTCCACAAGGAAACACCGTAGAAGCCCGGGGGACTGTTGGGCTTCGGCACACCCTGAATTCATGCAGATTCAATCTGAAGAACGTCATACAACTAGCAGCTCCTGCTGCTCCGAAGTCAGTCACCTGCCACCAGGTTTAGACAGCTCCGCTGTGTTCTGTCCTGTGTCCAGTGTCACAAAGCACGGAGGAGCTGTTACGCAGCGCTGCACACAGGGACTTCAGAGAGACCACCAGCCCTGGGGCATGCGACCTTCTGAATCAAAGCCATAATCGGATATACGATAGCAAAAAGGGCGTGAACTTTTGAGGAGACCTGGAAAATTAGTTTCATGGCTCCAGGCCAGCATTAGTAGCTTGGTTTGTTTCCAATGGTGCATAGCCAGAATGAGTCCAAGTTCAGGGATTAGCAGAAATTAATCAAACAGGGGTCTCCAGAGCCTGCCAGGGACAAGCTATACCACGTGCCTAAAAAACCGCAGGCCCCTCATTAGAGAGCCAGTTGAAGAGCTGACCGACTTCTTCAGATCCTCAACCATGCTGTAGGGTGTGGGACGTCCCAGCACAGCCCCTGGCCCAGCAGCTGCGCTCTGGGCTGCTGCACCAGGCAAGATGCAAATCAGCTTCATTATCGGCGCGTAAGCCTGGAGCACATCTACAGCACATCTACATCTACAGAGAAGACCATTGGTGCTCCTCTAAGTAAGATCCCCAAGAGACGTGACTGAAATTAAATCTAAATTACAAGTTTAATCACCATTAATGAAAGACTTTAGAAACAGGCAAAAGTGTAAGCTGGGATCTGAGCGGGATGCATATGCCCTGAACACAAGCCAGCGTGCCCAAAGCATCACACAGCGCTCCCCTCGGCACATAGGACTTATCTAGTTATCTAGAGAGTGGGAGACTCCAGCTCTCCCAGATGGCTGCACTTCAGAAGAACTTCAAATCAAAAACTTCTTCTGACACAGAAGATTGCCCTGTGTCTAGGTCCATCACTTATATTCCTTTTCTTCCCTTGAGCGTGAAGATGGGATATCCGTCCAAGGAGTTTGCTGATCAAAGGCACAGATTTTTAGTAGGCACTTTCTGAATGTACAAACAATTATCAGAATCCCCAAATACTTTCCTAAAACAGAGAAGCACTTCAGCAATTATCAGAATCCCCAAATACTTTCCTAAAACAGAGAAGCACTTCAGCTCTTGTGGCTGGGAATAACTGGAAACACCAACTTTGCCACGCTGGCCAGACCGACAGTGTCTTCTGCCTGGGGAACCTATAGAACAGGATTGACAATGTCTAAACCACAGCTCCAGCTCAGACAAGCGATGGGAGGGCTGACATGACCATCGCTCCCCATCGGTCAAAATGTCATGCCTTAACTGGTGGCCTTTATTTCTCCACTATCCCTCCTCTGTGTAGCTGCATCTCATATTAAACCCTTTCTTCATTAAATGTGAGTACTTACAGTGGCTATTGGTGATGTATCAAGCTGTAGCCGTCAACTGTGGCATAATCAGGCTCACCTGAAACACAGAGTGCGAAACAAATAAGGTCTGCTCGTGAGAAGTGCTCATTATGAGACTCTACGTAGGACAGAAACACCATGCACTGGCCACCCTCATTAAAGGGATGGGAGGCAGCAGTGAATAAAGCTCAAAGAGATGACTTGATTTGCCGAAGAGCCGAAGCAGGACCTTGTTTTACCACTGCAGTATCCCATCACTACAGTGGCACTGGGAATGACACAGCTCATGCCACTGAAACACAGAATCACTGGCGCTGGAAGGGACATCCAGAGATAATTCAATCTAATGCCCCTGCCAGAGCAGGTCCACCTACAGCAGGTCGCCCAGGATGGCGTCCAGGCGGGTTGGGAATGTCTCCAGAGTCAGAGACTCCACCACCTCTCTGGGCAGCCTGTGCCAGTGCTCTGCCGCCCTCAAAGGAAAGAATTTCCTCCTCATGTTCAGATGGAACTTCCTATGGTCAAGTTTGTCCTTGTTCCCTCTTGTCCTATTCCTGGCCACCACTGAAAAAAGCCTGCCCCCCTCCTCCTGGCACCCTCCCTTTAAGTATTTGTAAGCATTGATGAGATCCCCCCTCAGCCTTCTCTTCCCCAGACTAAACAGATCCAAATCCCTCAGTCTTTCTTCATAAGAAAGATGCTCCAGCCCCTGAAGCAGAGAAGGGCCTGAACTGCTGTGGCTGATGGGATCCCAAGCTTAGATATCCTTAAGCTTCAGAAATGCCTACACAGAGGGCTTTGATCACAACTTCTCCTGGGTGAAACCTTGCCTCCAAGGTCAGCACCCAACTTCCCAGCATCTTTCTAGTGGGGACTGGACTTACAGCAGGAGCTTCACCTAAAGCAAGCCTTTTAGAGACCTAAAACTCATGACCTGATGGGGAAGAGCAAGAGCTGTGAGATCCTCTGTGGGGCCAGAAGCCCCATAAAGCAAGTAACTCACCAGGAGCGCTGGTCGGCGTGGGTAGTGGTCCCCTCCTGCACAGAAGGAAACACAGAGCTGAGGATCTGCGTGGCCACAGGACTCCTGTTACCCTGCACTCCTCAGCTGCCCTCCCAGAGCTCGTGGGAGGGCAAGAGGTTTGGCCAGCCTGGGCTTTATGGAGACCTGGCACCAAGGCATGTCATGGTGGGCTCACCACCAACACCCTCCTTGGCAAATACAGGAATTAAAGCTAATACAGTGGGCGAGAGGAAAACGTAACCAAAAAGCACAAAGCTGGGGAAACATTCACAAGTGAGCCTCGGGGCATGCCTTTTTACATGCCTCTGCCCAGAGTGAGACATCAGGAAGCCATAATTGGACATGACTCCTCTCCCAGTGTGACAGCCAAATTGGCACACTCATCTTTAGCATGAGTCTTTAGCTCTGAATCCTCATCTTGCCCCTGGCAGAAGCATCCTTCACCCTGTCCTCCCTGCCCAGCTTCTCTCCCGGAGGAGTGAATTCAGCTCTGCTGTTCCTCCCTCTGCCCTCGCACGCTTTTAGCTGATCCCTCTCTCCTTAGATAGACAGGCGTCATGGAGAACCAGGCAGGGAAGCCCAGAAGGTTTCATCTTGGTATCAAAGGCTTCTCTAAAAGGGAGCTCAGTTTGTTCCCAGAGAGACCAAGACATGAAATTCAATATTCCCCCAGGCTATTTTGCTCTTCTGCTGTCTGAGTACTGCAGCTCCTCACCTCCATGCAAAGGACTTCTTGAAGAAGCTTGGTACAAGAAAAAATGAGCATGCCCTCACCACAAGGACTTTCAGAATAATATTTCCACCCATGAAAAGGGAGAAATGACCCTAAAAGGGGGAACAGAAACTCCTGACTGGGCTTGAGGGAGTCCTTGAAGAGCTTACAATAGACAGCACTCTGGCATAATTCCTGCTGTGGAGAGCAGCGAAATACATAGCATGGGAAATATCTTCCCCTAATAATGTTTCAGCCTCCAACAGACTGAATACAACACAATAAACTTTTTTTTTTTTTGGAGAACATCATTTGCAATAGCAATTGCAATTTTACATGTTATGTCCCTTACCTCGATATAGCTACAGGAACCGGGCTTCTCACAGGAGTTGCATTTCTCTGTGTATTATAGTAGTTTTCATAAACAACAGGAGCTACAAAAAGTTAAAAATAGTAAAGGGCAAACCTTTTATAAGCATAAACTACTTGTCAACACCAACATTCACCTGCCAAGTCTTTTCTCTCTCTGGGAAAATGCCTGATTTTCAGGGACTGGTGATAAGTGGCAGAGACTAGTGCTGCATGCCAGTGAATGAATGGAGGGATGTTGCAAAATCAATGTTTTTGGCATCCAAGCTGATGCTGATCAGAGCAGCAGCTCCGTAAGGAGTACAAGGCAGTGAGCACTACTTCGTGAGATTGTACTGAGCTCTTACCTGGGGCCAAACTTCCAGTTTTGCGTAAATTTACAAAAAAATCAATATCCTTCTCAATGCTGCACATTTCTAAACTCTTGCGGATTTCCTCGTATTTCTGCAAAAAGGAAATAAAACTAATTTCTATACATCAGGTCACAAGCCAAGGGGGGTTTTTTCCAATCATTTATCACACATGGGGTGAAAGCCCAGTGCTCACCCAGAACACAAGCTTGATTGTTGGAGAATCATAGAATCACAGAATGGTTTGGGTTGAAAGGTACCTTTAAAGCCCATCTAGTCCAACCCCCTGCCATGAGCAGGGACATCTTCAACTAGACCAAGTTGCTCAGAGCCCCGTCCAACGTGGCCTGGAATGTTTCCAGGGATGGGGCATCCACCACCTCTGTAGGCAACCTGGGACAGTGTCTCACCAGCTTCAAAAAAACATGGGAATCCCAGAGGAAACATGATCTGCAAGAGCTCTGGCCAAAAAAACCTTCTGCCTGTACACTTATGCTGGTGTCTCGCGGCCGATCAAAGGCCACAGCCTGACTCAGACATAACGCAGCTCAGTGCACAGGAAAGTAAATTGGGCTCTGCTTTCCAAAGAGAAAAAGGAAGATTTTCATTTGATGTACCTCATCATTCTGGACGCAGTCCTGGGAGAGCTGGTTGACATGAAGCCAGAGGGCGTTGCGGAAGTAGTTGATCCGCTCGCACTCCTGAGTCTCAAAGAACTGTAAAGACACAGACAAAACAGCCTTAAAGTCTTCAAAACAAGAGCATATCCCTTTTGTCCTGAATGTTTCTCATCCCCAGCTGCCACTACAAAGATGACTGTCCTCAGTGAGGAGGAGGTGGTGGTGGTCTCCTGTAGGAAACATGGAAACCATGAGTCCTCCAGCTTGTCCGGAGGAGAAATCATCCCTCTACACAACCAGCTATTTCAAAGATGAGTGCTAAGGTCGGGAAGGTCTGCAGGACTGATGTGGAAGGGCTCACTCGGCACACCCCTACCTTTGGGAAGACCAAGTCAGCTTGCTAAAGGCAGTGCATGGCCCCCAGGCACCCCCATGATCCTGCAGTCCCAGCTCATTTCCCTCCCATAGGTACAGAGCAATAAAAAAGCACTGGGGATGTATGAAAGCAGAGGTGCATTGACTGGTTGGTCTTCTCCCTCTTTCCTGCCCAGCCCTTTTCCAAGCAGGTTTAAACCCAAGTCTTTTGAAACCTGCTGTCTGGTACACTTCAGTTTCATGTGCCTTTACACATTTCCATGAAAGATAACCTTTCATCCCATGTGTACATATGCACTTGTTATCAGTTATGACCTTTGCAACACACCAGGGGGAAAACCTCCACATGATCCGTCTGCAGAATAAACTGCTGCTTCCCACGCCCCACCATCAGAGAGGCTTTTGGAGACCCCAGACACCAAAAGCGCACCAGCACTGAGACACCAACGCACGCCGCACGAAACAGACAGCATAATCCAATTCAAAAGGAAAAAGTGAAATAGAAGCCTGATGAGAAGTAGCTTGGGAAGGGATCGGCACAGCTAGGAATGGGAAGGCTGTTTGCCTTTATCCCAGACCTGGGATAAAACCGGGATCTCTGCAGTCCCTGTCCTTCCCTCAGTCACAGATCACAGGCAGCTGCAAGACACAGGTCAGCAGCAGAGCAGCTGCATGGTCTTCCCATGGTCACCACCAGCTCTGGACTTCCCCAGCACATGCTGGAAATCCTTGCTAGACTGCTTTGCTATGAGACAGTCTGCTTTAGCCTTGGAGGGCCTCCCACACTACCACATGGTCCGTGAGATGGCTTCACCCTGCCTGCGTCCCCAACCCACCACCAGCCTCTGCTGCAAAGTCATTTAAAATCTTCCAGAGTTTCAGAGTCTGCTGGGTGGTGTTGCAGCTACAGCACGTAGTGGCCTCAAGTTGCCAGGTGTGCAGAGGTGACCATGACCATGACTGTTCAAGATGATGGCCATGCCAAATGTGCAGGCAGGTAATGAGCAAAAATGTCACTACTCAGTGCATTGATTCAGTCAACTTTAAAAGGTGGTGGAAGAAAAAAAATGAAAATAAAAAAATAGTGGAAACGTTGAAGTGGTAGGACCTTGAATTCAGGAGCCAAGTGTGAGACACACGCAGGGTTAGCTGCAACACATCCTGCTGCTTCACCACCAGGGGAATACAGAGAGGACAAATCTGCGCCATCCCTGCGACCCCTGTGGCAAGGGATGGACAGCCAGAGGACCACATTGCCACATGAAGGTGTTTCGGGGCATTTACCTCGCAAGCTTTGATGTGCTCTTTCTGCCATTCTTCCCGGATCTTCTCCAGTGTGGTAATGCTCTGCTGGTAACTCCTGTCTGTGAGAGAAATCATATTGTCATCTGATTAACATTAATTAAAAAAAACCCCTTCGCTGGAAGGTAATGTGTGACATTCAAAATGGACATCAGGGAGAAAGCAGCAGTAATGCATGAACTCAGCTGTGGGTGGGCATTGAAAGGGGACACAGAGCCACACAGCAAGGTGGAGGGTCATGCTGCAGGGAAATGGTGGGAGTAGACTTGGTAGGGCCTTGCAGGCTTCTCCAGGGCAGGTGCCCACCTCCAGTGTCTTAGGCACGTGTTTCTGAGGAGCCATAGAATCATAGAATGGTTAGAGTTGGAAAGGACCTTAGAGACCACCTAGTTCCATCCCCCCTGCCCTGGGCAGGGACACCTCCCACTAGACCAGGTTGCTCCAAGACCCATCCAACCTGGCCTTGAACCTCCAGGGATGGGGCAGCCACAGCTTCCCTGGGCAAACCTGGGCCATGCCTGACCCAAGAGCTGGAGCTCACCTCAGAGCCATGCCATGCCTTCATGACCCCCTGCCCTAGGAAATGCTCCCCTTGCCCTCCAAACACTGCATGTCCACACTCACCAGAGTCCTCCAGAGCCGATTTTGTCTGAGCCAGCTTCAGGAACAACTGCCAAAAATGAGAGAGAGAAGAAAGGTAGAGGAGAGCCCTGGTGTATCACCAGCAGCACTGCAACCCAGCTGGGGAAAATCACCAGCCCTCCCATCTCACACCAAAACCCAGAGGTGGGGCCAGAGAGCTGCAAGAAGAGACACCCCTTTCACCCCCTGACCCATGGCCACCTGCCTCTCCATACCTTCTCCTGCTGCTTCTGCGTCACCAGGTTTGCGTTGCGGTGCACAGCATGTTCTGCCTCGTCCTTATCCCTGCAGCGCTGCTCGTAGAGACGCTTGGCCTAGGAGAGCCACCAAACAGGGCAGGAGAGTGTCAGCAAGCAGCGACATGCAAACAGAGCTCACACGGGACACTTTGGAGGACATCACAGCCTACAACTGAAGAGGTGGACGCAGGCTGCCAGCAGAGCAGGGGGTGGCACGCAAGGTCCCAGATGCCCTACCGCTTGGGCAAAACCAACCTCACAAGACAAGCTGCTCTTCATTTGGGATGAAAAGCTCATGGCAATCGAGTCCGTGACGTCTAAATCAGTCGTATCCAACCCTGCAAGGCTACCACCAGCCTGGCGTACTCTTCAGTTTTTCTGAGCACACCCTGCATACCCCTCGTGCAGATGCAACGTCGAGAGTTGCAGCAGAGGAGGAAGACCCTCAAATGTAAGTCTGCCCCAGCACCATGCACGAGTGTGTTAGCAGCATTAACCCATACAGCAAGAAACAGCAGCATGTTTGCTTTACCTCCATGGTCTTCTTGTACTGCAAATTCCTGTTTTTGTGAATCGCCTCCATTATCAGCTCTATCTGTGAAGAGAACAGACCTGGAGTCAGCACATCACTGACTGCTGAAGCACCAGGATGGAGTATGTGGCTTAGGAAAGGAAGAGGCATGGACCAGATGGAGATGGGTTTAAGGACCTTGGTCCACCCGAAGAATCTTCACAAAACCCATCTTCTATGCTTCTATCTGAGCCTCCACTTGTGCATGCAAAGGAGCGCTACAAATGAAATCCTAACAATATATAGCGCTATATCATCTCCACAGGGTCTGGCAAAATTGGGAAGCCCACTCTCCTCTGCTAGGTCCAAACCAGCCCCTGGTTCTACCAGTTCTCCCTCATTTTCCTGACAAAGGAATCTCAAGCCAGAGGAAGTTAAAAAAATTCGGCAGACCCTATGGAGATCCTGCAGCACTATACATATATGCTTTAAAAATATCCCTAGTTGAGGCTGGCGTCCCTGGAGCTGATCCCCTGCTATTGCTGGCCCCAAAATGCACCCAAAGGAGAAGACGCGACAGTGAGAAGAAGGAAGCTGGAGGTTGCCACGCAGTTCACCAACGCGGTTGCAACACATAGGAAGGAGCTCAGGACTTCCCAGCAGCAGCAGGCGCCGGGGGCGCAGAGGGGGCTGCGGCGTGGCGGGAGACCCTGGCCAGGAGCAGCCCATTGCTGGGGCAGGATTGACACCCTGCGGCAAAGACGTGTGCTCCTGCGGCGCCTGACCTTTTTCCGATGCAGTTTTTGCTTTTCCCTGAAGTCCTCCATTTTCTTTGCTTCCTCCCGAAGGGTTTGCGCCAGCTGGATGTGACCTTGCCCCACATTGTCTATCTCTGCAAAGAGGAAAAAAAAAAAAAAATTCTTAAAAATACTCTGTTGCTCAACTCAACTGTTGTAGCTGACATCAAACCGACCCCACATCATACACCCCCTTGCGTAAACATGTAAAAGCAGCAGCATTTTTGAAGAAGCCTCCAAGCAGTGTTTGCGTATGTAAGGAGCTATTCAGAATCAGTCACGCCAGGACCTGCCCTTCCGTTTAAGAAAACCCCTATCAAGAGAAGTTATTCAAACCAGCAGAGTCACATCTCCCCCTCCTCCTGATGAATCCAGGCAGATCTCAACGCATCGCACCCTGAAGCAGCTGGCTGAAGGAAGCGTGGCCCCCGGCTAGCAGGCAACCGACTTGGACCACAGAAAAACTAATGCTAAAAAAAAAAATCTCAGGCTCATCTTGCTGAAGGCGAGCGGCCACACCACGAAACACCTCCCCAGCAAGCTGGTCAAAGGAGCTAAGCCAAACTGTAGGTCACAGTTCAACCCCCAGACCTGTTTCAAAGCCGCAGCTATTAATAATCAGCTGCTGCAAGCGCAGAGCCTCGTTAGGGAGGTCCACCAAGGGACAGGCTTGTGCCTGTTAGCAGATAAACTCAGCACAGGACAGCAGAGCACTAGCCCTCAAGATACAGATGCTGCCTGCCTGTGCCCCAGCAGGCTGTGACACGTGGCAATGAAGGGACAATGTATGGTGGCCAAAGCATCATCTTTTAGGTGCTTTGATTAGGATCACAGACTCATACAGTCATTTAGGTTGGAGAAGATATTTAAGATCATCAAGTCCAACCATAAACCTAGCACTGCCAAGCCCACCACTAAACCATGTCCCTCAGCACCACGTCTGCCCAGCTGTTAAATACCTCCAGGGATGGTGATTTCACCACTACCCTGGGCAGCCTGTTCCAATGCTTGACAACCCTTTGGGTGAAGAAATTTTTCCTAATATCCAATCTGAACCTCCCCTGGCACAACTTGAGACCATTTCCTCTCATCCTATTGCTTGTTCCTTGGGAAAAAAGACCGATCGCCCCCTGGCTACACCCTCCTCTCAGGCAGTTGTAGAGAGCGAGCAGGTCTCCCCTCAGCCTCCTTTTCTCCAGGCTGAACAACCCCAGTTCCCTCAGTTGCTCCTCAGGAGACTTGTGCTCCAGACCCCTCACCAGCTCCGCTGCCCTTCTCTGGACACACTCCTGCACCTCAATGTCTTTCTTTCTTGTGAGGGGCCCGAAAGTGAACACAGGATTGGACGTGCAAATTACTGTGTATGCATGTGAAGAGGGCAAGGCGAGCCAGTCCAACAAACTCCAGATGAGCCTCCCATCCACAGCTTCTGGTGCACAACGCGAGCACAACTTCTGAACTGCAGCCAGCACCAAAAGCCTAAGACATCCCCAAAGGGATGCCTTGCAGGTCTCCTCTCCCACCCGTGCCCTGAAGCACTCCATCCCAAATGCCGCATGCTGAACTGAACTGGGCCAGCCGAGGACAGCCTATGCCTGATTCCAGCATCACACTGTTTTGGAGGTTTCTCTGCTATTTTCTTCCCAAGAAGTTGCCTGAAGGCTTTAGCGCTGCCAAGTGTCCTGACAAACACAATGAAGAAAAATTACTTACGTTGCTTGAAAACATCCAGAGATCTCTTCAGCGTGCTGAAAAACAGATAGAGCATTAAAAAGAGTGGGAAAGCACAGCCAGGTGCAGGCATCAGCAGAGCACTTCTCCCAAACCAGACAGCAAGTCCCTCACTCGATGCTGGCCAAAGCAGCTCAAAGCAGGTTTGTTTACCCTCTTTACACCTCCAGCTTTTTCCATCTCGGCAAGTATAACACAACTCACTCGGTTTGAGATCTTTCTGAACATTGGATGCTATTAAAAGTTCTGAGTTTCATGACAAATGTTTCAGGCAACCTCCTAAAAGCATCATTTGGGACATATGAACGTCTTCTATATGGTGCATTGGCCAGTGGTTGGAAATGTAAGGAACTTTTCTCCCTATTAATACTGCACAGTAAAGATTTCAGAAACATTCTACGTGACACCTCAATATAAAACTGTGAATAAAAGATCGAAGAATATCAGACCGGGCATGTATAAAGTATAGAAGCAAAGCAGAAAGTGCCAAGGGTCACTGGGGAAATGGAGACCCACTCATGGAGCCAACCACAGCAGCCTCGGCACTACTGCAGGGTGGTAACACACTGGGCTTTGAGGATTTACTTGGTTTGAGTCAAGGAAGTATCTGTACTTCCCTCTGACCACAAAAACAGTCAGGAGCAAACCCAAGATCTCATTATCCTCAGGCCTCTGCTGAACCACCAGCCCGCATCTCACCTGAGTGTCTACAATGCTTTGGTTAGTCTACGGCTGGTGGGAAGTTGGTGCAGCCCAACTCAACTATTGGCAAAGGCCAACCCAACTGTTGTTCATGCACAAGACCAATTTCAGATCATCTTCTGGTAGCATTCCAATCACATTTCAATGCTGTTTCATCTCTCACAGCCTCCTTCCTTCTCTTCTTCATTGCTCCAAGTAAGGACACCCGTAAAAGTAAAACACACACAGGACTGTGAACTTACTTTAGCTCCGTCTGCCCACAGGGCTTCTTCTTTGACAAGTTAATGAGCTCTTTGCCATATTTTTCTTCTATAATTGCCCTGTTGAGGAAAGAGAGAAATGAGAGGAAGTTCTCATTTCAGATACTTGTTTGCAGCAGAGGCCAAGACCTGCTCTTAACATCTTCCCTATCTTCTGACCTGCTGTAAACCAGCTGTGGACAGTGAGCTGAAGGGAGACTGTTGTTTGCAGTTACCCAGCAGCCTTTCTAGTGAAAAGATTCTGTTTTGCTGTGTCTGTGGTCCTGATGCATTGCTCTCCCCATCTCCCTGTGGTCAACGGATGCAAGAACCACCCGGCAGGAGATGGAGGACTAACCAACCGGTGCAGCTGGTAGCTAGATACAGCCAAGTGAGTCACCTGACAAGTTTTTAGCTCAGTTTCCTGTGGGAACAAGGTCTGTGTGATCACGCATTTTCTGTATCTCAGCCATTAACGTCTGTCGGTCCATCCGCCCAAAGCACTTTTGAATCTGCTTTGTCTGATTTAACCCAAGTGTGACAGATGGGAGCCACCAAAGACCACTCAGCCACTATACACGCACCCTAAAGCTCAGCGGCACCATTTCAGATTTCAGGACTTTTAAAAATGAAGCAATAGGTACTCTGTCCTGCTCACCGTGTCCCTAGGGAGAACACCTGAAGAAGAGGCCACATCTTGTGAGGTAACATAAATTACCCCTTTGAGAGATCATATTGTCCTCCCCTCTTGGAAGAAAGAGGGGGGATGGAAAGAAAGCCTATGTGTTACAGTCTAAGAAGAACCAGCTTTCTGCAGTTGCTTTGAAAACTGTAAGGACAACCAGGGCTGGACTTGCCTGGTCAAACGCAGAAATCTCCATCCAGGCAAGCCACCCTAGCTGTCTGCACCCAGTGGAGAGAAACAAGTACTGCCACAGGCTTGTGTTATAAGGTCTACTGGATAAAATAGCTTCCTAAAATGCCTGTACCTCTAACACAGATGCCTATATTATTGATTTCTAGAGTTTGGTAGTGGGGTTCACCTAACTTAACTCTTCTAAAACTCCAACAGCTTGTAGAGAAATGGAAAAAATAAAGATTATGAATTATTTCTTTTTCCTCTATCTAACAACATTCCCATGAACTCCCTTTTGAGACAAAGCATCAAAGCCAACAGGCATGTTCTCCATGGCTGGGATGGTGTAAGAGCCATGCTGTGCGTGGAGCACTGGGCCATGTTGAGAGGGAGGTGCCAGTAGCAAGTCCGGTTCCTGCCTCTAAGCTCCTCATGGCTAGACACTGGGAACCTACACCTCCTTCAAGAGCAAAGAGGAATGGGGCACGGGATTTGGAGGAGGCTTTTTGCACTCTGTCTGTTGCCACGGATGAGTGGGACACAGTTCTCAGGGTTCAGCAGATGGTTCCTTAGGCAGCTGGAAAGCCCAGGTTTTCCTGGAACATGGGATTAGACCCCAGACAGATGTAGATACATTAGACACTTAACTATGAGCTCTCCCCCTCTTCATCCCAATTACATTTGTTCCAGGCTCTCTTGTACCAAGTCTTGTATTCAGTTGTTTGTTTTCTCCAGTTCTCAGTATTGAAATTACGTTAATTCAGGGTTGTTCTGCAATGCTCTTCGTATTTAACCATTGCTAAATATAGTGAACCATAAAGTCTAAATACATGGCCAGACCATCTCAGTTGTGCCTTTTGAAGCCACATAACTTCTACTTAGGTCATATCTGCTGATGAATAAACACGCTGTCTAGTGCTACTGCTTCTTTTTAACATGAAATCTGTGGGCTGTCCATAATGTACCAAGACAAATTAAGGACAAAGCCATGCCTCTCTTTTGCCGAGGTCTTCACCCGATCTTCTGCAAGCTGCACTGCAAGGTGAACTTCATGGCAGAGTGGGTGGCCTGGGCAGGCCACCAACAGCTGCAAACACATCAGTACAGATGTCTGGCAACATGTAAGACTGAATTATTAGATGGCTCCTGATTCCTCTTTCTTTTTAACAGACAGTACAAAATGTGACCAGTGAGTCCTGAGCACCATCGCTGCCTTGCAGCTGAGGATTCCCGGGCATGCACTTCATACCACAGCACCAGCCATGCAAGGAAAGGACAGTGTAAGAAAACAAGTTTCTCATCAGTCAAAAATCAAAGGTGTTTTAACACAGTGGACACTTAAACGTGACAGAAACCAAACTGGGAATCCAAGGAGTAAAAGTAGTGCCACCACCTCGCTTCCCAGGTTCAACCCAGCCTGTGTTCAGAGGCAGCTCTATACCTTTCCTTCAGAAAGTCTTCAAACTCTTTGCAGTTCTTCCTGCCGTCATTCAGATGTTGAATGATGCTGTCATAGCCAACGGTGCTGGTCAGATCTGAACTCTGAAAGCATAAGAACAGGAGTCACGTTCTCGTCAGTGAAATGCACAGCCACTGCCACCTCCAGTGGCATTTGCACAAGCGATGGCTCAGCTGGGAGCCAGTGTGCAAGTGCCTCTTCATGAAATATTTTTTCTTTTAGGGGTGGGAGAGGCTCCAGAATGAGAACAGTGGTGGCAATTTGGAACAAGGCACTTCCATGACTTTCAGAAAAACAGAAGAGCTCACTCCTACCACGTCCTGTTGTTTCCCTCTGGCCTAAGTACAGCTGGCCCCACGGTACATGGCATCTCCTCCTAGGAGCTTAGCTGTCAGCTCTAACTTAATGAAATCATACACTAAAAATGCCTACGTCTGGGCTGGAGGTGAGTTTCTCAGACCTTTCTGCACAGGACCACTGAGCTATGGGCTTCTCTCGCTGCCCTCACAGTAATGTATGGATGCACTCAATGACCACTGCTGCAGCAGCCTTCTCTTTGGCCTTGCAGAAAGCAGCACTGTCCACACATCAATTCAACACAGCACTGTAAAGATGATTTCCCTGGGTACCAGGTCCTCCCCCACCACTGCTGTATGCCCTCCAATACCTCACACGGGGCCAGCTTCTTCAGTCCCCATAAAACATCACAGCCATGGAGAGGTCCTGCCTCCGCCACCCATGGGGCCAAGTCCCATCTTCCAACCGAGGTCTCTCAGCCCCCCAGTGCCACTCACATTTCTCATAGAATTCTGAAGAATTGCTGCTTTCCTTCACTTCTTAAAAACATATATTGTACAGATGTTTGGTGTTTTTTTTAAAAAAAGAAAAAAAGATACATGCAGCAATGACGTAGGTGGGCTAGGACAAACGTTGACTAACTCTACCCCATTCTTTCCTCATATCCATGCCTGGAAGCACCTTAGGACAAAAGATGTATTTTTGCTCTGGGACTGTTGAGGATTTACCACCCTGGAGACCTGGGCCAAGAGAATGGCTCCTAAGAGCTGTGACAATACCAAGAAATGCTCCGACCATGAGCTCTCCTTCTCTGGCAGAAGCCTGAGGCAGGTGCAGGGAGCTGAGCAGAAGGTGCTACCTGTCATCTTCTGCAAAGAGGAGCAGTCGGTGTTGCATAGAACCATACATGTGGCCACAAAAGATAGAGGGAAAGAGGCTGCAGAAAGGAAGCAATGATAGGAGCAGATATGAAACTCAGAGCAAGGAAGCAAAAGCCACAAACAGTTATTAAGACGCCTGAAGAAGGATGGAGACATTCAGGAAATGGTCTGAAACCAGGATGAGAGTACACAGAGAACCGGTGTGAAAGTGTGGGCAGGGGGTGGGATTTCTCAGGATTTTTTACTCGGCGCAAAAAATGAGGAGGAACAGGGCTGGTGTTTGCGATAAATGAAGGATTTAATCATTTGGACTTCCCTGAGGAGTCAAGGACTTGAATGTCAGTGGCCAGAAAACAAGAAGTGAAGCGGAGATCTGGGGGAGTGGGCCCTGCAGGAAATCCCCAGGTATCCCAGACCAGCTTTGCTCCATCCATGGCAAGCACAGGAAGAGAGGACTGTGACAAGTACCTAAGCAGAAACCAAAACAGTTTCTGTTTCTTTACAAAGCACAAACATCCCTCCAAAATGGGCTTATTACTGTCAATCCCACAACCAGTTCCCAGTTTGCATCACGTCTTTGCTAATCAGGTCTGTGAAAAAGGAAACACGCTTGCGCTCGTCAGTCTTCATCACAGTTGCAAAACACAGGAACATCCTCACTTGACTTCCTACCCCTGGTTTCAAGGAAATAAAATGGAGGCAAAGAACAACTGCCGGTGGCTGCAAGCCAGGGGGCACCCAAAGGCTCCTGCATCCCGCTCTGTCTGCCGTGGGACACTCGGGCTCACTGCGCCAGGCATAAATGCCAGGGGAAAATTTGGGAGCATACATCAAAAACGTGCACAAAACTCTTTATCACTCTTCCTCCTTCTGTAGAAGAATTTCATTCCGGCACGTATTTCCTAAGCGCCCGAGGCTGGACCAGACCTCACAGTGCAAAGTGTTAGACAAAACATGAGAGGTAACAGAGACGGTGGAGGTTTCCAAAAGAGCTGCTGCCAGGCAGGAGGAACT
Organism: Chionis minor; assembly: GCA_013398295.1. NCBI lineage: Eukaryota > Metazoa > Chordata > Aves > Charadriiformes > Chionidae > Chionis > Chionis minor. The sequence goes on from VZSF01004953.1 coordinate 15,990, forward strand.
CCTAGCCCAGAAGGCGCTGGACAGGGTTGTACGCCATGAAACCAGCCTTCGCAGCACCCTTCGGGGCCGATGTTGGCATGGAAAGAATAAAAAGGACCAGGTAACTGCCTGTGGGACTTCCCAAAGGCAGGGCTGGCCGGCAGCAGTGAAGGAGGAAGGGCTGCATGGCCAGCACAGAGCCATGGACACAGAGGACAAGGTTTAAAGACATAATGAAATATAGCCAAAGACAGATACGGAGAATGGGGAGTTGCACCAAGCTCTTCCCAACCAGAGGGATGTGGGAGGATGAGCACCTCTCCTCCCACCCTGCAGCACCCTCTCCTAGTCCTGCTCGCTCGGCAGAGCTCTGAGCCCACATGCTATTTAGAGGGCAGACCATGGAAACAACAAATGGATGATTCCAAGGTGACCAAGCAGCAGCTGATGCTTCCCGAGGCCACAGGGCTCAGCAGGATGTGCCCCTACTGCTGGGCCCGCTGGCTGGGTTGGTGCCATCCTCCTGACAGACTCACTGAGGAGAAGGAATCTGGGTGCTTGTTTTGATGTTTTGGATTTTGTTTGCACTTTTAGACAAAAGAGGGGCTAAAATGCTCTAGAGGGGATCTGAAGTCACGTTATGACCTTGTATGAGTCACAGCTGAAAGGAAAGCAGCTGAGCTTGACTTTCCATGGAAAACCCCCTCCGGACACACACTCTACAAAGCCAATGACTTAGAATCATTTAGGTTGGTAAAGACTTTTAAGATCGTTGAGTCCAACCATTAACCTAACACTGCCAAGCCCACCATGAACCCATGTCCCTCAGCACCACATCTGCCCGGCTGGGAGATTCCTCCAGGGATGGTGATTCCACCTCTACCCTGAGCAGCCTGTTCCAATGCTTGACAACCCTTTCCGGGAAGAAATTTCTCCTAATATCCAATCTAAACCTCCTGTGGTGCAACTTGAGGCCATTTGGGCCTTGGGAGAAGAGACCAACTCCCACCTCCCTACACCGTCCTCTCAGGCAGTTGCAGAGAGCGAGAAGGTCTTCCCCTCAGCCTCCTGTTCTCCAGGCTGAACAACCCTAGGTCCCTCAGCTTCTCCTCACAAGACTGGTGCTCCAGATCCCTCACCAGCTCCGTTGCCCTTCTCTGGACACGCTCCAGCCCCTCAATGTCTTTCTTGGCATGAGGGGCCCAAAACCAAACACTGTATTCAAGGTGGGGCCTCAACAGTACCCAGTATGGGGGGACCATCACTGCGCTGGTCCTGTTGGCCACACCATTGCTGACACAAGCCAGGATGCTGTTGGCCTTCTTGGCCACCTGGACACACTGGTCGTTGCAGTTTGGGCCACTGCACTGGTCATGGACCTTCACTCGTAAGATCTTTGCTTATGCCGAGCTCTTAGTATCTCTCCTGCTACCTTATTTGCTTCAAGAAATGCAGCAGGAGCTACATGACTATTTTAGTAGCCAGAAAGACCGTATAACAGTAAATACCTGTGGTATTCTTGCACATAGCCAGTACAGCCTCAAAACCAATCGGGCTCCTGCAGAGGCTGCTGAGACCAAAAAAAATGCTTGCGCTGGTGCCTGCAGAGAGCAAGGCGAGGGGAGCAGGAGATGGTGCAAGGGGCTGCAGTTCCTCCCCATCCCACAAGCGGGTCGGTACCACAGGACACACAAAACTCATCTCAGAGAGGAAGAGGCCTTGCGGCCAATTCACCCACCTGGGAACGGCAGCCTGAGAAAAGCAGTATTTCGATTAATAATTTTCCATTAGAAGTTTCCTCCCCCCTCTGCGAACACACCTACGCGCTCATTCCGGAGATGCAGAAAGCAATCATAAAATCATAGAATGGTTTGGGTTGGAAGGGACCGTAAAGACCATCCAGTCCCACCCCCTGCCCTGGGCAGGGACACCTCCCACTAGACCAGGTTGCTCCAAGCCCCGTCCAACCTGGCCTTGAACCTCCAGGGATGGGGCAGCCACAGCTTCTCTGGGCAGCCCTGGCCAGGGGCTCACCACCCTCACAGGAAACAATTTCATACTAATATCTAATCTAAATCTCTCCTCTTCCAGTTTAAAACTGTTCCCCCTTGTCTTATGGCTCCAATCCCTGATCCAAAGTTCCTCAGCTTTCCTGGAGCCCCTTTAGATACTGGAAGAGGCTCTACGGTCTCCCCGGAGCCTTCTCTTCTCCAGGCTGAACAACCTCAACTCTCCCAGCCTGTCCTCCCAGCAGAGGGGCTCCAGCCCTCTGATCATCTTCTTGGCCTCCTCTGGACCTGCTCCAAAGGTCCATGTCCTTATGTTAGGGGCCCCAGCAATGGACCATCCCACCTCCATGCAACTACTTCTGCCCACAAACCGCACCTTGTTCCTTTCAAATGACAACCTGAGGATTTCATAACCCTGTGGATAAACTCCATAGAGCCCGTCTCCATTTCAAGAAGGACAAGCAGGGCTAAGGGGAAGTGAAATGACCCAGCCGGCGTCACTTTGCGAGTCAGCAGCTGAGGAATGAACCCAGGAGCCTGGGGCTGTCAGCCCCGCACCATGCCCCAACAGCAGGAATGCAGAAAAAAAGCAGTTTATCCCCAGCCAACCACACAAGGCTGAAAAAACCCCATGGCAATAAAGAAGAAATACAGCCCTGACAAAGAAACCATGGTAGCAGGTTTCTTTGCAGACACCGGTGCTGCCTTCCTCTGCTGCAAGGAGCAAAGCGTTTCTTTTCCCCCCACACTTCATTTGTGCCATTGCAAAAAGAAATTCAATATCTCTTTCCTGTGTGTTGCTGTGGGAAATAGGTGTTTTTGGATACTTTGCCATGTGCTTTGTTAGAAAACAAATATGCCAGCGCAGCTTTTACTGCAGGTGACTTGCCTGAGCCATGGGTTGTTCTAGCAGCATCACTTCTTTTTTTTGGCATGAAAAATAAATATTTGGGAGCGGATAAAAGATCTAGATACTTAAGTTTTATTTTCAAAAATTGCTCTACCAGACCTACTTTGGTGAGAGTCAGCAGGGCTCAGTCTTTGGTATTATTTGCTTATTTTTTTTAGTGTCTTACCAAATGCTTCTTTTTAATGCCCTCTGGAACACACTGCAGAGAGCAAGGCATTGTTTTTGTCTCATTAAAAGCAAAATGCCCAAGAATCCACCCTCCAGGTTGGGAGTTGTTACCCACTAGTTCAGATTTAAGGTGTCTTTTAGCGTAATCATCACTTCTATTTCTCCCCGCATAGTTTTAGAGGGGCCTACGAGGACCAAATGATGAGACCCAAAGCCTTGCTTTTGGGTTACCCAAAATATCCAGCAAGAACAGGCTTGGTCAGAACCAGGCACGTACCAAGAAAACGATTGAAGTGAAAGAAGAGACCTCGTATACTGAAAGAAGAACAGCAGGTTGCAAAACCAAATGAAAACAAAACCTCACGCTTGCTCAACTGCACTATAGGCAGGGCAAGAGGAAACAAACTTCATCTTTGGCATATTTTTAATTTTCCACAGTTCTTTTGCAGGCAGCACAGGCTGTGGGAGGGAGCATCACACAAGTGGGGGCATTCTGGGCAATGCACGTGCAGCTTTGGGCATGTTCAGCCTTTGGTGCCCTGGTCGAGCAGGAGCTGTGGTAGGATGCAAAACAGCAACCACTTTATTTGAGGAAATGTGTAGAATCATAGAATGGTTTGATTGGAAGGGACCTTAAAGCTCATCTCATTCCCACCCCCCTGCCCTGGGCAGGGTCACCTTCCACTACACCAGGTTGCTCCAAGCCCCGTCCAACCTGGCCTTGAACCTCCAGGGATGGGGCAGCCACAGCTTCTCTGGGCAACCCCGGCCAGGGGCTCATCACCCTCACAGGCAACAATTTCTTCCTGAGATCTCATCTAAATCTTCCCTTTTCCAGTGTAAAACTTTTACCCCTTGTCCTGTGGCTCCATTCCCTGATCCAGAGTCCCTCCCCAGCTTTCCTGGAGCCCCTTTAGGGACTGGAAGGGGCTCTACAGCCTCCCCGGAGCCTTCTCTTCTCCAGGCTGAACAATCCCAGCTCTCCCAGCCTGTCCTCCCAGCAGAGGGGCTCCAGCCCTCCCAGCATCTCCATGGCCTCCTGTGGTCCCGCTCCAACAGCTCCGTGTCCTTCTGCTGTCGGGACCCCCGGAGCTGGACCCAGGATTCCAGGTGGGGTCTCCCCCGAGCGGAGCAGAGGGGCCGAATCCCCCCCCGGCCCTGCTGCCCCCGCTGTGGGGATGCAGCCCAGGGGTGGGGGGTTCTGGGCTGCCAGCGCACGGTGCTGGCTCATGGTGAGCTTCTCCCCCACCAACACCCCCAAATTCCTCTCCTGGGGGCTGCTCTCCAGCCATTCATCTCAATCCATTACCATCCTGTGCTGAGACCTAAGAACACAAACAAACTCAAATGCAGAGTCGCATTGTGCTTTCCCGACACCATGAGCATCACGCCGTGAGCTTTGGCAGGGACCAGATTCCAGTGCAGGAAAAGAAAGATGCGGCGCCCCACTGAAGAAACCAGAACTGCCATGGTTTAAAGCTAAATCGTTGCCTTGATGAGGCTTGAGGCACAGCCCCGCCACACCACAGCTTATCCCCACAAAGAAATTTGGCAGTCGCCATTCACGACCAGCCTCGTTTACAAAAGCTGGAAGACACGATACCAAAACCAACTCAGCTTTTTTGGAGGGTTTGGGTTTTTTTTTTTCAGACTTTGTCCCATCAATTGGAGCATCCCTCCCCTGGAGCCCTCTCAAAATCTCCCCTTTCCCATCGGGCTGTCCTGTCCACTGCGAAATCACTTGCTTGGGAAAGAAGAGTTCTTCCCTTTTTGGCTTCAGCAACATAATTTAAGAGGAAAAATTGCAGGAGGAAGTTTGCGGTCTGTCACAGCACTCAACAGCAAACTGAAGCCGGACGAGCAGCCCTCTGCACCTCATATAAATTATTTTTTTTCTGCCCATCTCTCATTCCTCCCCCTCGCTCCCCAGAACTCGCAGCTGATGCACAGTCACTGGTACGTGGCGTGGAGAATGCTTGGGGTGGTACCTGCCTTTTCCATGGGCCCAACGACCGCAGCAGGACCTCGGTCTCTCCACTGAGTCACATCCATCACGCTCCCATCCAACCTCCACCCCAGCCGCCTGCACCAGGCACATTTCCTCGGTCGGGGGGCGGGTTGAAGCACAGAGGCTTCAGAACGGAAAAAGCCAAGCAAAATCCCTGGGCACCACCAACAGGATTATAAAAATCATAGAACTGTCTAGGTTGGAAGGGAACTTTAAGATCAGCGAGCCCAACCGTCAACCTAGCACTGCCAAACCCACCACTAAACCATGTCCCCCAGCACTGTGAATAGTTTTGGAGTCAGCAAGAACTGGGGATTATTCAGTAAATACCTGTATTTGCAATACAAGGGTTGGGCAGGAGCGAGAGCCCCATGCAATGCCTCCGCTCCTCCTCACCTCGGGGCTGCTCCTGCCCCAGTATTTTCTCCCACCGAGCCCCCTCCTCCGGGATCCTCCTTCGAAAAGCACCAGGCTGCAGCAGGAGAGGAACAACCCGCGCTAGCCGAAGCCAGCCCCACGGCGAGGTCCGCTTCTTCAATCCAGCGTGCCAACGGAAGCACGAGAAACCGCGTCTGCTCAGCTCTCCTGGCATCACCGTTATTGCCCCCAGCCCGGGGGATGGTGCCGCCACCCTCACGCCCCTCCCCTCCGGCACATCTGCAACGCAGAGGGAGCGCCGTGGAAATTTCTTGGCAGCAAACAGCTGTGAAACGGCCACCGGATGCAAAGCTGGCTTTATTTTCCAAGCCGGGTTTGGTACCTGTGTGGGGTTTATGTATTTGACGGCGCTACGCCAGAGGACATGCTAACGATGCTGGGCGAGCCCGGTGCTCTGCGCTTACCCCTTCCATTCCCCAACACACAGGACCCCCAAATCAGGCACCCGCTCTTCCCGGGGGCCCACACACCTTCCCCCCATGCTGCAAGACGGGAGCTGCTTCCCAGGCATCAGCTGGGAAACCCTCAGCGCCATTTACAGGTGGGGATTTTTAGCCTCAAAAGACAAAATTTTATTATTACTTCCTGGTTGCTGGTACCTGGAAAAAAACCTGGCACGCCAAGAGGAACTGTGCAGCCACAGCACTGCTGCTGTGCCCCAGATAAGGGGATAGTCAGCACTTCTCCTTTCCCAAAAGCACAGCTCAGGCTCAAAAGAACCAGTTGCAGCTTTCCCTGAATGGTGTTTTTTCCTCTGCAGCTCCAACAGCCACACACTGAAGGACTCGCTCCTGTCCGGGATGAGCTCGACACCAAAGGACCCTTTTCAGCCATGGTGGCTCCAAGCAAGTTCACAAGCGGCCAATTAATATTATCGAACCCTCAGCCCGATGCTGACCTCCTCCGGGGCAGCAGGGGCAGCTCGCTGGGGCGTATTTTGGCTGCACGGGGCAGGTTGCAAAGTTCCGGCTCTCAGGACACGCATGGACGGGCCAAGGGATGCTCAGACCCTTCAACAGAGACACCCCAAGACCATGAAGGTGGCTTCGAAGCCAACTCTGGTCAAGGTGACCCCCCCTCCCCGGAGCCAGCTGTGATCCTCCACCTCCAGCTGTGATCCTCCACCTCCAGCTGTGACACACACACACACGCGTGCTCCCCCCGTGTCCCCGCTCACCCAGAAGTGGTCCCTGAACCGCGCCTCCCGCATGCTGCTGCCGCCACCGCGCTCGGCCGCTGCCACCACCACCGCACCCGCTGCCGCTCCCGGTGACGCCCCGTCCCGCCCTGCCCGGCCGGTCCCACCCCGCAGCGTGATGTCCCCTCCCAGACACACACCCCCGGACCCCACGCACAACCCACACCCACACGCACCCAGCGCGGCCACATCCACCCCACTCCCTGCGTGGAGCCGAGGCTTTCACCCTACACATCCTGTTCCGATCCGTAATTAATCCTTACTTAATTCTTCTTCATCCTTAATCGATGAGGGGACGCTGCCCGAGATGAGGTGCTGGGTAAGCCACCTCTGAGCGGTTCCTAAAAATGATGAAAGCAGATGAAGGACACAGAAATGGTCCAGCAGGAACACCTCTGCTGGGAGGACAGGCCGGGAGAGCTGGGGGCGTTCAGCCTGGAGAAGAGAAGGCTCCGGGGAGACCTTAGAGACCCTTCCAGTGCCTAAAGGGGCTCCAGGAAAGCTGGGGAGGGACTCGGGATCAGGGAGTGGAGCCGCAGGATGTGGGTGAACATTTTCACACTGGAAGAGAGGAGATTTAGATGAGATCTGGGGAAGAAATACTTTATTGCGATGGGTGGAGACCCTGGCCCAGGTTGCCCAGAGAGGTGGGAGATGCCCCATCCCCGGAAACATTCTAGGACACGTTGGACGGGGCTCTGAGCAACGTGGTCTAGTTGAAGATGTCCCTGCTTGTGGCAGAGGGTTGGACTAGATGGGCTTTAAATGTCCCTTCCCACCCAAACCATTCCGTGATTCTGTGAGACAGGACACTGCGTGCTGGGAAGTCTGAATCACGGCCGCTGCCCTGACCTGCTGCCTCTGCTCCAACACGGCGACAGCTAAAGCAGGCCAGCAACGTAAAGAAAAGGAATTTTCCACTTAATTAATTAAGTGACACCTAAGGCCAGTGACACTTGGCAAACATTTCTGAGGTTTATACTGAAGAAAACAGGTTTGCATGGATTTTTCCTTCAGTGCCCATGGCTGCCCCGGCAGCAGAGGTAGCGTCAGCGTCTGTTTCAGATCTGAAAGGTTTCAGTCAAAGCTTTGGAGAGGTTTTAGCAACTTCTTCTGAACATCTGTCAGCTGTGGTACGGTCTGCCCAGTTGCAAGCCCACCAAAAACTGGGTCCAAAGTGTGAATTCTGGAGTAAATTTCCACGTTTTCTCCATCCGCTCCGGCTGCGCCGGAAAGGCGGATAATCCCAAGCGGGGTTGAGACCCACAGCAAGGAGAGGGCAGCAGGAGCAGCGGGCACCGTCCACCGCGCCGCAACAGCCGCCCATCAGCTTCGGCAACACCTGCTCGGAGAGCGGGCGGTACCGCAGCGCTGGCAGCCGCGTGTCACAGGACACCACGCTGAAACTCTGCATTCCTGGGATCTTTCCGGGATTTTCTGAATCAGCTCTTCAGCCGATGTCGTGGGATGAGCCGCTGGACGCTCCCAGCAGAAGAGAGCGCAAACCGTCACCGCAAACCCACCCCACCACCACCCACTCGCTATTTCCCAGCCTTCCAGCACCACCCCATGGCCAGGACAGCCCATGCCGCCTCTGGGGACTCCAGACCCATCTTTCCAAGCCAGCCCCATCGTGCCTTTTATCTGACCGCTCTCATTTACCACACGGTGCTTCCATGAAGGAATGACCACCTTCCTAAACCACAGGAGCAACCGGGCAGAAACCACAACTTCGGAATCACAGAACGGTTTGGGTTGGAAGGGACCTTAAAGATCATCTCATTCCAACCCTCTGCCCTGGGCAGGGACACCTCCCACTAGACCAGGTTGCTCCAAGCCCCATCCAACCTGGCCTTGAACCTCCAGGGATGGGGCAGCCATGACTAATATATATATATATATTTATCTGTTATCTAGATGTTACCAGAAACAAATATGTCTCTGCACAATTTTGCACTAAGACACCCAGAGTCCTCAGAGTCTCCACCATCAATGGAGAGGAATTACCACCAAAGTCTCCAATTTCTACGGAATGTGCCGTTCTTGGTATGGAATAATCCTGTTGGCAGCTTGTGCCAAGTGCCCAGGTCTCGCTCCTCCTCATCCCTGCGCCTGGTGAGCTGGAAAACACCGAGACCTTGGAACCCACACACCAGAGCTGGCTGGAAAGTNCCACACACCAGAGCTGGCTGGAAAGTAAATATTTTCACAAATTCAGACACTGGAGTCTTCTAAAAGCACGGTTTTCCCAAGTATTAGAAGCAAAACTAGCCCTGTGCCGCTCAATCCAGGCCACTCTCTCACTGTATCAGGCCATTTGAAGACTACCGTGTGAGGTCCAACTAATTTGCATGGGCAGCAAAGAAATCTTGAGCAATCATTATAATCAGTGAATATGTATTAATGGTTTGAATATGTAATGATCAATGTATAAAAGCAGAAAATTTTGCAACTAAGGCGTGCTCCCATTTTGAGATGAGCACCCCCTTTCAGTGCATTAATGGAATAAACTTGGAAATACCCCTGCTCTGTGTTACCGGCTTCCACACTGGGTAAAGAACCCAGATTTGGGAAAAGCGGTCTGGAGCACGAGTCTCGTGAGGAGCGGCTGAGGGAACTGGGGTTGTTCAGCCTGGAGAAAAGGAGGCTGAGGGGAGACCTTCTCACTCTCTACAGCTGCCCAAGAGGAGGGTGTAGGGAGGTGGGAGTTGGTCTCTTCTCCCAAGGAACAACTGATAGGACAAGAGGAAACAGCTTCCAAGTTATACCAGCTTAGATTGGATATTAGGAGAAATTTCTTCACTGAAAGGGTTGTCCACCCTTGAAAAAGGCTGCCCAGGGCAGTGGTGGAATCGCCATCCCTGGAGGAATCTCCCAGCCAGGCAGACATGGTGCTGAGGGACACGGGTTCATGGTGGGTTTGGCAGTGCTGGGTTAACGGTTGGACTCAACGATCTTAAAGCCACACTCCAACCTAGACAACCCTGTGATACCATGACCCTCAGCTCTCTCCGGATGGGAACTGCGGTCTGCACCACAGAATCCAGCTGCCACCCCGACTCCTTCTTGTCAGGGGAGTTTGATCCACCCAACAGTTAAGACGCCCCCCAATTTTTCAGAGTTCCTTTAGCAAGCGTGTGCCCAGGGCAGTTCAGCCCCGTGGTGCTCAAGGAGCCCGCCAGAAAGGCAGTAACTCACAACAGAATATACAAGCCATTTTACATGGAAACTTTTATTATTCCCACTGAGATCTGTACATTCAAGTCGCACATACTTTTAAGTCTTTGATGGAGCTGGAGCATGGGATGACGACAACAGCTTGGTCTGTTTGGAACAGTTTTAAGAGTTTATGCCTCGAAAGTAGCCAGGAAACTTGTGACTATCTCCTTCAACTTAGCTTCTGTCTGGTCAGAGATCTTCCCTTCCGTCCTGTTGAAAAGAGTTTAAGTTAAGCTTCTGAAGCAGGAATAGATCTATGGTCAATCCCTGACGAAGGCAAAGAGAAAAACTTTACAACAAACCTTCCCATTTCTAACAAAATTAACACATTTGTTTGCGGCACGGAGCTGCACTACTGAAACTGATGTTAACATCCCTTCTCCAAGAAAATTAGTCCTGTTTAAGAACTAAGGTTTGTCAACAAGTACTTTCAAAACAGCTGTATGTAGTTCAACAAGGCTCCGTCTGCCCTAGAGCCGTACCTCAGAGACAGAAGGCAGCAACTCGACTGAAGACACCAGCTGGCACCAGTTCAGAGGACAGGACTGTGGAAATACTCAATCCCCAGCACTTGATCCATGGTATCATAACAGCATAAAGCCGTCAAAAATACGGGAAACGACTAGATTAAGTGATTTCAGTATCAGATTAGAGGAGACGTATGCAAGTAGGTTCATTTTAAGCATCAGCTAGATTTTCTAACTCAAAACTGGAGACGTGAAGCTGAGCTCTGGAGAGCAGCAGCAGGACAGCTGGTTTAACCTCCGCATCTGGTACAGGCACTCTCAGGCCTGATGTTCTAGGATAGACTAAATTGAACAGTTCGGTCGCCATTATCTGCACCCCAGCCACCAAGTCAATACCCTTGGGATGAAGCAAGACAAGTCATCATACCTGATCGTGGAGAGGAGGGCCTGGTGCTGGCTCAGTACATGAGCTAGGAAAGCACTCTCAAATTTAGTGATTTTGCTGGGCTCCAGCTTGTCCAAGTGACCTCTTACACCAGCATAGATGACGGCAACCTGTTCCTCAATAGCCATGGGAACTGCAGGAAAGAAAGCATTCCTGCCATTGGTAACTCTTACATCAGGACACATCAGACTACGTGGAGTCCTTCTTGGAAGAACAACTCCACATGGACAACGCAGTTCAAATCAGTGAACTGCATTTACCACGTCAACAGAACGGACGTGGTAGATGCCGCCACAAAAACCAACCTCGTTAGCAGAAGAGACTAATGGGAAATGCAGACTTGTTGCATCCAAGACACTCACCATACTGTCCTTGCTTGAGGAGCTCTGTCAGACGTACACCGCGGTTCAGCAGCTGTTGCGTGGCAGCATCCAGATCAGACCCAAACTGAGCAAAAGCAGCTACTTCACGATACTGAGCCAATTCCAGCTTCATGGTACCTGCCACCTGCAACACAAGGTACAGGTCAGGCGGAGTTTGACCACCACCTTCTAAACACATCTAGTAGTTTGCAGGGTATCTTCAGCTCACAGTTGTCATAAGTCAGCTCAGCCCTGCATACCATGCAAGAATCTCAAGATTCTGACACATGGTTATACGCATTTCTAAAAATCCCACCATCTGCTTGGCCTTTTAGCATAAGCATGCTATTCCTCCCTAAAACAGTGACAGTTGATACTAAACCTCTCTTCCACATCTGGACTAAAAGCACGGGCTTAAGAGAGCATCTCCATTTCTAATTAGAGCAGTACCCAGTTCAGCATATTGAAACGTAACAAGTCCTGCATCTTTATGCAGATAGTATTTTCCTTTCTCCCCCCAGCAGGCAATGGAAATATCAATGAGATCCCCAAAATTTGTTCTTTTAGAATTCCGTAATGCTAAGCAATGCAAAACTCAATTCCCTGTCTATTCACAGCTCTTAAGGATGAAATGGGTTGGAAAGCCTACACACTACTCCTCTCTGTTAAGAGGAGGAGCAGCAGTTTCATGCTTACCTGCTTCATAGCCCTAGTCTGAGCAGCAGAACCTACGCGGGACACAGACAGACCAACATTGATGGCTGGACGGATACCTTTGTAGAACAACTCAGTTTCCAAGAAAATCTGTAGGAGAAAATTGTTTTATTATCTTGGTCAGAAGCCTGGAAGCCTCCTCAGAGGCCTGCCAGTAAGTTACACAGAACTACTGGCATGTGAAGAAGTAGTCCTACCTGTCCATCAGTGATGGAGATGACATTGGTTGGAATGTAAGCAGACACATCACCAGCCTGGGTTTCAATGACAGGCAAGGCAGTCAGAGAGCCACCGCCAAAGGAATCATTCATTTTGGCTGCTCTCTCCAGCAGGCGAGAGTGCAGGTAGAACACATCACCTGGGTAGGCTTCACGACCGGGTGGACGACGCAGCAGCAGAGACATCTGACGATAGGCAACAGCCTGCATGGTATAAAGCAAGGTCTCAGACTTCCGCAACTCATCTAGAATTTTCATTTTCTAAACTTGAGGTGATCTTACAGCTACAAACACCAATGCTAGACTATGAGGCCTAGAAACGACGTCTCCTCACCTGTTTGGATAAGTCATCATAGATGATTAACGCATGCTTTCCGTTGTCTCTGAAGTATTCCCCCATGGAGCAGCCTGAATAGGGAGCCAGATACTGAAGGGGTGCTGCATCAGATGCTGTGGCAGACACCACAATAGTGTACTTCATGGCATCTAGAAAGAATTGGAGACACACACCACTGTGAGTGTATTACCTCATCGCGCCCATAATGAGGAAGCACAATAGCTTGTGAAGCGCTAGTCACTGAAGCAAGCCTGGGCAGCATCACTACACTGTCACAGGAAAGAACACAGTACCAGATTAATGCATCCATTAGCTCAACTAACTCCAGTGGTTTCAAGAGCAAGTTCATGGCAGCATCTAACACTTGCAGACTTCTTTCCCACTTAAAATGAAGTTTCAAGTTTCACTAAGAAACGCTTTGGTTACAGAAGTAACTCAGCCTGAAAGTTTGTGACTTCCTGGCTTCTGCAAGGAGATGCTATCTTTGTTTCACAGTCACAAACAAATTAATTGTTATTAAAATGAGGGGGGGAGGAGGTGTACTTCTAGGTATTATTTACTCTGCTTGACCAGCAGGCAAGAGGTTAAGGTGCCTGATCTCCTGCAAGCTCTGTTATATATGCAGCCTCGGTCAACGAGATCACTGTTTATGAAAAGAAAGTCTGTGCTTGGCCAGTGAAGTCTTTCTGCTAAGCTTACAACTGCCATTTACACTGACTTGCACACATGACACAAATGCCAAGTCTGTAAGTACTTGTAGGACATAGCTTGTAATCAGGCCCGCCTGACTGCCAAGGAGAATCTCTTGGAACTCCGCTGCAAAAATCATGCAGAGTGACTTTTCCAGAAGCAATTGAGCAGTTTTGGGGCCTCATACTAGTCTTCCAATGCAATACAGAAAAGGGGTTTTTTTCCTCCAGACACCTAGAAAGATTTCTTGTCAAGAAAAGCAAGCAGTTCACCCATCTAATAAGAAAAGAATTCTGTCTGCACTCGCAGCTAGGAGAGGTCACAGTAATATTCAGCACAATAAGAACAAGATACCCCTAGTTGCCAGCCTCAGCCATTTTCAAAAATCTGTACCTGCATCAGTAAGCCTCTTCACCAGCTGAGCAACAGTAGATCTCTTCTGGCCAATTGCAACATAGATACAGTACAGCTTCTTCTTCTCATCTGTTCCATCGTTAAATCGTTTCTGGTTGATTATTGTGTCAATTGCAATTGAAGTTTTCCTGCGTAACACAGAGGTTGGTAAGCTGAGCTTCCTACAGTTCTGTGTTCAGCTTTCTACACCGGCACATACTACACAACACATTTTTAGTTTGAGCATTTAACTTACCCTGTCTGCCTGTCACCGATGATCAGCTCACGCTGGCCACGACCAATTGGCACCAAGCTGTCCACAGCCTTAATACCAGTCTGCATAGGTTCACGCACAGAGATTCTGGGAATGATCCCAGGGGCCTTCAAGCCAACTCTCCTACGTGTCTTAGATGTAACAGGACCCTTAAAAGAAAGAAAAAACAGCTGTTGCAGTCTGTATCACAAAAATACACGCACAGGTAGTCAACACCTAGTTACATTTACCTTCCCATCAATTGGATTGCCCAGGGCATCTACAACGCGGCCCAGCAGCTCTTCCCCAACTGGAACATCCACAATGGCACCAGTCCTCTTCACAACATCCCCTTCTTTGATCAGTCTGTCATTACCAAACACGACAACACCAACGTTGTCGGGCTCCAAATTCAAGGACATACCCTAGGACAAAGAACACATTATCCTGAGAAAACTCATGCCAACATTTCCAAAATTTTGACAGGTTAATACCAGTATTATTCTACAGTGCAGAATATCCAATATAGTCTTATCTCAATCTTATTTGTAGCAACACTCAATGTTCTGCTTTTATGTACAATGCCTGTATATTCTTCCATAGCAGTGAGACAACCTGCCTAAGCTTTCAGTTTACTACTTTACTAATTGTACTTGCAGCAGCCTAGAATTAAGTCACTTATCTCTCTAAAATAACAGGAAGAATAAGCAGGGTTCAAATACAACATTGCTCTATTGCCTAGAAATTGGACGTGGGAAAAGCACTGGCTTCTTTGCCTGAGGAAAGTTAGGCCATTAAAAATACTGGAAGAGATGTTGCAGTACTCTCGGAACAGACAGCTTTTTAAATCTAGTCCACTCCTACAGGCTACAAGAAGTCAGCAAGTCACAAGCTGTATTGGAGCAGAGAGGCTAATACTCAACAGGAAACAGAAAAGCCAGCCTGAAACCAAATAAAACAAAATCCAATGATAGATTAGTTCTTAGTACTTTGTAGATGAAAACAAATAAATCTCAAATATTGGCCAAGAACCAGATACTGAAAGCAAAGCTTTACAATCTCAAAGAATATTTTCTTTTTGTAGTATTAGTTCAACTAGTTACTATCCATTAAAGTTGCAATGAAGTCTGTAAAGAGTCCATATGTGTAACTCCAAGCATAGTCTCATATTCTCCTTACAAAAATATTTTCTTCTTAAAAAAAACCCGTTTTTTTCCTATTTCTAGGCTGAACAAACTGCTTTAGTGAAAGCTCACCTTCAGTCCAGAAGAGAATTCAACCATTTCTTCTGCTTGGACATTTCTTAGGCCATACACACGCGCAATACCGTCACCAATTGAGAGCACACGGCCAGTCTCCTCAAGTTCAGCAGAGGTGTCAGCTCCCAAAATACGTTCCTCAAGAATAGAGGATACCTCAGCAGTGCCTAGAAACAGACATTTCAAACCAGGCTTAGCACATTAAGGCACAGGATGAATTCAGTAAGCTTGTCTTGAACTCACAAGCCAAGGTACCTTTTCTCAGGTATGCCATGAGGCCCAGCAAGCAGCACTATTCCTTACACATGATGCATAAAACAAATAACAGCTTCTGTATTCACAATCAATAAAAGCAGCTTCAACTAATCATTACAAGCCAGCTTCAATCAAAACATTGATGTCTGTTTAGTTATCAATTTCCTTCAGTATGCCCTATGCTATTAGCAATCTCTCTGCCTAGAAAGCAATTAAGTAGATTAGACTTAGCTCAGAAAGAACAGACACAGTAGGTCTGCTTACAGATCTAAGACTAAGACTGGAGGCATTAAAACACTCTGTCAATTGATTTGTAATCCAAGATCCAAATATATTTAACAAAACTCAATATATCTAAAGAGCAAGTTGTTCAATATAAGCTATAAAAATGTATTCTTCGTCCTCCTCCGATTTGTTTGGCAGTATACCTCCAACAATTTTTTATTTCCTCAGTTAGGAAGACAGTTAAATAACAGTGTGAAACTGTTGTTTCTTAATAACACCTTTAGTCACCCTGAACCACTTCAAAAATCACGCATGAACCACTACCAAAAATACAGCTATGCAGCGCCACGACCTCCTCTGAACACCAAGATGCTGGCAGCGAAAAAGTTATACTCAAGGACACAAGGTCAAACCCAGGCAGGCCTGGGAAAGTCATCTGTTCCTTCATACTGTTACAAACAAGACAGGAAACTGGAATTTGAACCATTTTTTTCAAATAGTTCAGCAGGAGTTGAAGAGTGAATCAAATCCTCCCGAAGCAGGTAAACTGTGTAAGCCAACTGACATGTGACCACTCCTTTGGTTTGGGCACAATTTGATTAGTTACTAAAGTGAAGTCTCCTGGATACGACAGTTCACTGTTGAATACTGTCAGTACGTAAATATCCTTAAACATTTTGTCAACTGACACACATCCCCCTCACAGTCCATATTTAAATTCTTTTTTATCTGATAAAACAAGTCATTAAAACACACTCTTACATGAAGACCTTTCTCAGACTCACCGGTTTTCTGATAGCATGTTTTGGAGGCATGGATGTTTCTTGTAGCAGCAAATGCTGCACCCAGGGTGTTTCTGGAAATCTAAAATAAGTAATTGTTTCAGTAACCGTCAGATTGCCTTGATTGTTCAAAAAAACATTAATAACACACTGAAATTTCTAATCATGATCTTACACGTTTAATGTGTCTCAGTTCTGAGTTGAGCTTCACAGCTCTCCATAACTGTCGTTACAGAACCAAGCCCAGCATTGCCAAGCAAGGATAGACGGTAAAGGAGATCGCTCTAATTTACTGGCAGCATCTTTCTGCATTGCACTGATGTCACCATCACAGCGCTGCAGCAGCTCCCAAAGCAACACCTCCCCTCCTCTGCCACTTTTGCTCTGAACACCAAAACCTTAGGGCGTAAAGAAATCGGTACAACCCCTCATGGTTCTGCACAAGGAAGAGGTAAAATCTATATTCTAAGGGTTAGCCCTTCTAAGAAAAACCTAACTGAGGAATTTCTGAAGCATGGCTGGAATTTAAGCGATAGCAAAAACGAAAAAAAATATAAAAATCTGTGATAAGGAAGGCATTGGGATTATAATTCGACATCCCAAGCAAAGCTCCCTGTAAAATCCCATACAGTGTTAATGCTATTTCGCTGAAAGCCTGGGCAGGCCTCTCCTCTGTTCACCTTCACAAGGGACACGGGCTGGAAACGGGTGCTGACAGATCTTTGCACCTTCGCTCTCCCCACAAACACGGAAGGGGAAAAAAAACCCCATCAGGCAAAGCCTGGCCGCTCAAATCCCTATCTCTGAGTGCGATCCCGCAGCTTTCAGGGCATTAATCTGAAGCCCATCAGTGCCAACCCGCATCCCCGGGGAAGGACACGCCGTCCTCTACATCCCAAACCGTCCCTCAGCTGAGGGCACCCCCGTTCCTCTGCAAGGGGTCGGGCCCGCTGTCGCCTAGCGCTGAGGTGAGCCCCCGCACCCCGCGCCGCACTGCCGAGGAGCGGGAGGCCGCGGCCCCTCAATGTCACCGCGGTCCCCAAGATGGCGGCGGCGGCGCC
>VZSF01004954.1:7196-107830 GCA_013398295.1 Chionis minor
GGTCCGGGAGCTGAGGGGGAGGCCCCGGGGCTGAGGTGGGGCCCCGGGGCTCATGTGGGGGCCCGGGAGCTGAGGGGGAGGCCCTGGGGCTAAGGTGAGGACCCGGGAGCTGAGGGTGAGGCCCTGAGGCTGAGGTGGGGGCCCCGGGGCTGAGGTGGGCAGCGAGGGGCCCCCCAGTGGCTGGGGGGGGCAGGCCTGGGGCCTGAGGGGGGAGCCTGGACTTTCCAGGTTACAGGGGGCTTGGGGGGGTGTGTTACGGCTTCTCCATCCCCTGGCCCCCTGCAGTAACATGGTAATTTCTTCCCTGAGAAATAAACCTCGGGGTCTGTGCCTCCATTCCAGCGTTCAGGCTTTCCTGCTGGAAAGATGCAGGAAAACAAGGGAGTTCCCCCCTCCTCCCCCCCTCCCTGACCTCGGTGTGCCTGGGCCAAGGGGGGCCAGCACGGAGTGTTTTGGGGAGCTCTCCTGCAGTTTGAAAACCCGCCCCACCACCCGCTCCCTGGTTTTGGTATAGTTTTGTTGCTGTAGAGGGTTGCTCATGGTGCTATCAGGGCTGTGTGAATTATTGCTGTATATTATAGCTACTGTCAAAACAGTTTTTCTTAATAGTGGTTCATTAAACAGCTTTAACTTCACTGAATGGTCAAACTGTATTTGATGTGCAGTTTGTCTTTGGAAAAACCTTTAGGGTGAATTTGGGTTAACAAACCACTGAGAGTGTAGAAAGGCCCGATCTTTATCACGACATGATTTATCTGTACCGTATTTGCCTTTAGTTTAATGACCCGCCTGGGGAAAGTGGTAGATCTGAGTCTGTTTAGTGGGTTCTACTGACCAGGGGTGGGCAGGTCAAACAAGGCAGGATTTTTTGAGGCTTTCTCTTCTAGAAACTTGAGTGCCAGCTTGGACTTGAGTTAGAGTAAAGACCTGGCTGCCTCTCTTTATTTTTTTTAATGAGCTGCATGACCGTTTTTTTCCTCCTGGCTTTATTTGGCGGGCAGTCTGAGATGTGAGTGCTGAGGTCGATACGTGTGAGCACTAATATGCAGAGCATGACTGCCAGAACTGAGGCTGTGTAGAGCACGTCACTAGCAGCAAAGAGTTATAATCTTTATTATGTTTTTTTTTCTTGTTTTTAGAACACAGCCCTGCAATTGCCGAGAAAATAATTCCCAGCGTTCTTCGTGACTGCCTGACGGACGAGGTGGGAGAAAATCCGCTTGCACTGCAGGTAAGGGTGGTGTTGCTACCTGCTGGGGTGTGCAACTCACAGCATGCTGTAGCCCTGCTCTCAGGTACTTTTAACTCTGCACAACTAGTGATCTGGCTGATATTTACCCTTAAATCTGGAAAAAAAAATGGAATTGTTCTGAAGTGTTCACCTAGGATTTTTCCTACAGCTGTAGGAAAGTAGGTTGCCCTTTTGCAACATGAAAAGTTGTGCTGGCTTTTCTGTTGGAAGGCTCAGGCAGCGCCGTGTGATTTGGAAGGAGGGGCGAAGCACGCGTGGGAATGAAATGTGGAAGAAGGCTGCTGCCTGGAGCTTGACATCAACCCAGCTTTTTCATAAAACATAAAAAAACCCCCAACTTCCATAAAATACATTAAAAAAAAAAACAACGCAAACCACCTGGAAAACCTAATGCCACTCACTATTTTTATGCACACAGTGAAAACTTATTTGAACGTAGGGAGGTAGTTTAAAAAAACACAACCGAAACTAACTAAGGGTGCTTAAACTGTGTGTGCGTGCTTCTGGAGCAACAAAGCATTTATTGGCCAACACAGAGGTACGAGGCGAGTATGTTTTAGCGTCATCACCGCCCACTTCTCTGGGACTCTGAGAAGATTGTGGTGGCCACCAGTTTTGGGCAGCAGCTTCTTCAGCCGATACAGCTGTTGCCAGAAGAGGGCATGGAGGGTCCTGTGGCCATCCTCTTAAATTTTCTTGTATTCAGAAAATTTCTGGTATGTTAGAAAGAGTATAATGTGTGTACTTAGCAGCGTATCTTAAGCTCATGTAACCCCGGTTCTTTGTTTACATGTGGAAGCGGCTTGTTCTCCAAAACACCCGTATTCTGCAGAAACTTTTGTGATATTCATTATGCTTTCTGAACTAAAGAAGTTGAAATTTCATGCTGTGGAGGAAAAAGAACGGTGTGCCTTGCTTACATCATTAATACCTGCCTACTGGGGGCTCTCTGGAGCTCTCTGTGCCTTATTTAATCTTTGTATAACTTCTCTGTGTAGGTTGCTGTTGTGCCCGTCGGGCTGGGAAGTCAGGTTCCCGGGTAGACTTGCAGTAGAGTTTTCCGAGGAGAGATTGTACCGTTGTCCTCGGGCAGTTTAACAGGACAAACTGCAAGACCTGCAAATCATTTGAAGTCTCAGAAGGGCTTTGGAGCAGTATACCGTAAGCATTGCATTTTTCAGGTGATATTTGAGGGAGCCGTCAGCTATGTTTAGATCTAGAGTGTGGAAACAACCAGGTTTGCACTTCTTGAGCAACGTAAGTTCTCTAGCAATCAGGTTTATTATAAAAACACATTGCTGCGTGCTGCTCCTTTTGCTGCAGTTACGTCCCTTGAAATGGACTAAGCTGGGATATAGAAAGACTTGTTTTATTCTTCCCAAATTTCCAGCAGCCTTGCTGGTGCACGATATTTTAACACGCTTCACTGCAGTAGGGCTGAGGATGCTTGTGTACCATGACAAAAAAAATTATTTGTTAATTTTCCAGCTGCTGTGTATTCCTGCTGGGGAATTGCAGGGGTGTTAGTGGAAAAATATTTTGGCTTAGATGTGACTTTGGGTGGCATGACGCTGTTTGAGGTAATGCAGGAGGAAACAGTTACCCAGGGCTGTTGAGTATTGTAGCCAGTGTTGTATGCCTTTGAGAAGAATATATTGACTTTCTTTTAAAGTAGAACTGTTTTGAGAAAGGTGTGTTGCAGATAGCACAGCTACCTCTTAATGAGGAGGATGGTTATATAATTATAATCACTTTAGGGTGATGTGTTTGATGCTTCTAGTAAGAAATGCAAGGGCTCATAGGAGATCTAAGTTGAAATGTGCTTTGTCTGCCTAAGCGCATACCATCCAAAAGTCTTTGGCTGGCTTGCCCCTTAGTGAAAGATTTAAGATACTATAAAATAGAAAAAACAGCTTGACTGTTCAGATCATGCATAGTTTTACTGCGGCTTCTGTAGCGTTATCCCAAAAGTCCTTGGCTAGTAAATTCTGGCTTATCTTTGCCTGCTACCTTGTCTGTGAGCGCAGTGACTATTTTATTTTTTTTTTCACCAAAGAAACCTGCCGTGGAATTTCCTTTCATGCATTCTGGATTTAACCTCTGTCGAGAGCAGTTTTTAGCTGCAGCCCCACCATCGCTTGCAGCTGGCGGTACTGCCGTGTCTGGGGTGGCACTACTGTGGATGGGAGGCAGGAGAAGGTAAAGCGGACGAAAGCACTGATCCTTGTAACTGGGAATTTTGTGCTGGGTTTGGCACAAGGTGGGAATACACATGGGGGCAGGCCAGCTGCTTGTGCTGGTTTATAACAGCTGTGAATGTATGGCCTTAAATGCTTTGCATAAACAGCCTTCAATTCATTACGTGGTTTCCTTTCTGTCCCTGCAGCCTGTCACAGCTTGTCACCCTTCCTCTACCTGCCACAAGACAAATCAGTGGCTTAATGTAATGGTTTTCTGTTTGTGTTTTTTAAATAGAACGTAGCTGGCTTATCTGGCGTGTGTGTTATTTTCTGTTGAGTCTCCAGGGTCTCTAGAGCTCAAATTCTTGGTTTTTTTGCTACCGTTAGAGTGTGTAACTCTTTGAAATGAAATCTGAGGTCCTCATGTAGACAGCAAGAAAGGAGGTCTCAGTTTGAGATGAGTAACGCTGCAGCTGACCTGTGCTTGAAACATGAGACCTGGGAATCTGCGTACCTTCATAATTTGCAGCGTATCAGTCTGCGACGCAGACAAAGCCGGTCTTACAGCAA
This sequence comes from Chionis minor, assembly GCA_013398295.1. Taxonomy (NCBI): domain Eukaryota; kingdom Metazoa; phylum Chordata; class Aves; order Charadriiformes; family Chionidae; genus Chionis; species Chionis minor. The sequence goes on from VZSF01004954.1 coordinate 11,199, forward strand.
CATCAAAATCAGACCCAGTATCTGTATAGACTAGTTGTGTTATGTACCACCACTGTTAACATCTGTGTTTTTATTAGTTTAATGCAAGCTTTCTGTCTCTGGCATTTTTTCTTCAAGAGCTAGCAGAGTAGTTGAGGTTTTTTTTCCACTATGATACAAACACAAGGAAGATCTGCAAGAATTGCTGCCTGCCTTACGCCAGTCAATGTTAAAGAATACAGGAGGATTATCAGTGTATTATATTCTCTGTGTGTGTGTGTGTGTGTGCACCAGGCTTGCTGCCTGTTAGAGAGGCCCCTCTGCTGTCCGTTTGTCCCCCTCTAGCACTGATAGGAGATGTTAGGGTTTTTTTTAACACCTCTTCTTAAAGTCTGTAACTATGGCTTTTATCATGTGCTTTTAAGGTTGCTATTTCCATTAATACTCCCCTTTTTTTTGTCTGTTGGCCGAAGTTTAGGTGGACTGCAAAGCAAAACTCGTTCATTCGCTGATGGATATTTTGTGCTATGCCTGCAGGGAGGGAGAGAGGTGGTGGGTGGTAGTGGTCAGGCACCGTGACTCAGCTTGTCCTCTGCTTGGTGGGTCATTTGCTCCAGACTAGCACGTGAGCACACGTGTGCTATCTGCCTGACCACCTTGGATGGAGCCAAGTGTGCGTTGCCAGCTTTTTCGTGCTGAAAGTGAGCTCCTCAGGTCATGTTATAAAAGCACAAGGCACCAGCCAGGCTTATCTGTATTCTTTTATATCTCTGAAGTTCAACCTAATCTAATAATGTGCTGCTGGAAAAGCAACTGCAGTGGTTCAGACTCGCTTTTCCTTTTTTGGGGTGAACCGGCGCTCTTCTCTTGAATTTCCAAGAAATTGCCATGTGGTAGATGAAACTCAGATGGGGTTTTTTTGTTTGTTTCAGGAAGATTTTTTATTTGAAACTTCTTTGACTATGTGCCATCAAAGTGTGGCACTTTGGGCAGGAGAGGCATTTGCTAAAGAAGCAAGTGGCCGTGGCTGGGGTAGGTGATGTATCTGTTTAAAAGACAGAATGGGAAAGAAGGAAATTACTGTATGGTGATATTCCAGTTCTCAGTGGGTTCACAAATCTTTTTCCTCTTTGTCAGAGAGGAACCATGTCAAATTTTGAAATGATCCGCTGCCTGTCTACCTCCAAAAAGCAATTTATCTTTTTCTGGAGCTGGACAAGTACCTGCAGATAACTGAAACCTCTTGAATTGTCACCTTCACAGCCTAGCGAGGCTTTTGCTTTCTCCTCAGACTACTTACATTTTTCTCTTCCAGCATTATTTTCTTGTGAAACACATGTTTATTCATTAAGAATGAATACCAATTTTCTTGGAGCCAAGTAAGCCATAAACATCTCTTAAATCTACTTTAACTGCTCTGATATTTTTTTTGTTTGTTCTTGTAAGGTAGGTGGTCGTCAGCCGGAGAAAGGGCAGGAGCTTCAAGGAGGATCTTTCCATTTGGTGTGAAAGTTAGGAATCCTCAGGAAAACCACGTCCCATCAACAGAGATTGTACAAGGTGAATTAAATCACTCAGGTCATTAGGCAGCTGTATTCCTGCTGGCCATAACTTTCTACAGAAAAAGGCAGAAGTATTATGTTTTCTACCTTTCTGATAAACCTCTGCTTCTCAAATCAGTGTGATTTTTTTTTTCTTTTTTTTTTTCCTCCTGCAAAAATGCCTCTGCTCTGGTGCACCTGGTTGTGGCTGGTTTGCAAAGACAGCCTGATTATTTGGGAGTAGTGATTGGAAAAAGAAAATTTCACATTGGACTGATATAAGTAGCTCATGAAACAGGGTCGTTATCCTTAGTAAGGGGTGAGAAAAAGTGGTGGGGTTTTTTGGTTGGTTTTTGATTTTAGAGCTCTACTAGTTACTTCTGGCTTCTCTGGAGATGCTGCTAGTGAGTTGATCAGTGCTGGACTTTTATAGGTAGAAAAGCCCAAGGAATAGGCTGCATTTTGGGGGGAGAAGGGGAAAGGAAAACTTTAACCAGAGAAAAGTGGCATTTAGCGTTTGTTTCTGTGGAAGGTTATAGTTGCCCCTTAAAAACCTGCTGTGCATTGCTGGAGACTGACTGTCTGAAGTAGCAGGCAAATACTTTATCCTTGCTGAAGGTGCTATTTTCAGTGCCCCTGCAGCAGATGTAACTGGTTTCTTTTGTTTGGGTACACTCGTTTTTCATTTCTTTCTCAAAAGCTGCAGTTCATGGTGGTTACATCTGTTCACAAGTCCCCTAGCGACTCAGCTAGCAGGTTGGATGTGGGGTTGCTGCTGAGCTTGCCAAGCGATGCTGCTTCTGCCTTCTTATTTGGCTCCCAAGTCTTTATCCTGAGTAAACTTTAAATGTTGGAAGGCGCTTGGGGAAAGATCTTTCCCCAGTGAGTAAACAGTCCCATCTCGCTTTCTGAGGGAAGACCAAGACTGAGTTACTACTGAACACACACTTACTAGTAGTTACAACTCAATTATTTATAATGCTTTATTAAAGCTAAATGGTAAGTCTTGCGTGCATCTTCACAACACAAGATCAGTAAAATTATTTTTAGTCGTGTCTGTTTTAATCTAGGCTCTGGGCAGCAGTGTTTGGGCTTTATGACTCTTCTGTGGCCAGCGTTGCTCCAGTCTAAGGTGAAGCTCTTGTGGCAGCAGACCTGGAAAGACCCACATGGGTGGCTTGTACAGCCTGAGGAGAGGTGGTTGTTTCTTCCCTATCGCACTTCCTGCTATCCCAGGATGATCCACAGTTCCCAGCAGAGTATTTGGTTTCAAGTAGTGAGAGCCCAACGGTGGTATGTGGAGCTTGAGGAGGAATTAGACCAACCGATAGACCAACAGAGAAACCTACATTGCCCTTAATTTAAATATAGTTAATAGTAAGGACGCTTGTATTAAATTGAGAGGAAGAACAGTTATGCGTGAAAGTGGTAGTTTAACAAGTTGGATTTCAACTAGCTACTGTTTTCCTGGTTTATTTTCACTTTGTGTCTTACGCTGCTAAATGGATCAATTTGGCAGAATAAAGCAACTCATGAGATGAGGATGGCGTAAGTAACGGAGGCTTAATGGATATCATCCTGGTAAATCGTTATACTAAATAAGCCGTGTTAATGGCGAGGTGACTGCAGAACACCAAAAGTGTGTTGGTAGTGCAATATTCGACTGAATTTTTAAACATGCTATGAAATGCAATAGTATGGCTTTAATAGCAGCTGTGTGCAGAGCAGAGCGAAGCTGAAGGTTAATACTAAATCCTGGCTATTTGAAGGACATCACTTTTTGTCCACAGGGGGAGGATGAGCGATGGTTGGGTGTAGTTAGAGAGCTGCAGAGATGGGAGGTGTGCATATTCAGGGACAAGGATTTTAGGAAAAGGTGAACCCTTACTGCAATGACAGTTGAGAAATTGCCAGCCTATGTCTTAGGTTTCTGCTAAAGACCTGGCAGTGTGTTATGGATTGATGCTTCGTAGACTCTCAATCAATTTGAATTGTGTGCTCCGAAACAAATGTAGTTCCCTTCTCTGGTAAAATTAATGTGATTAAATATTGCCCCAATCTCATACCTGAGAAGAAATTACTTTTGCTGCTAGACTTCATTTTCATTCCCCAAAACTGATTTATGCATCTTAGTAAGCTAATAACTTCAGTAATGTGAGTAATCCTTTATCTGAAAATTGCACTGTGTAAGGTGAAAATTTGGAGTTACAGGAGGGGAAAAGAGCAGGAGTGGTTTGATCTCTCTTGGGGATGGGGAAAGGAGTGTATCCAGGCACCTCGGTAGCGGGAATCCACCTCCAGGCACCTTTTGTATGAATTGCCCTTATACAAATCTCTCTTCCTGGTACTAGTTTGTAAATGGAAAGTATGGAGAACTCGAGGGAGAAATCAAAATTAGTAACTTAATCTTGGAGGAAGCAGGTTTGATGCCAAGAGGTTTTTTTTTTTCACCCTGGATTTACGTATCTCAGATTATTTTATGTATCTATATATTAGTGTTGATGGTGAAACCTCTCCTGGTTGCTTTGCACTTTCCCATATGTCTTGACTTTCCCCTCCCGTTGGATTTATTTGTTGTACTTTTTCCTCAGTGCCGTTTTTCCTTCCCCTCTTCGCAATAATCCTCTTGAGAAAGCGAGACAAGAGAGCTGGGAGCTGAGACCCCACTCTCTTCTGCTGCTGGGCTCTCGGCTTCAGGGCACCCCGTGCCTTCTGGAGCCGATGTCGCTGTCTTCGGCGAGCAGGGGTGTGGTGTAACCGACAGTCAGGGGTTGAAATGGAAATAGGTGAGGAATTTTCCTACAGCGGCGGCTGAGTCAGGATGTCTTGGTGCACTCTGGCAACGTCAAACTTGGTGTTTTAATAAACACATGGCTCCAGTTCTTAGTGACTCCATCTCAGCCAGTCCCTGCAGAAGTCTTTATGCCTAAGCAACGCCTCGTAAATGCAAATCTCTTTTGAGAAGATCGTACCACATAACAATATTTTCCATTTAAATTTATAGTTGGCGTTTTGCACTAATGCGCAAGCTTACCATGTCCTAGTAAAACCGTTCCAATAAAAAGTGCCCGTGAACCCTTCTCTGATTAAAAATTAAACACCCATCAGCTTATTCAGTTACTGCTCTCCCTCTTGCATGCTTGTGCCACTGAGACCAGCTTCGACATCAAAAAGCTGCTTTAAGTGTGTTTCGTTTTTAAAAAACCGAGGCTGTTCTGGATTGCCAGAAAGGACGACAAAAAGTTCAGTGCTGTGGGGGACACAGGAGCAAAGATGACCCTCTTCCCTGGGCTGGGCTACTTAGTGCTTTCAGTCTTGAAACCATCAGCTAATTAGGATGCTGGAAAAACGGGAGCAAGTCTTTTTGTTCTTCTGGTATCTGAAAAATACGCGCAAGAGAGTTGGGATTTTGTGCACACTGGAAAAAATCCAGGGCTGGACTGCTGATGCTCTGGACATGACACAGCGGGGAGAAACAGAGAGCCTGTCTGAATTTCCTCGCAAAACAGGTTAGCGGACAGAGGATTGTTGTTTGGGGAAATAAAATACCCACTTCAAGCCAGAGTGTGTATGACTGTTGAAATAATTTTGCATTTCTTCTTTTAAAGCGATCTGGATGTCCTCAGCTTGAATGATGCCCGTTGTGTCTGGGATCGGAAGCGGTACTTTCCTAATGGGTTTGTGGGTTTCCTGGATGTCAAAGACGCTAACATGTTTAATGCTAAATTACAAATACGTGAGGCTTTATGCTGTTCCATCTCACTAGCTGTATGTACACACAGAGCAGGGTCCTGAGCCATGAGAGCTGCTGGGGCAGAAATAGAGCTTAAGCCACGGAACTGGGGCACAAAAATGTGGTGCCAAAGTGAACAGAGCGCTGGCTACCAGGATGGGCTGTCAGATCTCTTTTGGTGGGGATTTGGGTTGAGGAGAATTTTTTGTTGTTGTTTGTTTTTTGAGGATAGGGGTTTGGTGGAGCAGCTCGTATTTACTGGTGGAGCAGAGGGTGAACAAAACTCATGTTTTTAAATCTTCAAGTCTGTCAGTTGACTCTTCTGCTTAGAAAAAAAATAAAAATGCATGTCTTGTGGCATAAATAAAAGCAGATGTGTCATTCTTTTCTGGGAAAAGAGCCCCAACTATTTCTTTTGTCCAAGGATGCTAATTCAACCTCTGAAAGTAACTGTAGAGCTGTTCTGAGCAAGAATGTAAGATAAGACTGGCTTATATCTTAGAAACAAAAATGTGATCTATAGATTCCTTGTAGCAGTAGTGCTAGATCATCATGACAACTTCTATGTTTGTTCCTTATTTTCATTATTTTGTAGTTAAGTGTTGTGGGTTTTTTTTCTCTGAGCTACTTGGTTCTACCCTGTAAAAAAAACCCCAAAAATTTGTTGCATTAAATCATGCAAGAATTGAAGTTATCTTATTGCAAGTTGTAATCACATCAGTTCTTGGGTGTTTTATACTTTATCTGTCTTATTCCTTATCCTGCTGCAGATTGTGCTGTTAAGATTTTCATTGCTGCAGTTAGGGCAAGATGCTTATTTTTAATCTTTTTAAAAGTGAGTACAAGCTTTCTTGAGTGATCTTGACTTACATGCCTGGAGCTTTTAACAAAACATACCAAATATCATGGTGCTTTTGAGAGATTGTAAAATTGGAGATGGAAAGGATGGAAAAATTTAGTTTCGAAAGTGCTTTCTTTTGTTCTGAGATAAGGATACTCTTTATTTTAAGGTTGTTATTATGGGAACTACCTGCTTTCAGCACTCGTGGGCAATTGCTACCAAGTGATCACTGTCTGGGTGAACGTGCCAGCACCATCAAGGATAGAGATTAATTGGGCAAAATGGATAATTTAGTGTTTCTTAGGTCTCAGACAGAGCAAACATTTATGCAGTACTAAAGCCAACAATCTGAAATGTTGTAAAAATGTCTTCAAGCTCAAAAGTAAGTACCGTGGGGCTTGATTTTCATTTTGACTGATTAAGTGATACTGGCAATGCTTCCCTTATCCATTACATCTTATGCATATGAAGCTGTAATTAGGATAGGGAACTCGAGTAAGGGCAACATTAGCTTCTTGGTGAAAATAACACTTGCAGATTTTCCTCTGCATATGTAACAGAAATTCATCCCTGGAGATGAAATGTTACAATGAAGAAATCTGACAAAACAAACATCAGGTTTGTGTAGGATGGAAATAATTTTAAATTTGAAATCAGAGCTGTTTCTCATAACAAAACCTTCTATTGTTCAGAGCTGGAGAAAATTGGAGAATAAGCGCTGTTGGCTGGCTGTATTCCATTAAAACCTTAATTTTAAACCTATTTATTTTTAAAGGAATAAACAAAATGGTAATGCCGGCTACAAACTTGGTTTTTAATATCTGCGCGGATCAATGTAAAATGGATGCTATTCAGATGCACTAGCTGTCAGCACCCATAAACCCAGGTGGCGAGGGTTAGACAGATACCATGTGGCTCTGTCACCTCTGTCCCAACCTGCCAGTGCTCCATCCCATCTGCCTTTTCCCAGGACCATGCGAAAGCCTTAGATCTGAGATGAAAAATCACCAGTAAGGGGTTTGCTAATGATTTTTCATTATGCTTTCCTTCCCCTCACCACCTCTTTCTTGATCGTGCTGTGAAGTCTTCAGATGCATTTCTGCCACCTCTTGCCTTAAAACGTGTTGAGCTCTGGTGCTCAGAATTACCTGCTGAATGTTTTATGTGCGTCTTCCCTCCCTAAATTCACATCACTGGTTCGTGTTATGAAATCCTGAGCTACGTCTTGCTTTAGTTGGCAGAAAAGGGCATTTTATAGCTGAAATGGGGTGACACACCAAGCATGTAAGACACGTTTGTGCAAAATGAGCCTGAGATTCTTGTTGGAAGTTAATGGTTTAGCAGAACAGCGTGGTGGCATCTTGTGTTGCGAAAGCAAATAGAAACCAATAGATGGGACTTTATTTTTGTATTCTGTGGTTATTTGCTGGCTGGGGATATTTGAATTGAACAGCAGGAATGGGGAACAAAAGGAAAAAATTGGGCCGCTGCTCCCCACTTCCAGTGTTTTTGCTGGCCTTGGGAATTCTTTTACCATTCTGTTCCCAATTTGTTTTTTTAAGGCTGACCCCACAATCGTAAAACTGAATTTGTGTCAGTTTGAAATAAAACCTCATTTCACTAAAAGATGCAGCACCTTTTCTTTTCAAAGGCAGCATTTACCCTTCACCTTAGATCTTGTGAGCCAGCAAAAATTGCTTTGTCTCCCGTAGCTGGTGTGCGAGACAAGGTGGCATTTTTGTGGTTCAGATTTCTTCATTGTAACAACATTTAGACTTCTAGTTCTGGTTTCCCATTTGTCTCTAGGAAAATCTTAAGGATTCTTAAGGATTTTCTTAAATTTAAAATTACTGCGTTGGGTTTTTGGTTGGTTGGTTTGCTTGTTACTTGGTTTAATTTGCCTTTTAAAATCCATCTGTGTCTTTCCCTTTGGCCAAATAGCTCTTGTTGGCTGTAGTTGCTTGTGAGATGTACCTGCATCTTGCACGCCCTGCCACTTGAGCGGGAGCATGCTGATATTTCCTCTTAATGAAGTGTGCCGGGGAAAGGCTGAAGAGGAATTTGAAAAATGTAAGAGCAACTGAGTAAGTTGGGATGTGACAGCAAGGTGTGTCAGCCAGGTGTATGTCAACATGTAGTACTCGTAATTTGCTATTTATTAGACAGATTACATGCCTATTTAAGAACAGCTAGTAAACATCCGTGACAGTTATTTTCTGTAACTTTCCTATTTTAGAAAAAACCACGAGCGAGCCTCTGGTTGGGGGTCAGTGTGAGAGTCCACAACTGGAAACTGTTTGTTGCTTTACTAACGTGGTGTTCTTATTTGACAGGATGTTTCGCCTTCGATTTCTTCCTGTTGCAGCAGGGCTGTCTGCTGTTTCGCGGCGTTACCATGGGACAGCACATCACCCCAGGACCAGGCGTAGGCTCATGGTGGCGGCTTTCATAGGGACAACTGCGGCGACAGCGAGTGCCAGATTCCTTTGGCAGAGGTAATACATATTTTTTGGATTTTTTGCTTGAGACCTTATGCTGCTTTAGTGCTGTGGTAAGTCCTGCAGATGGGTTTAAGACCTGCAGGGTGTTATTGCTTGTCCTGCTTTTGCCGCACGGAAGGAATGGTTGTTGCTGACTCCCTGTGGAGCTTCTTTGCTGCTGTGAGAAGCCAGAGAGATGCGAAAAAGCTCATGGGGGAAGAGTTTTCCTCTGTAGCTGTCCTTAACATGGGCTATTTGCCCTTGGTGGGGTTTGCTGCCTGGCTTCCCGCTGCGTGGTGATGCTACACGGACCTGTGGTGTTGTGCAAAGAGAAACCTGTTGACTCCACCAACCTGGATGAAAACGTTGTGCTTTCAGCTTCTGAGAGGGCTGCTAGGGACAGCACGCTTGGCCAGGGGATGCTACTCCGGTTTTCCTTGTGTTCTCCTGGCTGCTTCACATGCAAAACGCAGCAGAGGAGCAGAAGGGGACGGTTGCCTCTTTTGGTGATAAGGTAGCTGCATGCAAGACTCATGAGGTTTTTAAGGGCCAGAGTCTGAGCAATAAAGCTCAAAGCTTGTTTCCATAACTGTGAGGAGAAAAGGGGGTATTTGTGCTTGCCTGAGGTGGCCCTCACTGAACCCTGGGCCCATGCCACGTTTGAAATAATTCAAGGACTCTCTTATCTTCGCTCAGAATGGGGAAGCAGTCTGGCACCAGCAGCGTCGCTCAAGCTCATGGCTGCAATTAGAGTCTGAAAATAAAGTCTTCGCTCAAAAGCCCATCTTACTTCCATTCCAATATTTAGATGATTTATTGCTGGCCCTCTGCTCACCTGTCTTGTGGCTAGAGGGCTCTAGTTTTAATGTAACAGGAGGAAGGTGATGGTAATTGTTCTGGCCGTTCCTAAAGCTGTCAAACCTTTATGTCTGCTAAAAGGAGTTGCTCAGGCGGAGGAAGAACACAGTGATCCAGCACAGTGTCGTCTTATGCTCTGTTTTGGGGATAATCGGCACTTGTGTAATGCCTCTTTATCCACCGGACCTGAACATCTCTGCAGGGATGGCCAGGACAACACTCCTTTTTGGGCAAGGAAATGAGCAGGGTTTTTTTCCATTTAAAACATCCTCAGCGCAGTTGTAAAGTAGGTAGGACATCATGTCCTGTGTAAAGCTCTCCCAAAGACACCAATTTAGTGTCTCCCTCCTGCGGCAGATTCACCCCTGCTTTTAACAGCCCAATTGTCAGTTGTTAGCTTTGCTTTTTATCAGGGGGAAGGTGCTTCCTGCGGCAAAGAGCTGCTTAGGGCAAGTGGAGTGCTAGGTCAGGAGTGATTTCTGGGAGTGATTTTTGGCTCCTGGAATACTTGGCTGTTCCTTGGCATTGTGGCCAGGCTTGACCTGGCTCAGCTGAGAGCACGGATAGAAATCGGATAAAGGAGATAGCAGCCTCTTTGGTCTGGCCTGGTCTGTGGTCTCCCCAGTCTTCATCAATCTGGAGAGATTGGCTTGCTGTGATTTTCTTTTTTTTTTTCCCTTTCCTTACTCTGTGTCCTTTGTCTTGTATAAATTTATAAAGCACTAAATCAAACTGTACAGATTTAAGTATTCCTTCCCTATATGAGCCATGCAATAAATCCACAATGTCTGTAAATGTAAAATAAAAGTTCAGCCAGGCTTACCGTGTTACTTTAGTTACTTGACATACAGCTGTTGAATAAGAGGAGGAACAAAACTGATAAGTTTGCTGTAGAAAATACTTCATACTGACACTTGTAGGAATTTTAAACAGACTCTCAAATAGGCATTTTAACATTGTGTTTAAATAAATGAAGGATAAGAAACTGCAAATTTCCTTTTGTCTTTCACAATATGTAAATTGAGTGATTAGTTGAGTTTAAGAGTCAGCGTAGGTGAATAAAAAATGTTTGTAATGACATCCTGGGTTATTACAGTAAGTAGCAGTATGTATAATGAATTAGTAACAGAAGCTAAATATGTAATACATGTAGCCAGTTCACAGGGACTGAATAAGCCAAGTGTCACTGAAAATGTAGTTTATATACTATGGAGAGAAATGTCTGTGTGCATGTGAGTATTTACATTTAGTAGTAAGTGATTTTGATTTATTGAATGTTGCAGTGGTATTTAAATAGGAAGCAGGTTAGGGAGGTCCTTTGCGTAACCAGTTCTGTCGGTGCAGTTACTCTGTCGTAGAGGTGACTGATGATGCTTGTGTTCCTTCAGTTAGTGAAGCAACCGTGCTTTTGTTGTGCTATGAAACCCTTCTGTGCTGCAGAGTTAGGCTCTGAGGGGTCCAGCAGGTCGTAAGTGTGGCTTTTTTAGCGTTGCAAAGAATTACTGTCCCTTTAACGACAGATGACTCTAACGAGGGATGTGTGCCTGCTAATACACTGCTTAACCTTGGGTGGTCTGTCAGTGAAGCTGAGACATTCCATTACCATTTGAGTAGGGGATGCTCTCCTGCAGGCTGGCAGTGAGGTTTTCTTTTAAGATGGGAGATGTCTTCCTCTTTTTGTTTTCTTAGAATTATTTTTCTTTACAGTTAAGGCATTAAAGATGTAACAGGTTGAATAAAGAAGCAATTGAAAAAAAATCTTAGGCTTCTTGGGCTAGGTAAGTAAGAGCTGATGTAGTGTTAAGAGGAAGAGCCATAATAAAAGGAAAATAATATTTGACTTGTGTTTCTTGTTGTCATCTGCATAGAGCCTTGTGTAAACCCCCAGCTCTTGACTGACATGTGGGAAGCAGCGCTGCATCTCTTATCGGTACTTAAGAAACCACCATTTCATTTCAAAACAGATTTCTTGTACTTTTGATGATGAGGAACCTTGCAAAAAGGGATTAATAAGGTGATGCCTATATGTGAATTTACCCTTTCTGTTACCTAGCATGAAGAGAGATGTGACTTCTCAGGTGCTTTCTGACTGTCATGTGCAGCCTGAAACCAGTGTATTTCAGTTTGATTCTGTAGGATGTGCTTTGAGCAGCATCAGAAGCCAGTGCTGGGGTAAGGAAACCCACACTAAGGTAGAGGAGAAGTCAAGGGTTGAAAAGATGTATATAAAGAACCCCAGTGGTTGTATAATGTGCTATGGGAAATACTGATTTTGTGTTGTCTTAAGATGGGAGGTGGGTTGATGGGATCTTCACGTTTGATCTGCATCTGTGTGTAGCCCTCTACGTGGCTGGCTGTTGCGGGTGAGTGTTGGTCTTGTTGCCGTTGCTGTCCTCTGCAAGCTCCTGCTGCCTGCGCTTGGTGGAATACATTGCATCTAAATAATTATACGACAGGCAGAGCTAATGCTGCTCTGTTCTGCCGTGGTGAAGAATACTTCAGCAATGCAAATAACTGAGCTTAGAAGGCTAATGAAGTTTACCCTTGCTGAGCAATAACTTAAACTCTGAGATTTCCAACTGCCAACAGAAGCAATTAAGTATCTGGGCATTGGTGTAATGAACTGAATTAATTAATTGAAATAAATCTTGGCGCAGTCATTGGCTAATCTAAATGAGGCATTAATATATGAGAAATACTGAACCTCACAGTTTGCGGCAAGCTTAATGTTTATAAAAAATATTCTGTTACTGATACTCTCGTGTAAGAGCTGCATTCTGTATTCGTAGTTCCAAATACCCGCTTGGAGTTATTAAATGGCCAGAGATACGTTCTTTACGTCACAAACCCTCCTGGCTGAATTAGTGGACATCTGAAAGCACTTAAATTGGCATTTCAGTGCTGAAGCTTGTCACTCAATCAACCTAGTATTGAATGAAATATGGGAGCAAATCTTTGGGGAGCACAGAAAGACCTCTGTAAGCAGAGTCTCGCCAGTGCTTGTCCTGATTGACTGGAAGTATTTAGTTATGCTTAATTTCTGATCCTTCAGCAAGTATATTAGCAGTGAGAATAAGGGCAAGTGCATCTGTGTTGCTCTGGAAGTTGCTTAACAGCAGGATCCTTCGCTACCGGTGTGTTTGTGTCTAACGCGGTACCCAGTCTTATTTTGCTGCATCCCCTTGGCCGTGTTCTGTGCTCTTCTGCCTTTTGCCTCGTCCTGTGCGTAAACTGAAGCAATTAGGCTTGAGATACCCATCTCCGAACCCTGGCAGTATATTCTCATTCTGTTACAAGCTCTTCTTTTTCAGGCTCTGCTTCTCACTAGCAAGCTGAGCTGTTTATGTGCTGGCTGCCACTTCTGCAGATTTCATTCCATCTTTACCATTTCTTCCTCTCTTCCTCCACCCTTTTCTCCTTTGGCCATCCTGTATCAAGTTCCCAGTTGCTTTACTGGAAGATCCTCCGTAGGAAAGACCCTTCATCTTCCTTGCTCCTCTGACCTTGAACTGCCTTTTGTGTTTGGCTTTCCTCAAGCAGTGCTTCTGGAATTAATTTTGAAGCCTAGATCAGCCCTTGGCTAATTCACATTGCTTTTTTTGCATCGGTGTCTTAGGTGCTTTAGAATAATTTTGCTTAGAATACATTTTTAATGGCAGAATTGCTGGAAAAAGGCCAGCTGAAACTGAGACTTTAAAATTCTTTGTTCTAATAAAACAAAGGAAACCACATAAATCAGTCAAGAGGGGAGAAACCTGTTTTATAGCTGTAGATGTGTCAGGTACTACTTAACCTGATGTAGGAGAGAAAAGACAAAAAAAGTAGGTATTATCCATGTTAGGTTATTTTTCTTTTGAGAGCTCTGCTCCTTTTTTTTTTCTTAATTCTTTGCGAGAGGTGACAGACTGAAGAGACTATCCTTGGGATTGCTGTGCTGAGGGCTTTCTCCTAAGGCTTGAAGACACATTGATCTATGAGTGGTGCCTTGAAAGAGCACTCTGTCCTTTCAGGTGGCTTTTGGCTTCATATTATTTTTACCCATGAGCATTAGGGGAAGGGAAGAATCTAATGCTGGGGAATGAGCCAAAGCCAAAACTGGAGTCAATTAGGAAAACATCTGAACTGCCCTGGGCGGGAGTGACCTGAGCTGACCTGCAGAGCTTAAAGCACAGGTATTGCCCTAAGCCTGCAGAGCCCTGGAGTTTAATTAGTGCATGTTCATAATATCTTATTTAAATGTGCCGTAGCAAATCAGAGCTGGGATTTGTGCCGAGGAGCCAGGTGAAAACACAAGAAACTGCTTCCTGGATCGTCTTGATTTGCTGCAACTTTACGGGGACTACAGTTTGAAATCGCTGTCCCTTAACAGGATAAGCATTGTTTGAACCCTGGGTCTTTAATGTCACTGGAAATGGCACTTTTTGATCTTTTTTTTTAAAAAATACAGGTGCCCTCTGGTGGCCAGGTTCATGCCTGCTGCCTCCCCGTTGCACCGAGTGACTAAAAATACCTGCTTACCTTGCAGTCATCCCCAAGAGCGTGTTGGCTGTCCTCCAGCAGCTGTCTGGAAAGCAGCTTCTCTCCAAGAAGTCACATCATTTGGGAGTGTGGAGTAGGGGGAATAATTTGCTGGCTCAATAGAGGAAGTGCAGAAATTGTAAATATCACTTAGTTTTGATTAGTTCCTGATTTGGAAGAGAAGTGCCAATGCAGTCATTGAGTGTTGTCTCTTTAGGGTCTAGTCTTGTCATGGCTGTCACTTTCTTAGGATGTTCGGTGTCCCACTGCCACCTGATGGCCCAGCTGCCTTCTGGTCTGTGCTAAAGCTTTGATCTGTGGGGAGGAAGCAAGGCAGAAAATTAGGGATGGGCATGATGATCATTAATTAAGGCTTTAAAACAGAAATTAGCCTAACCTTGGGGGTTCTTTTATCGCTTTTTACTTTGACAAACTTCTGAAGCTTCAGCTGTCTCCTGCAGCTGACTGTTGCTGACACTTGCTGGTGGAAGCTATATGCTCTTTTTTTTTTTTTTTGGTGTGCGGACCACATATGGGATCATGTGTTACTGCTGCTCGTGGGGCTGGCTGAAGAGAACAAAAAGGCCTGTGAGGTTGAGGAGGCTTCGTTTAATGTGACACAGCCCATCTGTTTTCAGGCTGCTAGAACAGCTGAGGGATTGCATTGAGGTACTGGCTGGGAAGGGAATAATGCTGTTAAATACCCTTGAGTTTATATTAGAGGAGAAATTTTTAAATTGATATTAATATAGACATAGCGGGGAATTGCTCCCTCTTTGACTTGCAGCTGAATTTGTTGGGACTTTTGTCACAAGAGCATGAGGCCAAATTCTTGGAAGCGTGCAGCTGTGTGAATGCATCCAAGGCTGGACAGCAAAAAATGGTATCGGCAGTGACCTTCTCCGGTCTTCCAGTTGTGAACAGCAGTGTGGCCTGAAAGCTGTGATATGTTACTGTGTCTCTGACTGACCTCCTGTGAAATTCCTCTGCTGTCTGCTTTTAGCTAAAGACCAGGTTTCATGGGAATTAAGAAATCTGCAGGGATCTTGTTTCCCCGACAAGGGATTTTGTAGCCCCCGTACCTTTTCCCGTTAGTCAATTAAATGTTTCACGCTCCTTTGGGTACCGGAAGCAGTAAGATGTTCCCTGCATTTAAACAACTCCATCTTGCATGTTCCAGTTGTGAGAGTCACAGAATCCTCGGGGTTGGAAGGGCCCTCGGGAGTCATCTAGTCCAAATCCCTGCCAGAGCAGGGTCACCCAGAGCAGGTTGCACAGGATGGCGTCCAGGTGGGTTTGGAATGTCTCCAGAGTCGGAGACTCCACCACTTCTCTGGGCAGCCTCTTCCCGTGCTCTGCCACCCTCCAAGGAAAGAAGTTTCTCCTCATGTTCAGATGGAACTTCCTGTGTTCAGGTTTGTGCCCGTGACCTCTTGTCCTGTCGCTGGGCACCACTGAAAAAAGACTGGTTCCATCCTCCCAGCAACTTCCCTTTAAGCGTTGATCAGCGTTGATGAGATCCCCCCCTCAGTTTGCTCTTCTCCAGACTAAAAAGACCCAGCTCCCTCAGCCTTTCTTCCTAAGAAAGATGTTCCAGTCCCCTGATCATTTTAATAGCCCTGTGCTGTCCCCTCTCCAGTAGTTCCCTATCCTTGAACTGGGGAGCCCAGCACTGGACCCAGTACTCCAGATGCCCCTCACCAGGGCAGAGTAGAGGGGGAGGATGACCTCCCTCCGCCTGCTGGCCACACTCTTCTTGATGCACCCCAGGATGCCATTTGCCTTTTTGGCTACAAGGATACATTGCTGGCTCATGGCCATCCTGTTGTCCACCAGGACTCCCAGGTGCCTGCCTCTCTGCAGAGCTGCTTCCCAGCAGGTCACCCCCAACCTGTACTGGTGCATGGGGTTATTCCTCCCCAGGTGCAGGACCCTACACTTTGTTGAACTTCATTAGGTTTGTCCCTGCTCAACTTTCCAGCCTGTCCAGGTCCCGCTGAATGGCAGCACAGCTTTCTGGAGTGTCAGCCACCCCTCCCAGTTTTGTGTCATCAGCAAACTTGCTGACGGTAGACTCTAAGCCTTCATCCAGGTCATTGAGGAATATATTGAACAGAACAGGACAGGACCCAGAGCTTGTGGCCAGATGCTTGGAGCACCCTTCCTCACTGACCTGCTCGAGTTCCTCTCTGTTTCTAGCGAATTATTTTAAATAACTTTAGTCCTCTGGCAACACCACTTACCGTAGCTCTACATTTGCTCCCTTGTGTTCTCGTGTCCTCAGTAGAAATGAAGATGGATCGAGCAGCATGGTCAGGTAGACAAACACTGCTTGTTGGGAGCCTATAAAACGCTCTGGTGTGCAAACACCTGCTTTGCTCTATGCATGTGAATAGGCTCACCCGTTTCTTACTGCCTGGCAGGACTGAGCCTGTAGTTTGCACAACCAAACCAGATGCTGCAGTGATTAATTTTGTAGCACATCTTCACTTAACAGCTTGTTGCGTTACTGCGGATGGTCTGGGAAAGGGAAGAGATGCTGATGAGAATTGATGTTCCCTCTCTGCCAGGTAACTGGGTTCTGGGGCTGCTGTCTCTTAGAAGGTCTTCACGTTGCTTAATTATAGATACAGGCTGGTTAAACTAGGTGGAAATTAGCGTGTTTTGGATTAATGAACTCGTGTTCACATTTTATATTGGTGTAGAGACCTGATTTGTCTGTCCTTTCAGGGAAACTAAATATTTTCAAGGAACTTGGAGAAAATAAATAGTGCAAGTCACAATTCACATCAGGTTTTCTTCAGTTGATATTTGATGTGTGTAACATCACATACATAGGCTTGATGTGTATAACATGCCTGGTAAGTGAGCGGTGCTTTAGTGCAAATGAATTTCTTGATTGCTGAAGGTGCAAGTAGACGTAACACAGGCAACTTCCCGGAATTACTGCTTGCCTTGGCCGAGCTCTGCTTGAGCTAGACCTTACCTCCTCCCCGCTTCAGTGGGAGGAGTCCACTCAATCTTGATTTGTTAGAAACCATCGGGGGAAGAGAATCCGTCCATCAGGGAAATTGTTAGTTATCTGCGTTGTGAGCAAGGCTCTGTGTTATTCTTGGCCTTGGTGTATGCTGGTGCCTACTTTCAGCCATTTCTTTGTTTTGTTATTAGGTTACAGAGCTTTCCAGCTTGTTCCTCTACCAGGAACGCAGGCTGTGATCAATTTGCTCTTTTATCTCAGCCAGGGAAGAGTAAGCTCTCCGACTCTGCAAAAACTTACCCTGCTAAATATTTAATTTGTAGCTTTTGATCAGGTAGGATTTAGAGAAAAAAGATGCTAAAAAGCTGAAGAGCCTGAGCACAGTAGCCTAGGAGGGCTGCATTGGTGCTGAACAGGAGCGTTGTTTAATATTTAGACTTGATTTCAGATTCCTGTACTTGCACATACAAGCTTTGCGTTTGTCCTTAAGACTGCGATGATTCACTGGGAGTTGCGATCGACTGAAAATCCACTAAAGTACAAAGTAGCTTTCACAGGCATTAACAGCTAGTATGGATGAAACCAGTCACATACGCACAGCTGTGTTCTTTGTGCCTAGATGTTCTCCTCCCTCTTCGGCTGTCTAGATGGGTATTGTGTGCTTGCTTCTGCTCAGTTTACTGAGCAAGAAAGACCATAATTTCCAGCGCTCTCTGAATCTTTACTGATAGATGACAGAGGACCCAGGGACTTTATCCTCTAGCTCATTAATAAAAGAGGTGGCGTAGGGCCAGGAACTTACCCTTGTCAGGGCTTGGGAGAAGCTCAGCCAGTCGTTGATGATCAAATGCTTATATTTTGAAGCATGTTGTTAACCAGTTTTTAATCCATTAAACATTTTGTGTTGATTTTTGTATTACTCTGGCTTATTACTCACAGTATTATTCAGTGGCAAGCAGAATAATATACTGTGAGAACTTGCATTTATTAAGTGAATACTACTGCAATTATCAACAACATTAGTAATCTCATCAAGAGATAACATATATGTAGCATAAGACTTGTTTTCCATAGGCTGTTGTTGACTGTCATGAAACTCTTCTTTAATTAGAAAGACTAGATCATCTTGTCTCCTCTGTCCAATGTCAGTCTTTGTCTAAAAACAGGTATGTAACAACACCTATTGCCCTGTTTTACTCTTTTTTTAAAAATATTAATAGCTGTGAGTTAAGGCTTACTGAATATCAAGAGTGCTTGGGCAGAGACTCTCAGTCAACTCTTATTAAAACTAAACCTCAGACTTCTGCAGAAAACTATTAAGACCTGAGTAAAAAATACGTTTCTGTAGTGTTGCTGTGTTACATAGACCTTCGCTACCGTTCAAGTGTATAGAGTCTGTCTGTGCCCTCTCTTGAGAAGATCAGAATATATAGAACATAAAGCATTATAAACAGAGTAAGTGTTCACTTGGAAACACATAGTTCTGTCACTTCCAATAACACAGTAAACAGTTTCAATTTATTACATGCTTCTTGTTGGTTTTGATAACTCAGGCAACAAAAACACCGTGTTCTCTTGGTCGTTTACTCCTTCTTGGGTGCTTCTGTGTCCCTTACCAATTTTCTGCAGTACCTAGCTTTCAATGTATGTGGAGTACATTTAACTTTCTCTTCGCTTCTTTTCTGTTTCCTTATTTCTACAGGGCTTGCTTTCTTCTGAACTGAAGTTGTGAGTTTTTTTCACTTGTATTTTTTAGCAGTTATGGCATCCTTCTCACCCTTGGGTATAAGCTTTGAATACCCAATAAAACAATAATCTTCAGCAGCTGGTAGTTGTCATTCTAAGTCAGACTTATTTGTATCCGTTGATCTGGCTCATAATTTCAGACTGATAAAGCCAGGCTCGTACAAACCTGCCAGTATTGTAAAAAAATAATAATAAAACAAGTGGGAGGGAAGAAAAGACTTTCTGTGTTCGAGGGCACTTTAAAAAGCTTGTAGCATCAGAGGCTCTGCTTTGCCTCCCTTGTTCTCCCAACCAAAGGTATTTTTTTTTTCTTAGAAACAAACACTGTTGAGTGACAGCAGTGAAGGGGGGTGAGCTTGCTGTCTTTTGGGGGGACAAGGGGTAGAGAATCGGATGGCAGCTGTGATCTTACTGGGTTCATGTGGTCATGCTACTTTGTGCTTCTTGCTGTCTCTGCCAGCCTTGCTGTTTTATTCGGTTACCTTTCCTGCATGCCCAGGAGCGAGTACACGGGGAGTTGCAGCTATGACTGAAAGCAACTGCTGTTTTCTTGGGAGAGGGGGGAAAAGAAGCTGTCGAGCCTGCCAGCCTTCAAAGTACAGTTTGGATCAAGACAGAAGTTCAGGTGAACAGCAGGTTTGGGAGGTGAGGATGCCTGGTGGGTGTTAACCACGTTGCAGCTGCGTGTGTCTGTCAGGGCTGCAGCTCGGGGTACAGTCCGGTACCCCACTCAGGGTATGCTCTGTTTGAAAATGTAAGGAGTGTCTCCTGGATTAAGAAATTAACAAATTTATAGTTTACGAGAATATTAGGGTAGTGTCAGGAGGATGCCTCCAGTGTGCGTCATTAGGGTTGATGCAGGCTGTCAGGGGGTCATCTCTAAGTAGAGTGGCATGTTATCCCACATGATCCAAGTTAGCTGGTGAGACTAACCTGAAACCACTCAGGTTCATCTTCTTCACAGCAGCTGCCTTCAAGGGGCTTGAAGCAGAGGTCCTCATGCTCTGGCCTGTCTGTCTGCGCCCACATGCTGGTGCTGGTGCCTAAACTGGGCTGCGGCAGAGGAGAGTGGGAAGGGAGCGTGAGAAATCAGCTAGTCTGCTGCCAAGGCAGGGCTGGTTGCCTCCAAACTAGTCCTGACAGGCAGCTGTCTCGCCTATTTTTAGCAATTTGCTGGTGATGGAGAGAGCAAGTGACGGAATAAATCCTCCCCGGCAGCTGATTCCAGTGTTTCCCTGTCCTTAACATTAAATGCTTTCTGTGTGTTTGTACATGTATGTCTGCACAGGCTTCTTCTCCTTTCCCTGGTGTATAAGTTTCTTCCCTTATGATGTCCTTAAGCACATGTCCTGCGTCTTGTCCTGTCCTTGCTTGACCAAGAGAACAGTCCTACAGCAGCTGTTTTATATATATTACAGTTATCTCACCTTCCTCTTTTCCACCTTTCTTAGAGCAATCTGACATATATTGGTCAGTTTTTCCCACAGTGTGTTCTTCTGGACTCTTAAGCTTTCCTGTTGCGCTCTCTCGGATCCTCTCGGGTTGGTCCAGCTCTTCCTTGGAGTGCATCATCAGTAGCTGAAGGTGCTTTCTGCAGGGACATTTCCTGCTGCTGGCTGGGGTGGAGGAAGGATGTGGACATCCCACAGACTACGCTGCTGTCTCCTTATGTTCTTGAACCTATTTTATGCGATGGCTGGTATCCTGAGCTGTCTCCTAAGTCTAATTGTTCATGTTCATCTCTGGAATCTGTCTTAATTTTGGTGTGTTCATTGCAGTTCTTGCCACAAAATTGCTGTGCTAAATTACATCAGCGTCAAGTACCATGAAAGATGAGAAAGGAAGCATAGTAAAAAGTCCTGCAAGTGGGATGACATCCTGAAAACTTAGGGCTGTGGATCTTGTAATATCTGGGTTTTTTTCTTATTAAAGTTTCAGCTAATTTAGTTGTTGAACATGGTTGAGCTGAGGATGAGACAGAACTCCTCACTTAAAGTATTCCCTATGCCTGGAGGTTGCCTGTTTTTATGAATGTTGTGTCCAAGGTTGCTTTTGCATTTCAATAAGAAAGCCTGAAGTTTTAAGTGGCTTTTAAACATCGCTTGGATGTCTCCAGATGTTTGCATGCAAGGAGAGTGGCGACTCTACTCAACTGAAGAACACATCTGTCAGGCAGGATTCCTCTCCCTGCTTTTTGTTTGGTGGCAAGGTCTTTGCTGACTCCCGAGTGACCAACTTTGTGTTAGATCTCCTATGTTTCCTTCTTGGACTAAGCTAAGTCTGATAGCTAAGTACTTTGCTGCTGCCTTCGGGATTAGAATAACTGAGCACTGTTATCTCTGGCACAAAGCTTTGTTCTCTTAGCACACCATTCTGCTTCTGTCTCTCAAAGAAGAAGAAAAATACTCTTAAGTGAGGGGTTGTGATTTCTTTAATTGGAAAAACTGCAACTGTGGACTGTTCCTGCGTGTGAGTTTCGGGATCCTTCCTGGATGTATGTCTTAATGGTTGCATGCGTTTTGGGGGTGATGAACCTAATGTTATGCTTGTTTGTCAGCTTTCTCTAAGGATTAAAAGAAGAGATTACTGAGGAGGTGGGAAATACAGTCTTTACACCAAATCCAGTTCACTGGGGGGAGTGGGGGGGAATCCCAACCTTGAAGAGACTGGGAGGGTTGAAGCATTGCAGCTAGGATCTGGGGCAGGCACGCTCTGTGGTGAGAGAGGCTGGTAGCTGGTCTTGGCACACAGTGAAGGGAGTTTTTATTTCCCTTTTGTGCAGAAGCTGTAGTAACAGGCATGCCGTTGGAAAGTCAGTCTCGTCAAAAAAAGGAGGTGGAGAATCTTCACTTGCTGATGGCAGTCCAGCAGGGTGGATATTTCTGGAGCTATGGGCTTTTTTCCAGCTGTACTCTGACATCTGCATTGAAAGACTCCTTTATGTGGGTGCATTATGGAAGTTGCAGGTGTTGGAAGCCAAGAATTTCAACAGAGGATGGTTGTGCAGGATGTAAAATACACAGAGTAGTAGGTGTACGTAGAGAGCACATCATTCCATGGTTCATTCAGTGAGTAGTTTGGACCGTTGCCCGAAGGTGTGGAATAGCAGGTACTGTTTAAAACCTTGCTTAAGTAGGCTACAAACTCTGTTTTTATTCTCATAGCTCGTTTTACTTGTATCCTGGGAAGGTGATCTAACTGTAGAGCGGCGTTAATTACCTGGGTAAACTAGAGGGAGGAAAAAAAAGCCGACTGTATTCAAACAGCCTACGTCTGTATCGCTGTAGCCAACTGGCTTGACAGCGTGATGGATTGAAGGAATGCGTAGGATTTACTGAAAATGTTTGATTTTGAATTTCATCTATCTCTTCCCTGGTTTGCTAGCTGTCAGTCAAGCATTACAGGAGCAAATCTTTACCGATGCAGCTATTCTCTGACACGTTCCGTACAGGCTAGCTTGGCTGTGTAGATAAGTAATCAATTTTCTACTGCTTTTCTGTCCCTAGGACCTTTTCCCAAGAGATTCTCTCAGAGCTTAAGACTGGTGCCCTGTCTACACAAGGGCTTTCCTTGTCAGTGCTGCTGGTGTAGCCTCAGCTGGCAACAGCTTATTCTAGCAAACAGTGTATCAGCCAAAACCACAGCTCCACAAGGATGTGCCAGTGCTGATTAACCTTTCAAGAAAGGCTTCAGGAGAGGTGCCAGAGTGGACTTCATGCTCCAAGAGAGAGATCAGTCGCCTGGCTCTTCTGGGGAAATAATTTCCTTTTCTTAAGATGCTTGTGGAAGACTCAGGTTTGGATCCTGTCACTGGAAGTTTGGTTCGGTGAAGGTCTTAAAGGTGGTGCTTTGCTAGGAGACTTATAAAAATATATTGGCAAATAAAGCTCAGGACCTTTTCAGAAAGGAAGGTCTGGCATGTTGGACTCCATTTGGCGTGAAAAGGCATTAGTACTGCTCTTCGTCAAGCACTTTTGTATTTTATTAAATCAATCCCTTGTGATGGAGTTGCATTCTGTCCTAGCACGGTCTGGAAACCTCTTTACTGCATTAACCAAGCCATAGTGCTGTGGGCTATTGCATTTCGAAGCAATGCTGGGGTCTTGGAGGTTGTTCAAGTGCTTTCAGTGCTTTGCTGAATTAGTCGTCACAATATGACATGATTTGCTTTTGTCATGATTCACTCAGTTCTCAAGTATGCTTTTGGGGAGTTTATGCTAGAATAATAAAGTTTTTGCTTCCTGCCCGTATTGTGGAAGGATTTGAGTTCTTTAGCCCTTGCCCATCTATCCTGTACTGTGACTGCTAGTGAATTACTGGATGCTGGTAAGGAGCAAGTTGTCTTTTAATTTGGTAGCATTTAAATTAATTGAAAGAGCACCTACCCTCATTTCTTCTTCTAGATGCGCTGAGATTGCTGCAAAGCTGTGTATTGCTGGGGAGACAGGCACACGCTCTTTTCAGTTAATTTTACATACCACATCTGTGTTTTCCAGGAAACTGGCAGGATGAAATATGTGTAGCCTTTTGCTTAGAGCTTAGGAGACTTCAAACAGTCTTGGTTTGTTTTTGCTTTTCTCCCAAGGCAACCTTTTTTTTTGAATAAACTCATGCAGCTGTAAATGACCGTGTTCATAGTTACAGGGAGTACCAAAGTACCAGCCTTCACCTGAAGCCTGCTGCCAAACGGTGTGCAAGCCCTGTACCCTCTGATTAGTCCCAAATAAATCACCAGGAATGCAAAGAAAAGGCAGCTTCACTTAAGTTACAGGCAGGCTAGGATGGTTTCATGAGTTGTGTGAGCCCTTTAGAAAGAGAATTAATTTTGTCAAACTGTTCACTTTGTTGCTTGTGACATGTAAATGTATCCTTAGAGATTATAATTTCACTGACGATAATGTGGTCTGAGCTCTGTCTGGTTATAAACCGCTTTGCAAGTAAAGTGTAGGAGAGCCTTAGCATTGTTTGGCTTATGGATTTATCCTGCTTTTTATTTAACTACCCTCTTGCCAGTTGCAATTCCACGAGTCAGTCACTGCTTTGACAGGCTGAGCAGTTTGGAGTAGTGAGTTTTGGTCTGCAAAGAGGGTCGCTGAAGGTCTTTGTATTTGAACAGCGAGGGAAGAGGGTTCCTTTGCTCCACCAGAGTGGTATTTCCAGCTTGAGGATAAACAACTCCAGTTTTCGTTGTCAGAAATCCTGTAGCACTGGAGTTTAGAAGATTCATTGTTGGAAGAGGGAAATAAAACCACCTGTCACCTGCTGGAGATAGAAAATAAATCAGTTCTGCTGAAACAAAGAGGCTATTCTTTCTGAATTCTTGGAGTGCTGATGGTAAAACACATTTCTATCACTTTGTATAAGTCTTTTTGGGGTGAACAGGGGTGGAATTTAGAGCTAGAGAACATATGGTACGCCCTTCCTGATCTTTCTTGCATGTGTGGTTTTTGGAGAGGGTATGATAATTCATGGGAGTGAGTTGCTCTGGCATTCTTGGACCGGGGAAAGTTACTGTGATTATTAGTTTAGGTTTTGGGGTGGGGGTCGAAATTTGATCACAGCAGGGAAAACCACACAGTATTCCAAGGAGACCGATCACTTCTTCGCTTTTGCTTTGCAGTCCCCCACGCTAATCTGTAGCAAGTGTTTTATGTTTTATTCAGGACAAGCTTTGCAGGGCCATCTTATAGCCTTAGCAACCCTCTCAATTTCCTAAACTGGTGGTGTTTTTTCCCTTGCACAGGGCCTACGCTGAAGACTCATCCTCTGTAAAACACGGTCCAAGGACAGAGACAAACGAGAAGATGAAGCATGAGGAGGAGGAGGAGAGCAGCAGCAGTGAGGGTAGAAAGGCCGTTGCGTCAGGCGATGAGGAGGCTCAGCCGGAAGGAAAGAAGAAGAAGCGTTCTGGGTTCAGGGACCGTAAGGTACCAAACTTGGACGTGTTACATCTGCAGCTGTTTCACTGCAGTGGAAGAAGGGAGAAGACTTGCAGAACACTTTATTCAGATTGTGGTACAGCACGTATATTGACTCCGGCTTTTGCTCAGTGCTTCTCTTTATTTTGTGAGGGACCTTCCTGTTCTGGGAGCCTGCTTTCTTGGCACACTACCTTGAGTTTCTGCTTCTTTATTTGGAAAGTGCAGTATACTGAGCCTCTGAAATGGAGACCTCTTTTCCCATCTCCAGTCAGATGGCCAAGAAGTGGCTCACTGAGAAATCAAAGCTCCTGCGTTGATGGCTGTTAGGATGGCGCATGCAAAATAGGGAATTGGTGCAAGAGCTTTAAAACCATCGTGGGCATCCAACGTGTCTCTGTGTGAGTCCAGCCATTTGTATGTGTTCACAGGCAAATGGGCTGTGTATGTAGGAAGAAGTAAAAGATGAGTATGGAAGGAAGGGCTATAGGAAAAGTGTACTTTAATTTTTCCTTTAATTATTCCACATAAACACAGTTGACATACAACCTCGCTCGCTATTCACAGTTAGTCCTGTCTCTCTTGATGCTTATGCCTATTTAATTTTCATATCAGGCACATTTACAAGAGTAGGAGAGCTTGAGTAATGAATTATATTGTCAACTCGTGACCTGCCTTCACTGTTGGGCAATCCTGAGAGCTTTGGGCTCCTCAGAACTGCCTGACAACTAGTTTGGTACTGTCTGTAACCTCTGTTATTACAAGATGTACAATTTGGTCTGATGGAGAGTCCTGTAACTGAGAGTTGGCAGACAGCAGTATTTTATTTTTTAAACCTGTCTGGATGTTGGTTTTATTGGGCTCTGTTTGATGATTTAATATCTTTGCAGTGCCAAAGAGGACAACGGGAGTGTATGCTCTTCACAATTCCTTTCTATATGATTTGCTTCTGATGATCATTTTTAAGTCTGTAGCCTGGAGGCTGCATCTCATTAGCTCTTAAATTGTGGATGGTCATATATAGTGGCTTAACAGCTTTTCGTAACAAAATATGAGGTGTTTTGTTTGAAGTTGCTGAAGCATATTCTGTTCTTGTTTAGAGTAGATTACACAACTTGAAATTTCAAGTGCCTTGTGCTATTTGGGACTGCAAACTCTCCCTGTTGTGACATGCTCGTGGCAGCTCAGAGAAGTTACGTTGTAAGATACTATGCTGAGATACTCAGAATTGTCCAGGAATTTGGGTTCCTGGCTTCTACTGATTTTCTTGGCAACTGGGTGTTAGGTAGTCTGACAGCTTCAGCAAAACTTTGGCTCTTGCCAGTAGCACTCAAAAAAAATGGGTTGTTTTTTTCCAGTGTCAGCAGATGGAGACGAGTTGCAAAGAGCAAAGAAATGATCCACCTTCATCCACGCTCTTATTTTTAAAAAAGAACATTTGTTGATACAGCGAACGTAATGCCTGATTTTTTTTTTTTTTTTTTTGTCTTACATGGCTGGTTACTTCTGGCTAGGGAAGGCAGAGAACATTTGTTTGCAAGCAAGGACTTTTATGCCGGTTATTAGGAGACGTGCCTACGTTGACCAGCTCTTTCCTTCCCATACTAGGTGGGGAGGAACGTGGCCATGCTTTCCAAATAAGACATGAGCCAGGCGTGAAGGGTGCCCAAGAAGTCCGATGGGAACGACGTGCAGCCTGTGTCCCTTCTCGGTCCGCAGCCTTCCTTTCTCCTACAGCGCTCAACTCAAGAGCAGCAGTTTCACCGGGGAAAGTACAGTTTAAAACAGACCTTGTGATCTTTCACCAGCTTAAACCCTTTTCTCTCCAGCCTTAAGTCCAAATGTCCCTTCTGTGACCTGAATGCTGGTGTTGCTTTTGCTTCATTTGATGCAGGATGTAACCGGTAGTCTCCCAAGTGCTGGGCTCCCTGTTTTATTTGCGTGGCTCTGTTGTGGGCTCGGTGTTTGATCAGCAGTTGCCCTAATGAGTCATCTGGGGAGGTACGTTTGAATGCTCCCAGCTCAGATGACAGAGGAAGGTGTGCCCCAGCTCCTGACTCAAAATCGGGGCTGCTCCCAGTATGTGCTGCTCCCCTAATCAGTTGCGTTGCACCTAGGGAATTCCTGACTCTTCTATATGCTTTTAAAAACCAAACAACAAAACCCACAGTAAAACCATAATTAATTGAAAATAATGTGGTGTTTTCTTTGAGAGGAAAAAAAAATCAAGCTTAATTGAACGTGTTTAACATTTTTTTGTTATCCCGATGTTGCTTTTAATGAAGCTGATGATTAGTGGTGAAATAATAAATTAGGCATGACATTGCTATTTTGGGGAGTGATTCAGTGAAGAGGAAGTTGAAATAAATCACTTGGCATCTGCTGGGGCTGGGATCGTGTGTGGCTGGTTCCAGGGCACGTGTTGTCTTGCAGCCTATGCAATGTATAGGCCCTGACTGCGTAAGGGAGGAAAGGAAAAGATTGTTTAAGTGCTTTTGTAGTTTGAAGGCTAATGAGCAGTAATACATGATGTGGGTGGGCTGACGTGTTAATTTGCTAAAAGAGTTTGCATGCAGCATTAGGACTGCTTTATCAAGATCCGCTTGCGGCGTTTGCTGGGTTCTTCAGGTATGCTGCCTTAGGAGTGTTAGTCATGCTGTGGCATCATTCTAGTGTGCATTACAGTAGGAAACCCAAAGAAAATGAATCCTAATTAATTAACTTACCCTGATAAGATGTGTGCAGTGGAGCTGGACTGCCAGAGTTCCCATTCTGCCACACGGTCACGGAAGCCCTAGTGGTGCTTTGGAAGTGAACTGAGATGTTAACTTAGAGCTTTATTTTCACGTCCGCACAACATTGAATTTTTTTTCCTTTTAACCTATGGCTTAGCATAAACATTGACTGTCTCAACAGCAGCTTCGCTCTTGTGTAGCAATAGGAATTATTTGCTCATCTTTCTCCTCCAGTACCTACTCTATTAATAAATGCTGAAAAGGGACTCTTGCCTTTTGGTCACATAATATCTTTCTGGAAACCCCTGATTACATGAGGCTGCAGTTCTGGGGACAGGATGAGAGTTTTTGGCTGGTGTCCACAGCATCGAGGACTAGTGCCTACTGGGGGAAGGCGGCTGCCTGGGTGCATGCTTTGCCTCCCTGCTCTAGAGCCGCATATTCAAAATTGCGTCCTCGTGGGAGTCTGGCAGTCATCTGAGGAAGCTGTTCGTTTTGCAGTGTGCACGGATAGAAGATGGGATAGCAGACGATGCAGGAAAGGGCCACCCTGGAAATGGATGTTTCGCTTCTCTTCCAAGTGATGATCGTGGTGGACTTAAAGGTTGCAGTGTGAATCTGAATGGGTTGTTGGAAAACCGCTGTGCCCAAAATGGAAGCAAAATGTAGACTGGTTAACATCAATAAAGCAGGGGCCTTGAAGATCACCACTGGCTTGGGGTAAGAAAAAGTTGTCAGTGAAGTTGCTGGACTGGTAAGGAGGAGCCTTGGTAAAGATGTGAGAAAATACCCATACTCCACAAATGAGAAGGAAAGTGCCTGACAGCAACAGGCCTGTCAGTAGCATCTCAGTAAGATCTTAAAACAGATACAGAAGAAGGATCCGTTGCAGATGGGAAGTTGAATAGGATACAACATGGTTTTACTGGCAGGAATGCCAAGACTAAAGTCTGGTGGAGTTGTTGAGTAAAAGAGGTGCAACTTACCCAGCTGAGTTGAAGGAAAGCGTTTGATGGTGCCTTGCAAGGAACTGTTCCACTGGCTTGGAAAATCCGGAGTAATGTAAAGTCTCAGGCAGACCAGTGTCTTAGCTAGGAAGCAGGCGGTGTTGAAACGGCATCATGGATGGAGGGAGCTGTTGGTTGTGGTCTGCAGTGTCTGCTCTTGGCTCCAGTCCTGGGCTTGACACTGTACCTGGTTTTAGTTGTCTTGCTCGAAGGTAGAAGTACTTAACTATGGGTTTTGGCTGATTGAGTTGGGTGGGGCGTTGCTTATCATGAGATCAGGTCATGCTACAGGAAGGAGTGAGATACGGGCCTGCAGTCGCAAGTCGAAAGATCGCTTTGGCGTAAGAAGTTACCACCTGCCAGGTGGGAACGGCAGACGACGACACGTGCAGCTTTGCAGCTGGAAAGAGCTGGGAAAGTGCGTGTTGTCCTTTTACTGTGGTTTGGCTGATAGACGGCGACTTGTAACTTTGCAATAAAACAATTGCTTTTGATCTCATGCCCTTATCTGTGGAGGACCTTGTGGACTGAAGTGATAAAAATGGGATGAAGTTTGGTTCGAGGTGCAAAGGCTAGCAACAAAAGGGAGCAGCGACAAAAATTGCCTTCTGTGCAGGTGGCTACAGGAACGAGGGGGCTGGTTATAATGTTTGAGGCAAGGACATTTCTGTGGGCTTGATTATTAAAAAAAAAAAGCTACGGTGACGCAAAGAAGAATAGGGAGAATGCTTTAGATAATGTCAAAGCCATTTCAGTGGGACCTTCTGCCGCATGTTGCTTGTCCCCTGATTGTATTTGCTGGAGATCTGAGCTGGAACAAGTGTAGAGGAGAGAGGCTATGCTTTCCCCTAGCTACTTTACCCAAGCCTGGGCTGCTGAGGGATTAAAAGCGTTTGGCTTGTTTTATCCTAGAAATACGAAAAATTTGAGAGAGTGTTTTCTTTCTGATAAACGTCAGGGTGGAGAAGTTGTTCGAGTTAAAGGACAAGGCTGAAAGGAGACCAAAGCCATAAATGATCTACAGATGCCTTGGCAGTATCCTTGATCTTCCCTGTTCTCTTCCAGCATGTTGTTCATTGTTTTGTTCTTTTTTTCCTCCTGTGGCTCTTGGCCCAGAGTACTGAAGGTTTCACATACGTTATGGACTGTTAAACGTGGTGTATAATGCAGGAATAAAAAGCTGAACTAAGAAGGAAAGTTTTCTGCTCTGATGCATAATGAAGTTGTAGGTCTTTGTGCATTTTTCCTCCCTTGTGGCCTTATGTTGTGAAAAAGCTTTCTGTTCTCTTTGATTAATTCTAGCTGTGTGTTGGGGAAAACAGTTCTAGGTACAAAATAATCACTGCTGGCAGAGTTAGCAAGTGGCAGATTGGTGGGGAGAAGAGGACTGAGTAAAAAATGTTCCTGCAGAATTTTGCCAATGTGATAGAAAAGAGAAAAAAATGAGGTTGGGTGACCGAGCAACCAGCTGTGGCTCCAAGTAGTTTTTTCCAAGACTCAGTTTGAAAGTAAAGGTCTCTCCCAGCTCTGCAAGACTTTTCTTTTACTTCATTTATTAACTATAAATCAGACCCTTCAACACTGGTTAACATGTTGAGCTGTTTTACATTCACAGATGTGATACTAGTGCTTTTTTACGTTCATGTTTAAAAGCACCTTCAGGGATTTTGTTAATTTGTTTTTTCTCTGCCATCATAAAGAGCCAAAACTCATCAGTAGTGAAGACTTTTGGTGTTTGTTCTTCATTCTGGGACATCAGGAGTTGATATTTCTAATTCTCCTGGTAGTTCAGAGGCTGAGGATAGGAGAGATTTTAACCCTTTCAGCATTATTTCTTTCGAGCGTTGCGTTGCTGCGTGCAACTTCGTTGTTCCATGGCAAAACCTTCAGAGGACTAAGGTGCTAACGTAGGTGTTGGGGCGGATCCGTGCGCATCTAACGCTGGTTACATTTCGTTTCCAGGTGATGGAATATGAGAACAGGATCAGAGCCTACTCCACACCGGACAAAATCTTCAGATACTTTGCTACTTTGAAAGTCATAAACGAGCATGGCGAATCGGAGGTTTTTATGACACCGCAGGATTTCGTGAGATCAATAACACCCAATGAAAAACAACCGGAAAGTAAGTGATGTGTGTGTAGTAATTGGAGAAACTAATACAGTGGAGGGGAATAAACTCTTCAGTCTCTGCTTACCTGATATTTAAACTTCCCATCAAAGAGTTACGTTGTTGAGTATCATCTGTCTTGTGTTGAGAGTTACGGAGCACGTGGTGTTTCCAACCCACACGTTATGGCAATGCGATGCTGGGCGGAAGGATAACGGAGATATCACAAAGGCAGGGGCGAGGCAGAAAGCTACCAGTACAGCCACGCAGGAGCCACGCTCGTCTCCAGCAGAGCCTGCAGCATGTCTATGCTGGCTTGAACTCGGCTGACAGGCGGCAGCGTGGTGCTGCCAAATAACAGGGATCATTCCCGTTCAGAAGTGTTGGTTGCGGTTTGCTGCTTGAGAGGTTTGAACTTGGGATTGGCAGGGCTAGAAAGCACCTCCTGAAGCTATCTCTTCCATCTCCATGTTCCAAACCCAAAATTAGCCTAATCCCGTCCACATTGCCTGAAGCACTATTGCAGTAGATCTTGTTGGTGTGAAACCTTGAAGAGCAGATGAGATTACTTGCTTGCACATTTAATAGTGAAAGATTGCCTTCAACAGAAACAGTTCATAAGGACTGTTCGTAAACCTCCAAAAGAGGTTGCTTTGGCAAGGAAAACCTTAGCCACAAAGCGATCCAGGCATCCCCATGTGCCCAGCTGAGCTGTGATGCTGCTGGCCAGAGTGTGGCTCATCTTCGCTGGCTTCAAATTCCCTGCGCAGTGCAGGGAAGTGTGTCAGCTGTGGTACCTGTGGGCGGGTTTGCCAGGCAATAGATGGAAGAGGAGATGTTGGGGTTTTTTTGGTCTGGAAAGCTGTGTCCTGAGCATCTGCTAAGAGATTGGTTTTTGTGGGGTGGCAGGAGGATTTGGCCGGTATTCTTTTTTTGAGAGGAGATTCATGTTTTGCGTGAGACATGGGAAATCAGGTTTCTTGGTCTCCCCCAGTGTATCTCAAAGAACAAAACATTCTTTTGTCAAGTTAAAACTCCTCTCTTCTCTGCAGGCATTAATGAAGAACCTCAGCCCCCAAATGTTGACTTTTTGAGAGTGGGGTTTATGTACAAACTGTGAAACTGCTTTGATATCTTACATGACAGCTGCTAAATAAATACTGTGTACACTTGTGTTTAGAAAACAAGAATATGAAGTGCGTGCAGGAGGGAATTAAAAATAATCTTGGCATTAGAGTTAAGCGTTTTGGTGAACTGATATTTAGGTTTTCATCAAGTCCCGAAAATGGCTGTAGTTTTTGTATGAATTACATGGTTTCACCTTCAGAGAAGAAGTAGTTTGAGCGATAAACAGAAGATAATGCTCATAGATGCTGAAATGGTGTGTTACTATCTTGTCTATCTAAAGCTTGAGTTGGTACTTTGAAAAGCATTAGCACCTGGTGGAATGCGAGTCTTCCTATGCAAGTCATCTTTTTTTTTTTTGTCAACCAGCTAAGAATAGAAAGTACCCTACGTTTAAGAAATCTGATTCTCTTTTACGTCTTCAATGTAATATATGTGCTTGGCCCTTTTTAAAGTGTGTACAGAAAATAGGTGGAAGAGTGCTCAAAAACACTTTAGAGACAAGCAAAGGTGACTAATGGGAAATAATTTGTCAGTCTTAGCCACTAACTTTCCATAGTAACTATTATTATCCTGGCTAGGTGAGCTGCTTCAATGGTCCTCTGAAGCCTGTCATGCCTTTAAGTGCCTACAAACGCTGCTAGTCGGTGACACAAAGCAGCCTATAAGGGAAGAAAATTGCCTTAGTGATACTTACAGGTGCTCTTGGAAAGTGGAATGAGATGGAAATTGAGCTTTGGCTGCCCATCAGCAGGCAGAGCAGGAGCGCGGGCATCCTGTTGGGTTGAAAATCTGTCTTGAAGACTGTTACTGTCATGGAATTGCTTCTAGATGAAGCTGCTGCTAGAATGGTTGTTCCTTACGAGTGATGTCCATCATGACAATTGTGGTAAATGGCTTTTTTAATATATGATGAACAGTAGAAGAGTAAAACACTTAATGCCACCGTAAAGTCAAACCAGCCATAACCTTGTTCCCAAATGTTTTAAAAGTTGAGGTCTGATTTTTAAAACCAGAAGTTAGACTGCTACCTGCTGGCTGGTTTATTGCTGTGCTTGACATCCGTTTGGTACTTCTGACTCATAGGATAATCCCGATTGTAGGTTAGTAGGGAAATGCTTTCTGCCTTAGTCACGACTCGGGTGTGCCCTCCGCCAGGGCTGGAGCATCCCGCCTTCATCCCAGGGTGCAGCTTTGGGCAGTGACATAGCCGGAGTGCTCCTTGGAGATCTCCTTTGGGTAGTGACATAGCTCACTGGAATTGTACTGGCTAGGTAGGTTAACACTTGAACTGAATTGCGGATTGCTTTCTGCAGTCCCACTGATCCCAAGGTTTTCCGTGAGTGGTGTTCATTGAGAGGTCTGTGTGGTGAAGCAGTCACCTTCTGGTCCTGTGAATTAATAACGGTCCTGCATAAGCAGTCCAAGGCACGAGGGGAGCAGGGGGTGCTGTGTATGCTCAAGCTGCCAGTTGTAATTTCAGCGAATAACTTCATCTTAACGTGTCTGCTGTTTTACGGAGAGAAAATACTGTGGAATGTAAGTGATATGGAGTAGTGAGGTATCCAAGGCCCCATTGTACTTATTTTTAAACTACTAATCTACTGTGAGGTATCTTATGCTTGATTCAGTTTTATGGATTACATAGGGGAAAGTTTGATTTATTGTCAGTAAAGTGTCAGCTTAATTCTAGACTTGTGTTTTGCTAACTTGGGGAAAATGAATGCCAATTCAGTAGCTCCTGTAGATTGCTTTCTCTTAATAGTTCCATAAAACTTTCTGCTGTAGCTTTCCCAAGTAGACAAGATGTGCTTGAGGTGTGACACGTTCTTACTGAGCTTGGGAGTGTCTGTCAGCATAAGCCAAAGAATGGCATTAAACTTGGAAGCTACTTTTTAAAAAATAATAATAAAATTCTTTATATGCTATCTGGAAAGTCCAAGCGCCAACAGAAGTGTGGGCAGTGATATCTGCTCCCTGCAGGCCTGTGTTGTTTTTTCCTCCCACCTCCTCTGGTTCCCGAGAGGTTTCTTGGTTCCAAGGCTGGATGAGCAGGGGTGGTTGCTTTATACCTCATGCTTGCTTGATACACCAGCCCAAAAACAGCTGAAAATACTACGGTCTCAGGTGGGAAGGGCAAGGGTTTGCAAAAAACCCACCCCATTTTAGATGCTGCAGCTCTTCAGTGACAGCATGGGCTTTTGCTGAGAAAGGTATATAAAGCCAGTGACACCTCACAGGAGCCATAACTGTGCCTGAGACTTGCAGGTTGTTGTTGGTGTGTTCTCTTTAGTCTTACGTAGCTGTCGGCCTGCATGAACATTTCCAAGTGCTTGGACCTGCTTGGTGGCAGCCTGCCCAGTCCTCCTCCATTTCCTAGTCCCTGAGTTCCCTCACTTTCCCCAACTTCCTCTGTTTCCATTCTGCATTGATCATTTTCCTGGGGAGAGTGAGTATTTTGAGGCATCTCGGACTAAGAAGGAGAGCTGTGACATACTAAGCCAGTACCAGGCTTTTTTGATCTTTGCAATAAGGATTAAAGAAGTGAAAAAGGCTTCATTTCATTACAGTGTGCCGTGATTAGATGAGAGGCTATACCCACACCGGTCTGTTCTTCCACCCCTGTTTTAAGCTCCCTGGTTGACCCAAAATCCAGCCGCATGAATGACGCCTTTCAAGATCCACGACTCTCTGTGGCAGCTCAAATTTCTGAAGACTTGGAAATGCCCTGGAAGATTTTTCCTTCTTTTTTTTTTTTTTTTTTTTNTTTTTTTTTTTTTTTTGTCTGCAAGAAACCGTGAACATGCTGTGGAAGCTCAGCCAGAAGCAATAGCTGTGTCCCTGCAGCCTCTGCATGCAGGACTGTGGTGGAGGAGAGAAGCTGTGAAGGATGAAGCCGGTGTCTGGTGACTTGATCAGACTGTATAGCTTGATTCTTGGCTTTGAAATGGTTTGTTCTTCATGTCTGGACTTCATGAGCCGCTGAGAACAAGCTGGCTTCTGGATTCTTGCAATGCTTGAGTGATCATTTGTTATTTTGAGTTAAGTTTGTAAAATACGGACCTGATCTTCTGCAGAACCAGCAGTCATGAGCCCTGGCCAGCGCTTACCTGGTCTGATGGGGAGAGGGAGGACTCCCTAGGCTTGTACAGATCCCTAAACTTGTGCAGTGTTCAACTGGGATATTTAGAAGCCAGAAGGAAACTAGAGGTGCTGAATTTGCTCTCTGGTTTATTAATGGGGACTTAACTTCTGTGTTCTCCTCCAAATATATCTGCTGGCGAGGCCTTCAGGGACAAGGTGTGAGTAAGAAGGGGAGGTAATTTGGTGGTTATCTCCCTGAACCAGGAGGGTGAATGGATGTGGGGTTTTTCTTCTGTGCAGACGTCATTCCTAGGCAAGGATCATCTTTGAGCCTGTCATGCCTGATACCAGACCCCAGGAACCTAGCCAAGGAGGAACGAGCGAGAGGCGCGTTTACACGCGTGCTTATGTGATAGTCATCAGAAGAAACACATAATTAGGGCTTTTAGTATAGATTAGGGGGTGGTACGGCTGATCTGTTGTCTTACGAATGCACATCTCCTAGAGAGAGTGACTTGCCTGTTGGAGGAGGTGGAAATAGATGAGAGCATTGGACAAAATAATTCTGGACTTTAACACAAACCTGAGTGTTGCCCCCTGAGAAATCTCAGGCAACTCATGGTTTGCTTTAAACATTTTTAAATTCCGAGGGAAATATACAAAGTTAGGTTACAGCTCTGGAAGGAAAAACTTGGTCTAGCATTTTCTTCTCCCATAACATAG
This sequence comes from Chionis minor, assembly GCA_013398295.1. Taxonomy (NCBI): domain Eukaryota; kingdom Metazoa; phylum Chordata; class Aves; order Charadriiformes; family Chionidae; genus Chionis; species Chionis minor. Next base: position 46,574 of record VZSF01004954.1, read on the forward strand.
CGCGTGGCATGCATGGTTAGTAGGCTCTTCAGTCTTGGTAATTAGCTGTTTTGCTCATCTACTTGAAAGAAAGAGAGTCCATGTTATATATCAAGCAATGGGAAAGGAAAAACAGATGATGAGTAAATGTTACACAAATAATGTGAAAAATCTGACAAGGGTATAAAGACTGGAAGGAGTTGAAAAAGGTTTTTCTATCAGTGGAAAACTGCTGGCATCCCAGTGGAAATCGTGATGGTTTCTAATTGATCTCAACTGTGTTCTTGGCATAATATAATCGTTCTTCTGGAAGCCTGTTTGTTAAATACTTTTTTTTAAACTGAAGTCTATCATCTGCTACCCATGGCTTTTGTTTTCTACAGGACAACATGAAGAGTTTAGTAATTGTTTAGGTATTTATCAAGTGTGGTAATTAGCTAGCTTTGAGTGAATGTGTGGCATGTATGTTTTCTTTAATCAATAGAAATATAATAAGCATTTGATTTTAGATTTGATTAGATCTGAACAAGAGTAACAGGAGGTTATTCTGTGGTTTTTTCCTTTACGTAAATATTTCCTTCTCCATTAAAACAGCCTTGCCAGCCCAAAAAGAAAGAAGTAAACATGGAGGATATGGTTCTCCTGTTAAACGCTGTCTTTTCCCCATTGTGGCAGGCAGTGAGTGAAAGTTGTTTTGATTTATTTTGAAGCACTTTTCTTTTTGGAGTGCTGTGAAAGTATCATCTCATGAATAAGAATGGGAGCCTTTATTCTTAGTATTGGTGAGCGAGACATGTCAGTCTAATCTGAAATAACACTTACAGTGATGCCACTTGCTTAGCTACTCCTTGGCAGTGCTGCTGTTGCTTTTGGTCCCATGATAGTACTTTAGGTGGTATCAGAATTTTTAGGAGTAATGCGTAATGGTACTTAAAGATTAAAAGTAAACTAGCTGTAGCAAGCAAATTCGGAAACGGTTGCAAGTCCTCATTGGCGCTGAGAAGGTGAGCGGCTGGTGCACAACCCTTGACAGGGTGAGCAAAAGGGGCTTTGATAATCCAGATATGTGGTGAAGGGTGAGGTGTTGTACAGTGTCCCATGTAAATAAAAGGCATAGTCTGGGGCAGGTCATGGTGAAAGCTCTGGGTTTGATCGAGCAGAAGGAAGCCCTGAAGCCCAGCTGGGTAGTCACTATGTAATCTGGAATAGCCGTGGTGCATGTCGTCTGCCCTTTTGGTCCTGGGGAGGCTTTGTGAAGCAGCCAGGTGTCCTCCTGAAACGATTTCTGGATTTCATTGCTGTCTCTTTTGGAGGAAATCCTTTAATCCATTTCTGGGAGAACAGTATTTCAGCCCCTGCTTTTCAGTAAAAGGTGGAAAAGCTCTTTTTTACTGTTAAACGTGCCTGTTAGCTTGTGTTCCTGCAGCTTGTCAACAATAGCCCAGCCAGGGGATATTTGTTTTATGAATGTATCTCTTGCAGACGATCCTGCGGTAGCTTTAACTTAGCACGCTGCCTTTTGAATACCAGAGATGTAATAACTAACATTCTTTCCTTTCCTTGTTCAGATGTGATTGTCCTCATTCGTGCAGTGTTTCCATTAGATCTCCAGCCTACGCAAACGCTATTCCTATTGTAAAGTCTTGGAGGAAAAGTCTTTTGTGTATTTTTTTTACGGAATGTAAAGAAAGAACAACACAGGTGTCAGGCAACCTCTTGTTTCTTGGTTTCCTTTTGTCAACTTTTAGGATTAAAGACTTGTGAAAAAACACATAGCTGAGTCTGTAAGAAAGAAAATAATCTGTGTTGGACAAAGAAAAATGTATAGAGTAATACTGTATGCCTGGAACATATAAATGCTCTTTTTCAGGTTTTGAATTAGCTTATTCTGTTGGGAGCTATTGTAAGGAGAGTTTTATAGATGTACTTAAGCGTGCAGCTTAGTTAATGCAGCAGAGCAGAGGGGGTATGGTTGTGCATGGCTGGGAGAAAGGGTGAGGATAAAATGCTGATGTGAACCAATATGCTTGTGCTTGCAATAGGTAATGCTTGTCTTCCAGCCCGTGCTCATACAGTGACATGAAAAAAGGCAGCAGCAGAAAGGACAAATTTTTTGTGCTGCATTTTCATATAAACGTCTCTCCCCGATCTCCGAGACATGCATAAACCAAAATTATATATTTGCTTCTCGTCAGACGCAATTGCGTCCAAGGAGGCTGACATGATATAGGTAATGGTAACTGCATTTCTGTAACTGCTGTGGTGTTGTAAGAAGTGTCTTCATCAAAAAATGAAGTGCTCGGGGCTCTCAAGCTTCAGGATAGACCTGGCAGCTTCTGCACCTGGCACAAGGGTTCGGATGCCGTTACAGAAAAGCTGTGTGTAAGTCAAGGTCTACTGCTCTGTCCCTCCCAGGAATAGTCTCAGGTTACCCAGATGCTTTGTTTTTTCTGTGTCTTTTTGTTATGTGCCGTAGCGATCGAGGAAGCACAGAGGAAGAAACATCTCTGCTTAGATGAATGAGGCTGGACCAAACCACAGTCTGGAGGCAAACTACCCCGTGTTCAAAACTCCAGTGTGTTTTTTGGGTGGCTCCATCGTTACTGTAATTTATTGCTGCTAACTCTAGTGGTGCTTTTTAGTCCCCTCCAGCCATACCCTCCACTGCCTCCCCTTTTTCCCACCCTCATGTTACATCTGTGGTGAGCACAAAGTTCACAATGTTGGCCTCTTCCTTTAGTATAGGTACTGGTATTCTGCCTTTTTAGGTGTCATTTAGTGGTATTTAATAACTTTTCTATATGTACATAGGCTCATAAATATTATTATTTATTACATTTTACCTAAACACTTATTATCTATATTTAGAAATATGTGATATTTATTTTCTGTATCTATAAAAGAAAACAGCTGTTAGTTCATCTTTTCTTGCTGCTCATCTACGCGAGCATCCGTTCATTTTGAGTCTCCTTTGAAACCTGTTTGCTTTCCCAACAGTAGTATCCGGTTGGGGCAGGGGGGACATTAAGACATACTTTCACTTGCTATTTTTAACTCGTGTCCTTTTTTAGCTTTCCATGAGTGCATGTGTAACGTCGGGCTGTCAGGGATATGTCATATAGCACTATTCCCTGGCATGGGAACAGGAGGTGGACTTGAGAAATGACTTTATTAAGACACGCAGACATAAGCTAAGCTCAGCCTAGCAGTCAGCATCTAAATGGATGGTCGGGGCAAGCTCTGACCAGATAACATGTCTCTGGTAAAATAAGCACATTTATTAAATGAATCCTGCCTCTAAATGCAACAATACTTACTGTACTGCGTTTATACCCACAACTTTAAGGAGAATGGAATTAAGAAGACAACGATTAAAGCCTGAGAATGTGTATGAATATAAAATTTTCACTCTATTGTCAGGCGCGTAAAATATTGAAAAGGTGCTTTTTGGCTTGAATATTAACAAATCCAGAAAGTTGTCTAAGAATTGCCTTGACTTTTGAAATGGGTGACAGAAGAGTTCAGCTGCTTTGGTTCAGAAAGCTTGAAGAGGTCGCCCTGGGGCGATGAATAACTCCATTTTCTGCACCATAACTGTTGGGAACCTTTCCAGCAGACAGGAATGGTTTTATTATCCTCCTTCACAAGCAGGTGACGTAGCACGTATGGGAGAGGTTTTAATTTTTTTCCGTCATTTTTCTGATTTAAATTGAAATGAGGATGTGATAATTATCATAAACAGTGGCAGAAAATGCATAGGACATAGCTCTGCTGAGGGTTTTTATTCTTCAGAGAACTGAAAATCAGCCTGTGCTCTCCTGAATTACTGGAAGTGCTCAGTTTGAATTCTGCTTAATCTCCTCTCAGGGTGCATCTTCCCGACTTTGGATGGCAAAGCTCAGATAATTAATCTTGCTGAATATTTTTGTCATCTTGCCTATATGTGCATTCATCAGTATACGTACAGCCTGCCGGGCATTGGGGATTAGATTGAGAGCTCTGTGCCTTAACTCTGCAGATGTTGGGATTTTTTCCCCCCTCTTGAAGACAGAAAAAACATTTTGTGATGGTATGAGAGATTGAATTTACTAGTATGAATAACCCCTTCTCCCTGCCTGTCTCCAAAATGCCCTTCTAGCTAAAGTGCTCGTCTTCTTACAAATGCAGCTACAACTTCACCTCCTTTAAAATCTATTTACGAGCAGTTTTATACTAAAATATGAATAAGTTTTGAATTTATTTGGGGATATCCCAATTAATTACAGGAACAGTTCTTTGTTTTCCTATTTGTGAGTCACTGAAAGGGTGTTACTAAAACCAATAAGAGTTCTTTGATCATGCATTTACATGGGGCGTCACAGGTGAAATGTTTGCTTGGTAATGTACAGAAATCTTCTGCTTTGGGATGGGTGTTTCCGATTCTTTAGAGATGCTGGGAGCTGTGCTCCAGTTCTCCCTGCTAAAAGGAGGTTTTCCCCTCTGATGCCATGAGTTTGTTGTCTTTCATGATCAAAATACAAAGTACAAAATGCGCGAAGCCAAAAAAACTTTCCCTTCTCTGCCCTTATACTTTCTACTGATGTTATTCAGACAGGGCATTTACTTTCTGATCCCCACTCAAACAGAAAATCCAAGAAATGCTTACTTTTACACTCTAAGACCATTTTTTAAAGTATCTTTTTTTTTTTCTTTTCTCTTTCAGACCTGGGCTTGGATCAGTTTATAGTGAAACGCTACGATGGGAAGGTGAGCACATTAGACTATTAAATGTATATAATTCAGTGGCTTTTTTTAACCTAGAGTCCTTTAATTATTACCTGCATGTGGGTATAAGTTAAATGAAGTATTTCAAGTATTCTATTCTAAGCTTTTTGTTGGTTAGTAGGATTGCAGTGCTTTTTATGTCATGCCGACGAATGAGAAAAAGATGTATTTATTTTAAAGGAGTCTTATTTTAATATTTACAGACAAAATACTGCTGCCTCATATACTGTTAGGCCAGGAAATTATAAGTTGTAATCACACTTCCTTGCTGCTTCTTTATGAGTGTAGGAGAGCCCCACAAGTTACACCATTCCAGGGGAAACTCGCTTGACCTTTCCCTTCCAGACTCATCTCTGGATTGTTGAAGGAAGGAGATACTCTCCCGGCTTTTATCTGTATCGCCAGCATGGTTTTCCACCCCATAAAATACCCTTTCTTCGCTCCCCTTTTGAACCCTAGGCCCTTCCTACAGCGGTACATGCCCGTTCTGGATGTTTGTGCTGTCAACGATACACGTTGGTAAAATGTTGAGGATGCTCTGATCTAATTTTGTCTGCCTGCATAAGTGGAGCCACGTAGCAATTATACAAATCAGAGACCCAGTTAACCAGACTGTAAATCCCATTGGTGTGGAGGCATACAGTAAGGGCAGCTCTGGCCCTAGGACTAGCAGCTCCTGTCAGCTTCTTGATGCAGATAACTGCAGGTTAGTTAATCTTCCATCATATCACCATGGGCACATAATGGTACTCCAGCTTTTAGCAATATTTTCATTTCATCTGCATCATCTGAAAGTAAAGCCTCTCTTTTTCCAAAGGGAAGTCAGCATCTGATCCCTTCATTGCTGAGTGATGTACCTGACACATAGTGTCAGGCATTTCCAGAAAGCCTAGATGCTGAAAAAAAAAAGTGTTTAAAGCTTTGTATAAACACAGTGTGGGCTGAACACGTGCAGTTCCCTGTCTTGTTTTGTGTCTAGTAGGGAAAGGTAAAGACAGAAGGTGATCAAATACCTGGGGTCCCTGTCATCAGCAGTGTACAAGTGTTCCGGTTACCCAGGCAGCAGAGCAGGATTTTGCTTGAAAACAGACAGTTGGAAGGTATTTTTTTGGCAGTTCGTTTTGATGCATAACTACGAAGCGTGTTGTGAATGCTTGTTTTCTTCTCCCCCTGCCCCAAACCCCAGGTCTGTTTTTCATGGTTCAAAAAAAAACCAACCCACAACCCAACAACTAACCAAAAAGAAGTACATATATTCTTTGCAAAATATCAAATGTTTCTCCCTCTGGTTTGTGACAGTCTATTTTGCATCCGCTCACTTTCATCATTTTATCGTGTCAGGCTATCACACTCATCCCTTAGGCTTTACATAAGCAAGATTTGTTTGTAGGGAAGAAATGCTGAATCCCAGACTATTTTTTTACTAATCATTCCTCTGTTCCTGAGCACGCCGCAGTTGGTTCCTATCCCACTGGATAAAAGATCCAAAGGCAATCCCTTTGCTGAACTGAGCTTTCTGTTCCACTGCCCTTGGGCACCGAGGGCTTGAATTGCAATGCAGTTGGGTGTGATGGACACAGTCACCGCACAGGGGTGTTGAAAACCCACAGTCGGTGTTTGAGGTGCCGTGCTCCGACTGTGCATCGTCATCCCTGCTCTCGGCATCCTGCCGTTCAGCGTGGTGAACATCTAGGCTGACTGAAGGGTGGAGAACAGATAGCCTTTGCCTTACGTGCTAGCCACCTTTCGCTCTGACCAGCGAAATTGCACAGTGAAATTGCTTTTTATATAACTTACAGATGTTGGTGCTGCACTTGGATGCCTGTGTGCTGTGGTTTGGGTAGCCTGAAAGTGAGGCAGCAGATTGAGGGTACCGCAATGGACTTTCTTTGTTGTTATCTTCTCCCGGGACCGATGTTTTCCACAGTCTAATAACGCTCTAGACGCAGTTTGCTCTGTTGGAAATGAAGAAATAGAGGGTTCTTGTTTGCTCGGCTGTCTGCTTAAGGACACCCTGGGACTGGCTAAATCTGGCTGTGGCTATTAGTGTAGTAGTAATGTCCAGGTGAGAAGATAATTCCAGGAGAGTATAAAGTAAGTTGGCCTTGGTTCCCCCTTGGTAATGAAAGAAGTTTACAGTAGATTGATCTGTCTGATAGCATCTTGTTCTCATTTTATTGCTTGCTTTGGTTTCCCGTTTAAAAAACAACTGTCTTTACTCAGCCAAGTACCAACTGAGGTGCTGCAGAGCTGATCTTACTCATTTGAGTTTCACTTGCATGGTAGTACCTGAGTGATAAAACCCTTTTCCATCTCTTCCTCCTTGCCTGCTTCCAACTACGGATTCTTCTTGGGTTATCAAAGCATCCCCTACCTGGAGACAACTTTCTGGTGCTTTCCCTTTGTGTGTTGGCAGAGCTGATGAGCTCAAGCAGGAGGCTGAAAGGTCCATCGTTCCCCTAAGCATCCTTAGGAATATCGCGCAGAGGTACTGGGACTTGTGGTACAGGCTCAAAAAGTAATAGGCCTGTTCACTGGAAGTTTTCTCGTTGTTTTTAAGGTGAAAGGAGTTTGTGACCGGTCAGACACAAGCAAGCTGCGGTACTGAAGAGTACTGACAAGCTGCAGGCTAGATTCTGGCTGAAGGCTAGAAAAAGAGAGCTAATTTACTTCTGAGCAAAGATGTATACCCAGGGTTGCATGCAAGTAATAATTTAGAAAGAGATTTAGTTAAAAGAATAGAACCAGCTGTGCAGTCAGTTGCGTTTTAATTACATATTATGGGACAAGGTTTAAAGTATCAGTGTGAATTTTGAGCATGTATTTTTGAGGTTTAAATGCAACAGTGTTAGTAAGCAGATGTATGAGCTGCTCTTTTCACAGAACCAGTTTTATTTACATAAAACTGCCATCAAAATAACTAACTGGTTGTCATGTGGTGATTGGGACTGGTTTTGCAAAGGGTTTTCTGGAGTTATGTGCCTCTGTATTCTAATTGTGTCGGGTTTCTGAAGCATCTTGCTGTGCATGAGATTGAATGTTACTGTGAGAAGACAATACTCACTTTTTTTCCCTCTTCCTGCCCCACCTTCTTCTGAGTGATAATTTATAGAGTTGATGGAGAGGGAGGTAGTTGTTACTGCCTCATTAATGGGAACAATGCTCCTGTAATTTGAGCCTAAATGCTTTTTTTTCGCTCATTGAGAGACCAAAAACCCTGGAGACATTAATCCAGCAAAAAACCTTGGTCAGATCTGTTTGCCAACATGAACTCATACTTTTCTTTGCCCTGCTGCTGGGCTTAGTGTGTAGGGAGGCAACTCTGTCCCTGGCTCCCTTTTTGTCTTAAATGTGGTGGTTTCTCCCCCAGGTAAGCAAGCTCTGGAAAACAGAGGAAAAGAGGCATTGATTACTATTCATTCAGAGTGTGTGTAGGGGAAATATTAGTCTGCAAACATTTCAAAGTTTTCCTATCGAGCCTAAACAAAATGCTGCTGTGAGAATAGACACCATCTAACCTGTAGCTCGGGATGTTGTGGTGTGAAGGTGTCCAGATGACAATTGTTCATCTGCTCCATTTCCACTGTGTCTCTTTCCTCCTCTTGCGTTTTGGCTGTGGGAAAACAAAGGCTTTTTTTCTAACTCATCTGCAAAACACCGTGCTTGTCAGCACTGCAGGAGAAATATCTCCTGATGCCCGGTCTTTCATCCTGCCGTCTCTAAAAGTGTCCCTCTGGTCAGGAGGAGTGAAGTCCCATTTAATTTAAGATCTGCTGTTCCACTGCTGTTTCATGTTCATTAGGGCTTAAGACGGAGCGCTGCTGAGAGCACAGTGGAGATGTTCTTCCTGTGTCAGACTTTCAGACTGAGGCATTGTACGGTTTCATCGTTTTGTTTGCATCTTGCTTAGCAAGATGGTAGTGATGAATAAGCTCTCACTAAATAAATATATATATATTAGCACATGTAATGTGGCATAAGCTTCATTAACGTCATGTAAGTTGTAATACAGACTTTGTTCAAACTTTTCTTTTTTTCATGCCCTGTTTACTTGACTTCTTTGGTTTATGATTTTGGATTTTTGGATTATGATTCATTTTGTTAATGACTGACAAGCTTAATCTCTCAAAGGAAAAAAAAAAAGCAAGGAGTGCTGTTAGTGGTGTTCCTTTAAAGCCTGAGCTGTTTAGAGCAAGATCAGGCGCTGTCACCTGCGTCCTTCCCTGCAATCCCCATCCTGGTGAGCCAGAGAAGGGACGCTCCCAGGGAGGTCTCAGCAGTGCAGCCTGGTGGAAAGGTGGGAACAGGGCCAGAAAACGGATGTGGTGGGCGCACAGCGTAGATCTGTCTCTGTGCCGTTGGGTGCTCACACCGATGGTAGGATGTAGTGCTTTTAAGAGACCTCTAGCCTATTTAGGGAAAAAAAACCCCACCACCCTAGTTGGCTTATTAGTTTAATACAGAATACACTTGGCTTGCTCTTTTTGTTCTCCTGTGGGGAAAATGTCTTGCTACTGCTTAAAACAAACAACAGCCTTCAAGCTAGCAGCAGCAGCTTACCCTCCTGCTACCATTGCTGCAGTAAGTAATTATACAGGCTTTCAATGCCCTGTAATTAAATTTATGAATTAAGTATTTCCTGCCAGCATTTATATTTACATCTCTAGTTGTTTGGGGGTGCCCTAGAGTAACGCAGAGCAATAGCAAAATGAAGGTAAAGGAAAATACTTCAGGTGGTTTTTGGGCCAGTAAAACGTATGAAATTCACTTCCACTGTATAATGCAGGCTTGTGTCATGGACTAGTACAATGATTAGCTTAAACTACACTTCTCTGCCAAAGCCCTGTAATTGGAGGTGTGTGTCCATTAAAGAAGAGTTGCAGGGAGAAGACATCTCAGGGGGAAGATTTCTTGCCAGATGATTTAAAGAGCATCTCGGGAGCAGAGGAACCTGAAAAAATGTACTCGGGAACGATCCCCATGGAAAGGACTGGAGGTAGATGGACCATCCTTTTCTGGTGGATTGAAGGATTTGGTGCCAGGTTTGAAAAAGGAGCCGTTATTTATTAGCCTGGATTTTCAGTCCTTTGCTTTGTGTATGAGCTAAGGCTGGAGCTTGAGACTGCCACCGGAGTGGCCTAAGCTGCCGTAGATCCAAGCTTACAGCAAGTGAGACGAGCTCAAAGTCCTGCTGTCGCTCAGGAGTCAAACATTGGATCTGAGCTCCTGTGATGTTTAAGTGCCTCTGAAACCTTCATTCAAAAAGGATGCAATTCTAAATGATACCTTAACAAAAGCAAGCTATTGCAGTTCAGTAAATAGCAGTGTAAAGTGCGCATGCAATTGATTTACTGAGCCCATCAACTGAGAAGAATACTTGGTATTTTCCCCAGCTTAGACACAATGAAAATAGGTGAGGAGTCTTCGAAATTCAACTGTACGAGGTCCTGCCAATGTCTGTTATAAGAGTGTTTGAAATAAATGAGTCCCCAGTGTCAGCAGTTTGAGCTGTTGTGTCTAGGTAATGGCTTGCTTGGAGATACCTTGAAGCATTCAGCTATCCTGGTCTGTGTTCTGTGTGGAACATCTCTGTCAAATTTCTGATTTCCTGCTTTAAATTTCTTCATCTTATCTTACTGCAGATAGATACTTACTAATAACCAGGAGGTATCTTCTTACATAAACAATAAACTTACGCTCATCTGTACAAAAGTTCCTCTGCTGTCCCCAAATGCATCGTAATGGACTGGTTGGAGATAATTCTTGCCTGTGACCCTTTTTGGAAGCAAACAGAGATGCAGATTATTGCAGATTATCAGCAAATCTGACCTGAGCTGCCACGATTTTTCTTTTCTTGACTTTCTTTGCTGACGCCACTCTCCATGTTTGTGGGTTTCTTTACTTGCTAGCTTTCTGCTCCTGGCCAAGCTTGGCCCCCCTATCTGCTTTGGTTAGCAATTTTGAGTTACTTCAGTGTTCCTCACTGGTTTTGCCCGTTTGCCAGGACCTGCGCGGACACTGAACTGCAAATTCTTCTCTTGGCTTTTTAAAAATAAAAACAGATTTCATCAAAGAAAATACTTACTTGTTTCTAACCCAGGTAAATGCATGGTGCGCAAACATCCCTGTGGATGCCTGGGTTGCTTTACGTCCATGTACAGAACATGCTTCATCCTTTTCTACCTCCTCTACCAAGTGTTCGTGGTGTATTTCAGTTTTGACAGGGCTCTACTTGCTGTTACCTTTTTGTACCTCTAATTCTGCTGCTCGTTTTCACAGGGCTCGTTTGACAACCACTACTAAACTGCTCTGGTTGCTGTATGTCCTCTTTTATTCTGGTTTCTAGGTACCTGGCGGTGTGTTCCTTCCAGCTACTAATCTCTCTGATACTTGTGTCTTTACTCTAACTATGGTTTGTTTTTTTTGGTGTAACCAAGCATTCCCTCATTTTCTTCCCTTTTCTAACCTTCTCCCCTTCCACCAGGATTTCTGGCAGGTACAAAGCAGACAGCATGTGCTTTGATGAGTTTGTGCTTCAGACCTCATAATGTGCACTTTTCATGTAAAAGGGACAGTGTACGCTCACCTCGTCTCCCTGCTCCTCTAATAAATAATCCTGGATTCTCTCCTTGATCCTCAGCCTAAAGGATTTATTTGAGAGTACTTGAATTGGGCTTGTTAAGAGTACAGTCCTCAGGGTAACCATGGCTTTATTAATGGGAGCATCTCTGAGCAAAGCTCAGATGTGTATCTCCCTGTCCTCCGATTTTCACAGTGCCTTTTGAGCCTTCTGACTGACTTTGCAGCTTGATGAGACTGCGATAGAGCTGGCTCTGTTGGAAAATGGCATTTTCCACTCGAGGCCACAAAGTTAGTTTTATTCTGTGAGAAAGGACAGGTGTCCCTCAGGCCAAATGCTGTGGGGAAACATCACGTATTTGAGTATATGTTTGGGGGAGGTTATTTCCGCAAACTTCCTTGAGCGTTTCAAGTTACAGAACTGTGTAGGGTGAACTACGTTAAAGAATATTTTAGGAAGAAGGTATTTAGATGCTATAGCTCATAAGATGGTTTCTGGGGAAAGGAACTAGATAGCAAAGGGAATTTCATTCAGTATTTGTAAGTAAAGAGGGAAATGTACTTTAAATGCTTTGTTTGCCTTGTAGCTTTGATGTTAAGGAAATCCATAGGGGAAGTTAGCCAAAAATAAGCAGCTTGGTGACAAAGTGTCCTTAAGGGGTGTATGGAGCCTTTTAATCAGAAAGTGGTTTATGGGATCACTTTTGGCTTTAATTTCTTTGATAGTTTTGCTGGCATTAGATAAACGCCTAATACTTAAGGGATACAAAACTGAGCTCTGAAATATCTGTCCTTGGGTAACATGGAGTTAGCAGGGAGAAGGGGAGAGGGAAAGAGGATGGATTGAGCAGGGTGGGAGGGAATGTTTTAGAAGAGGCTTGACCTCACTGACTGCAGGAGGAGGAGAGGTCTGGATGGGAGAAGCAGGTGAAGAAGAAAGGAGGAGTGAGAGAGTGGAAGGGAATGGCAAGATTTTTAGTTGTATCTTAATTCAGTTCCCTAAACCACTTGCAGTCGTGATGACAGTCTCTAATTATGTGATTACATGTGTTTTTTCCCAAAACCTCTTTCTCATTTGGTGGGTCATGAGTGCCAAGTGTATGGCCCCAACCTCATCATCTGAGCCAATGTTTAATACTTGCTCTCCATACAGAATTATTATTTTCCTCGTGTACTTTCACACTGGAAGTTTTAGCTGAGAAAATGAGCAGCGTGCATTATCAACATAATGAGTTCATCTTGGTAATGCGGGCTGAGATGAGGGAAAGCAGTATCTGATTTCCATCTGGAGACTTAAGCAGCCATTTAAATTCAAAGGTGTCAAAAGTCAACTCATTTGAGAAGCATGATTTGGGACATCAAGGACCTAAGTTTAATCCTTCCCTCATCAAATTTCCCCAACGAGTGCCGCTGTGCTCCTACAGATAGTGGTATCATTACCCTGCGGAGGACTGAGACAGCGCTGCGGAGGGGAACAGAAGTGTAGACTGTCCCTTTTCCGAGGCATTTCCTATTTGCTTTTCCAGCAGGGGTTTCTCCCTTGCATGAGTGGGTCTGCTGCCTGCAAAGGGTTGGGAAAGTCTGTGTCCTTTTTTTTTTTTCTTGGTCGTACAGAATGCTGGCCTTGCATTTCAGGTGCCGTTTGTTTTAAAGGTGATGAATATTTATAGCCTTGCTGGAAGAAGGCAATGCAAATTTCTCTTTCCAGTCTCAGGAGACCACCTGTAGTAGTAAGTGCTGCCTCATTTTGGCCTCTGTGTACATGCCCAAATTCAAATTCGGAGAGAGTATGCAGAACAACTTCATCCGTGTCCAGCTCTGTATTTTATATACATAAACTCCCCGTTTATATATAAAATAACCCCAAATTAAAGGTTTTTAACTCTTCATTAAAATATGCTCTTGCAAGGTCATAAGCTTCAGTATTTATCTGCCAGCAGTAAATTTTAAGCATTTTCCTATGCTAACACTCACCTGCCATGATTTGTCATGCAGAAGCTATTAACGTCTGCCTGTATTAGGATGTAGCCTTCATAGTAAATTATCTAGAGTGACTGGGAATGATAGTGTGAACATTTCCACTGCAAAAAGAGGTTAAAGAGTTTCAGAAAGTCCCTGTGCTGTTTCCATCACAACCTTAAAGACTTTTTTCTCATTTAGTGATATATAAAAAGTAATATAAAAGAATCCTTGTGGCGTGTCTAAAATTTTGCATCCATATTATAAAGCTAGCTTTAAAACCTCTCAATCCCTCAATTCTCCCCCAACTCCTTTTTTTCATACTTGTTTCATAGCGCAGAGGGACCTCCCCTACCTCTTTTTCCCTAAAAGGCTTTTGAACATCTGGGCTGAAAGGCTCCGTTTTCCAATCTGATTCTGAAAGCCTTTTTATTTCTTTAGTTCAGTTTTCTTAATCTAAGTAGCGAGGTGCCAGCATGGGTTGCCATGAAATCTCTAAATACATGGCTTTGGTTCTTTAAAGTTTATATTTAAAAAAAAAAAAAAAAAAGGAGAAAAAATTAAAAATCTCCTTCATGTCAGCGCCTCTATTTCAGCATTTTGATGCAGAACGAGTTCAAAGCATTAATGTTTTTAGTTACTGTAGCAGGCTGCATTGCCTGCAGTTTTGACTGGAATTTCTTAAGGGTTTTCCCTTATCTGCCTTGTGTGATACAGAGCATCTGCTGCAAAAGCATTAGTCAGCGAGCGCCTTGGTATATATTTCCACAGATTTTAAGCAGTCCGGCTTGGGAAGGAGCTGTAGTAGTCCATGCCAGCACGATGCTGTCCTGCAGGTTCTGCTGGTCCAGGCAAATTAGAGCCCTGTCTCTGTGTATTTAAATAGCGCTGTGTCTAAGACACGCTGGGTCTCCGTGTTGTATAGCGCTGATGAGGTGGCAGACGCTAGCTAATATTTTTAAAGATGTCACACAATACACATGGTAGGCGCTAAAGAGTGTTTAAAATGCATTAATTAAATGGATTATCCTATAAATTTAACGAAAGATTTGTTTTCCCATCCTTAGAAGGATTCCTAATAGTTTTTTATTTACAGGGATGCTGCCTACTGATATACGCCCAAGGTATCGAGCCATGCGTGAGCAGGACTAACAATGCATCATGTCTGTGTGTCCTGCTTAATGTTACGTGCACAAGTACTGATGTGGGGCTCTTTTCCTCTTCTTAGAGCGATTTTATTTGTAAAGAGGCATGTATCCCAAAATTGCAATAATATGAAGGGTTGTCTTTACAAAGCCAGAAATCTCAGAAAAAAGGAAAGAAATGGTTTTTATTAGGCCAGCTTGTAACACAGATGATTATTTTTTGAACACTCCTACTGTGGAAAAGAGAATATTTCTTTTTAACACTGAACATACAGCATTTTAACTTCTTTCCCTATATGCCTACAGCTAACCATAAAAGAAATACGTTAACAGATGCCTTTTAAATGGTTTGCATAACTGAAGGTGGTCAGCTGGGACTGAAAGAGAATTGCTTTGCAGCAAGGTGACTTCACTGAGACACCCATGCGTTTGTATTTGCTTACACAATATTGGTAACCGTAAAGTATTTCTTTTAAAAAGGAACAAACTGGGTATGATGGCATTTGTCAATAAGAGATGGTTATGCTTCATCTAAAATTCCTTGCTAATTTACAAAATCACTTTCTGGTTCTGGAGAAATACTCATTATCTTGCATGCACTTTGATATTTATTTTGTGGTCGTTTTGGAAGGCGTAAGTCACTGTCGAGTGGTCACAAAGGGCTGATAAATTCCTGAAGTTTGGTTCATACAAGTGCAAAGGTGATGTTGAAACATAAGTTATGTGAATAAATGTGCCGAAAGTGTGTTCTCTCCTCCAGATTGAAACACAAACTGTCAACTCTTAAGTGACTTACCAAGAATGTGTTCTTCCCAAAGTGGCAAATTAAATGCTGCTCATTAAGTAGTTTCTGAAATGCAAAACAAAATGGAGCTGCAAGGATTTAGCTGATAAGGCTTTTTTAAATGTGCATTAGGAATGCAGAGCAAACACCAGCACTGCACCTTGCATCTGTCTCTGTCTTTGCAGAGAAGGCATCCCTTAACTTGCAAAAATATGTCTTTTTTTTTTTCAGATTTGCATAATTAAGTATTAACATGTTTCACTCTTTGCTCAGCCCTGGGAAAACAATTTTTAAATTCAAAATAAAGGTAATGTTTGGCAAGGAATTGAAGGAATCCATGGGGGTCTTTTCCCCCCCAGAATTCATGTACTTGGCTCGAGGGAGGCTCCAGCAGCAGTAGATCAGTTTTGGGGTAGAATATGTGAAGTTTGTGATATATTTTTGGGTGCTGTGCTTGTTTGGAGCCAGCCTGTAACACAAGTCATACGGCACACAACTTGGTTTTCTAGAGCACGCGGGTTGGGGTAGGTTGGTTGCTGTTATTGGTGTGTTCAACTCATCTTCTAGTGCTGTTTATTTGGCTTGGAGCCTGAGTTGGAAAGGGCAAACCAAGCTTTGTAGTTTGAAATGCAGTTACATTTTTATTTTTTACCTGTTGTCAGTGTCTGGTATTGTAAGATAATCTGCCTGAATGCCTGTAAAAAGTTTTATTCCACTGAGACTGGACTAGCGGCTTTTCACTGAATTCATGTAGCCGTGCTTGTGCTAAAAGCATTGGTACATTTAGATTGCTTTTTACATGTTAATCTGGATGTTTGCTCGTTTGTGTGCTTGTTTAATATGAATCTACTGCTTGATTTAAAAAAAACCCATCATACTTGTAAACTGTTTCACATGGCTTGCTCACTGGTGAATGCTCAGTTTTGAATGTTTTTTGGGCGTGCTGAATGATCTCAATTACTCTGGTTTTGGGAATGGATTTAACAGAGGAAAAAAATTATTAAACGTGAAACGTTTGATTGTTTTAACAGAACACTTTGAGAATTAGCGTGTGTTCAGATACAAAAGGGTGTGAAATGTGAAAGTTGTCCTGAAATGGTGTGGGTAGGTGACACATCTCTCAAACAGGATGGAGGCTTGGAAAGAGATTTTATTTTTGCCCTACATTTTCTGATCCCCATGCATTTACCTTTCCGGCTAGAAGGGAGGGCAGAGGATGCTGGACAGTAGGACGTGGAAAAGAAGTTTAAGGTCTATGGACAATGGTTTTAGGTGTTAGTGAGGACTGACTTTAGATTTCTGCAGCTTGAACTTTGAGGGATCACAAGAGTCCATGCTGTGCTTTGTAAAGTAGGTAGATTGATTTTTGTATTTTTTTTTTTTCCTTTTTATTTTTATTCCGTAGAATGCAATGTTTAATGGCAGGGAACAACCCCTGAGAAGGATGCTTTCAGCCTTCCCTGTAGTGGGGTGAGCTTCCCACGTACTTTGTGGAAAGCAACGGAACACGCAGCTTCTCAGTGAGCCAGAAGAAAATACATGGGAGAGTTGTGAAATTTTTTTTTTTTTTTTTTTTAAACAACTGTCCTCCTGGTGCTGGGAGCCTGAAAATCTTACTGGTCAGGTCAGTTATTTTCTCCTGTTAAGATCAGTGGGAGAAATTCCCCTTTCCCTTTAGCTGCAGACAGTCTGAGCACCGTAGTCATGGTGTATGTTCCCCTTCCTCAGGTTTTTGACAAGTAGATGCTTGTTTAAAATACATAAATAATTTTACTTTGCTCAAAGATGCAAATGAGTAAATGCTTCTCCCTCCCATCTGTCTACACCTTTGTATTTCAGAGAGCAACTAACTTAATATCTTTTTTATTGTTGGTCTATGGGTGTGGTTTTCACCTTATGAGGAATATTTTGAGATGTTTGATGCTGGTGATGAATTTTAAGTGCAGAAAAGAAACCCATAAAGATTAATAAACCCACCCCTGGAATTTTTTTATGAGATCCTTTGAGCGGGTGAAGGAGGATGGTTGCTAATAGCTAATTTATGATAAACACTGCTAAAGACAGGCAGTCGGAGGAAGAGGCAGTAAGTCACACGAGCAGGTGAGATGCTGCTGCCAACACCACCAGCAATAATTGCTGAAAACTGCTTTCTCCACAAACCCTCCCTTCAGTTTAAAGGAAAACCAGACATTGTTTATTTGTCCTTGACATAAGCATCAGTTTAATTTTGCTTTGGATCTGTCTCGATGGGAAGGGAAGGAAAAACATACTCTTTTTCAGTAAATGACACTTCAACCTGGTATCCTGTAACCACAAATAGCAATTCTCTTGTGTGAAATGAATGCCATTAGCATGTTGTCTGCTGTTAGTGATTTGCCTCTTACTAAATTCCTGATGCTCTCCAGATGGTAAAGGCAGAGCTGCTGGGAAGAATTCTATTTGCTCAATAGAACTGAACTTTTTTCCCTTGGAAACTGTGGGGGGTTTTTTGGTACTCCATATGATTATTTTTGTCTCTTTTCTTGTGGTCTCCGAGCCAGATACGGGTTAAATTTTCATCTAAATTATTAGCTGAGCTCATCCCCACTCTGCAGTCGCATACAACGGTGAGTTCTCTCAAGATAAAACCTGAGGTGGATGAGAGACGTCAGCTGCAGGCAGGGGATCTGCCCCGGAGAATCTACGTGCTAACTCTTGCTGGGATGTCTACTTAGGCTTCTTAGCGGCACCCAGTCAAAGCAACCACCTTGGTTGCTTCAAAACTTTCTTGCTCTTCGCAAGTCTAACCGTTCAACTTGATGTTGTGTTTTGCCTGCTTATTTTATTGTCGGTTAACCAGTTTTCTTTCCTTTATCTTGTATATGATGGGATCTCCGCTAGACAGAGGTAACGGTGGGGGACAGTTGTGTAGCTGGACCCTCGTGTGGTGGTGTTTGTCGGTGGTTTTTCCTAAAACCGTTCCTAAACTCAGCCTTGCTTTCACCATGCTTCTGTGCTTGCATGACCTGGTTTCTGTGGAATAACCTCATTCACGCCTACTCTCCTTTATATTAGTTTCATTTTTCCTTCTTGTGTGCGTGTGCCCCCTCCTGCTATGTTCTTAAAAATGGGTCACCAGTGTGGATTTCCTAACAGTTTTATGGATCCTTTTCAGTCTTTGAAGGTTCTGCAGATCAAAGGGGCTCAGATTTTTAGCTTAGTAAGGGATGTAAGCTGATAAAACACGTGTGATGTTTTCTATTAAAACAAGACATTGAAAAAGAGCCAGAGCAAGGGAGAAAGAGATTGAGATCGGTATCAGTCCCGGTTCTCCTAGTGAGCCTGGCTAAACGTGCTCCAGAATCCCGTGCTTCTGATAACTACACGTTTTTGATAACTTTGATCATACTTTATATTCATGTTAAATAGTTCTTTCTTGGCTACTACTTCAAGAGAGTATAACTAAAATGCTATTAGTGAAATACAATAATATCCTTTTTGAATCCTGTATTAAAAAACCCTGATTTTTCCTAACACCAATCTCTCAAAGATTCAGACAATTTTAAGCAACGTGGACATAGTTTTATTGGTCTGTATTCCAGCTAGGCTAAACCAACTATTTATATTGTGCAATTCCTCATCCCTCATTTGTGATGGGGAAGCGCTGATCTTTGCAGAGCATTTCTGACAGATTTGAAGGCTGGAAAAGGTCCGCTGAATATGAATGGAGATAGTAGGAGTGTGTGTACGTGGAATGGCTTGTTGGTGGTAAGGATACAAATAAAGCCTTCTGTTTCTCTATTTAATCGATTGCTTTGTGTTCTCTTTTTGGGGTGTGGGTCGGATGAATAAATAGAAATTATCCCAGGAGCGAGAGAAGTTTGCTGATGAAGACAGCATATTTTATGCCCTTGGAGAATGTGGACTCATTTCTTTTTCCGACTACATCTTTCTCACGACAGTCCTTTCCAGTAAGTACAGTGGTTTGGTTTTTTTCCCTGCAATTACTGCTTTTTAAAATGTTGAAGGTTTACAAGCAATGAGTTTGCTATTGTTGTCTATGTACATTTCCCTAAAAGGAATTCTTGATTGCTTGAAACTCGAGCTGAGCAAATAATTACTGTTGCTTCATCTGGTGTAGACTTAGCTTCGAGTGGTTCAGAAAGATTTAGCAGATCGATGACTTATGAGGATTTATTTCTCATTTTAAAATGTGGCAAATTTTTTTTAATGAGTCATTTGACCTGCTGTTCAAAACTGTAAATGGAGATGTGTTCTTGAGTTGTGTTCGTATGATATTCTTGTGTTTGGATGACTATCACTTTCCAGCTGGTTCAAGATCTTCACTGGTTACAAGACTGTTCAAAAACTCTCTTCTCCAGCTGTATTTTCACTTGGGTAAGCTCAAGCCTGTGCGTGGTCTAATCCAATCAGGAGAGAAGTTAAGCCGTTTACATTTCAACAAGTATCATTAGATACCTTCTGTCTTTTCACCCTGCTGCACTTGACTTGCATTTGTGATATTTCTGTGATGTGCTAATCTGTTCCAGCAAAGTCTTCTGCACTTGAAGTGCTGGCACTTAAAAGTTTGCTTTGTTGGCAAGAAACGGCGAAACTGAAGCCTTTGGTATTGTCAGACGGCATTTCTAGATTTTCTTCATGGGGAAAGCAAGCTCAAAACCTCCTTTGCAGAGCTTCTCTAGCCGCTTGGAAGGAGCTGCATCACAAACAGGAAAGTCACCAGAAATCCCAGTTATTTTTCAGCCCCACTAGAAAATGTGGGGTAATTGGTAATATGCCGCCGTCCGAATGAACTCGAGACATTTTATTTTCAGACTTTAAAAAAAAAAAGTGAGAAAACTTGGCCATCTGCTGTTGTATCTGTTTCATAATGACGTGATGATGGGAATTAAAAAGCTGGACACCTCCCAGTTTACTGTAGACCCCCCCACTTGTTACTTGCTCTGTGCTGCGCAGGGAGTCAGCTGGGTAGTTCACTCATGTGATTCACTACACGTTCTGTAAAAGCAACAGGTGCTTTATTTCCACCCCCACCCTGCGTTCTTGCGTGCTGTAACAGGGACAAATGGAAGAGGCAGCTCTTCATTTACTGAGCATGGCATTTCAGAGGATCTATTACAGGGGAGAAGCAATGTTCAAGGTCTTGTTTGTTGTCAAATGGATGTGATGGGGGAAGCCACGTATGTGACCTTCATGTCGTGAAAACAAACACTGACAGATAAAGCTAGTTCAATCCGGGAAATTTGTTTTATGAAATTAGGCTGCTTTTTTTGTTTGATTGAGTCTCAGAACTGCCTCTTAAGACTTTTGCTGTTCCTTTCTTACATTAGTCTAACCTGTGCAGAAATTATCTAAGGTGTTTTCACTTGTGCGGTGGAGGGTTTTTAATCCGAGTCTCTGCAGATGACGACAAACTCACAAACCTATAGTGTCACGTTACTGGATGGGGTTTAGAAAACACTCATGCCCTTGGCTTTATGGCTGTGCCTGGGGTGAAGCTAATCGGGTACTCTGGGCACAAAATTAATTTCATGTGTTTCCACAGGCAGAAGTAAGAGAATTTTTTCTTGCTTTGTTTTAATTTCTTTACTGTGAGAATAAAAGGAAAGAGACCACCTTGTGTTAGAGTAGCAGCCAGCCTTATTTTGGAGGGCTGTGCAAGAGGGCCATGGGTTTTTTTTCCTCTTGTTCTTGGGCTTTTAAATGTGTTCACAGTTAAAGGGAGAATCAGACTAACAAGACGAGACAGAATTGGGTAGTTTGTGCTTTAAGGAATAATGTGAGGGGGTAGGCAAGACAGGAGCTTTCAAAAATACAAAAAAAAGAGGCGGGGGGGAAGTGTTCCAGGACTTTTAGGCTGACTTTTAGGTATTTGGGGAGTTTGCTGAATGTGCTGAATTGCTGAATTCCTCCATTGAAGATGGAGGAATGTCTCTGGACCTGCTGTTAAACAGCGATTCCCCAGAGGAAGAGTTTTGGTTTCATTTTTTAAGCATTTGCTTTCATAAAAATAAAACTCCCAAAGAAAGCTTGCCCTGTGGCTAAACAGAAAATTGTCTCTTACGCCACTCTGGTTTACTCTGCTACTAGTGAATGTTACCTTGCAGGAATCCAGCAGTTCCTGATTATTTTTTTCCCTGGGAAATAAATAAAATAGAATGAAGAAACTGCATCTTAAACCTGACAGTTCAGTATTGGTTTTCTCACCGTGTTGTTTAAATAACTCAAACGTTAAGCATGTCTGTGGACAAGAGCGCTGTAGATGACATCAAATAGCTGAAAGCCATTAAATCTTGAGAAAGGAAGGTGGCATATTGAGCACTAAAGCAGGGTAGTCCGAAGGGGAGTGTGAGATTGGTTCTGGGGGTGGGAGGCAGGAGGGAGAGGCGCTCTTTGGCTGTGCTCAGAAGTGATGGGAAGAGATCAATCATAGTCTGGACAGGCTTATTGAACTCAAACCTGGTCAGTGATAACCGCCGAAAACAAGAAACCCAACGGGTTTCCTGGTATTGAAGCTCCACAGGAGGGTTGTGCCCAGCAATTCGGCGGAGCTGGCTCCTGCCTATCTCCCTGGCTCTACTGAAAACACCGTCAGGCTTTGAGAGTGCTTTCCCAAAGCATTTAAGTTAATTAATTTGTCTTTGCAGCTTCAGCTGAAGCTCATGTCAATTGTATTCTCTGAAACACAGGCTGCATGGTGGCTGCCAGGCCAGGGAGAGGAGAGAGGGCTGGAGGCTTCATCTCCATGTTGCTTGCAGAGAGCTGTTTGCATATCGCACAGAAAATTAAGTCTGTCACTGTATTTTATTTATAAGCAATTTCTCGCTCTAGCACTGTCTGTTCTCGTCGGTTGCAGTGTGTCTGTGAAAATGTATTTTTAAAACAACTAATAAAATAGCATTTAACTGCTTCAGAAAGTCAGCTTTCTTTTAAAGGCAATGAGAGCAGTGTGGCCTCAAGGATACCCTATGGTTTTGGTTGCTTCAGCCTCTTCCTGTGTTTTGCAGCAGAGGCAGAAAGATGAACAAAATACGGGGTAAGCGAAATGCTGATAGGATTTCCCCCGAGTCCTTCAAATATCATAGGAAAGCAAAGACATCTCTTCCCTAACTGAAGAGTTCTTTTTCTTTGGACTAGTAGAACAGGTGGAGGAAGGAGAGAAAGAGCTTTTCCATCATCAGCAACCACAATTTCAGAGCAAATGTGGTCCATTGCCCAGGTGCGCTAATGCCTACTTGATTAACAGGTACTGAAGGGAGGTGGGCATTAAAAGAATAAGTTGGCGTTGTTTCCATAATTGGACTGTCGCTGTGTCTGGATTTACTCCCACTGGACGCAGGGTTAAATAGTGTTGGCTGAAGCCAGAGTAATTACTCTCTTGCCAGGGCTCTGGTAGCAGACCTGCAGCTCCTTCTCCCCTCCTCTGTGGATTCTTTCTAAAGCTCAGCGTGCTGCCAGCCCTTATGGGTACTGGCCCTCAAGAGCCCTCTTGCCTAGGATAGGTTGACCTTTTTTCTTTTTTTATTTTCCACTCCCTGTGTAGGAAATAAATCTCAAATCATCTAGCTCTGGAAATTATTTTCTGGCTGGCTATTGGGTGCTGTGTGGGTGCCTGTGATGGAGCTGGCACGGCGTGCTCTCCCGCGCTGCTGCACGCAGGCGACGTGATCTCCGTGGCAGTTTTGAATATGTATTGCTGGCTGACACGAATGTCTTCAGCCTCCTTCCCTGCCACAAGTGAGATCTGTTGTCATACCGGTGGTGTTTTAATCCTGCAAAGCAGGGATTAAAATATGATAAGTGCCATAGGGCTTGTTTCTACAAGAAAAGGAGATAGAAGGTCGTTTTGAGTTTACAGGAATATATTTGTTTGTCATCCTGTTCATGTTAATTTTATTGTTACTCTGAACTTCCAATGCCCTGCGTTTACCTACATGCACGTATGTGGGTCCATCTCATCCACACAACATGGTGCAGGGTGTCATCTTCTGCCAGCCTGGTCACTGCCGTGTGGATTTCCAAGATGTATCTTAACAGCACAGAGATCCTCTCCCAAGGGATGTCCCAACTTCCGAACATAATCCTGGTTGCTTCATGTCAGACCGAGGGCTCTCTGGCTCAGCATCCTGCTTCTGCCGTGGGCTGGTAGCTGTGCTGAAGGACAGAAGGACAAAAAAGGGATGGATTTCTCCCAGTTGGCAGTTTGAGATCTTCCCAAGCGGAGCTTGACCTTTCCGGTTTGAAAACCAACATTAGGGCATGGGATGCTCTACCAGCCTTTCCTTCCGCAGTCTTCACTTGGTCTTTCTCTGTCTGTCTCTCTGTTCCTTGCATTTGCGTGGTGTGATGGGCTGATGGATCTCCACCAACCTCCTCCAGAACGTGCAGATACTTGGGGTGTCCTCTTTCTCCAGGGGTTCCCTGGAGAGCACAGCTTCTAATGGCTTGTGTTCTGGACCTGCCGCTTCCATAGCTTGCTTCCAGGTCCTTACTTCGGAGAGGCATTTAAGAGGGAATCTTGATTTCCAGCAATGCTCTGAGTCACGTGGTAAATGATGAGAAGCTGTTGAAAGGTAAGTCTTGTACTCCAGCTGAGGCGCTGTCACATTCTCTCAAATCTCTGCAACCCAGACGTGCGCTTGTCACTGATGCTAAAACCAAAATACAGAATTTGGTATTGAAATTATGCAGAGAAATTATGCCTCTTTGGTTCACTAGTTTGTTTTCTGAAATAGTGGAATAATTTGAAAGAAAAATATCTGCAACATTAGGACATCTTAATGTTTGTTGAGGTTTTTTTTTCCCCTCCAGTATATATTGCAGCCAGGGCTCAGCCATCTATATTCTATGGATAGTTGCTTCCCTATAAGGCTGTAACTCTGTTCTCAAAAAAAAAAAAAAAAATTACAGCATTTGAAGATGCATTATGTGAAAGTGCATCATCTAGCTCTTCCCTATTACCAGTGCAGTTGCTTACAATGGACTAGATAGCAGTGTTGGGCTGCTGATTCCGGTCTTGTAAGGGTGAGATCGGCTATGACCCCAATTCTTTCCTTCAGAGAGAAATGTTCCCATTTAAACACATACAGAAAAACTTCTCGGCTAAAATTGCCGCTGTGTGGAGTCAGATGGAATAATGACCATGCTGATTCATGTAACTTAAGCGTGGGCGAGGGGAAATCTTGATTAATCTTTGGCTGGAGGAGTAAGGTAAGCTTTTTTTTTTTTTTTAATGCTGTGGCCTGAAAAACGGAGAAGAAAAAATGTTAAAGCTGCAAGGCTTGAAGAGCCATCTCTCTAGATGAAAATCTGTCTCTACCTTAGAAGGACTGTGTTAATTTTGGGCTCATTATGAAGATACATTTTTTTCAGTTTCAGGGTACTATGGCCTTTGTGCATATATTTTTCTTAATATTGGGGTAGATGGGGAAGAAGCAGTCATGGGGTAGTTAACTCCTAAGGACTAATTTTTCTTAAAGTAGCTCCCTAGGTGAATTCTTGATCTTTTGTGCCACGCTGGAGTTCCTTGGGGTGTTCCTAGACTTTAGGATGGATATTGAAATCCTTACCTGCTTTGTGTTTAAATTCAGACAAAGAATTTTTTAACTACATCTGAAGCGAGCAATGTTTATTTTCCGAAAGTGTGCTCAAAATAGTATTCCTAAAATGTGGTACCTCTACTTGATGTGGATGCTCCGCAGGCACTTAATCTTGGTGACTGTAGCCATGTTATGCATAGGTTGCAACAGGAGTCAGAGGGAAAGGCTTTTTGAGAGGTACCTCTGAGGGTGGAGCACTGAGTTGGGGGAAAGAGAAGATCAAATGAGCAGAAAAATAGTAAAATGTGGCCTTACTGATCAGTGAGCATTTATTGTCTTTCAGAATGTGTTGCTTCTGGTGAAAGTAAATGGCAATACAGAGCTATTGAGTGCTGTGAGTTGGTCCATTGAATAACTCAAAATAGTTAAAAATTATATAATTGGCTTAAAGATCACTAATCAACCCATCTAATGCCTTGCAGGTTCCCTGGGGATCTGCTATGGATGGGTCAGGTGGGTTTTTTCAATGCGGTGGAAGTTGCTCATTTTTGCAATGCTACTGCGTGTGGCTTTTGGCTTTCTTACTGCCTTTCTGTTCCCAAATACTTAATTTGGGACAAGTCAAGAAAAATGTTGATTGCTCTTTGCACTGACTGCCAGGTTAGTTGAAAAAGCAATTTGGTGTGTAGAGCTGGGGAATACTTTCAACCTGATGTTTGTATATCTATTTTTGTGTATCTCAAAGCATGGAATGGGTAACTCAGGAATTGGTATTGGTGTGGGCTCCAGCACCATGTTTTCATTTGTGTTAATGATTTGCAGGAATCAACTGGGAAGTTGTTGTATCCTCTTGAACACCTTAAGACTAGAAATAAAGCTGAAAAAGAAACTGCAGATGCTCTGGCCGCTTCCTAACTAGTTTCCAAAAGTATGTACTCAGTACTTGATTCTGAGTAATGTCAAAAAGGGTGGCGAGGAGAGAGCTCGCAAAATCAGAGCAAGCTGGAAATGCAGCTCAGCACTTGGGGAAATCCAAAAGTGTTTTTTCCTTGTAAAGACAGGCATTGTGCTGTATTAAAATCAAAAAGTCCTTTAAATGATTTTGATAACTGGTTTTGGTAACCTTTGCAGGAGGAATACGGTGTTCTGTTTGAGGCATCTTAATTAAGGAGGCAGCGGGGAGATGTAGAGAAGCTGCAGGCGAGAATGGTAAAATTGGGGGCCAGTTTAAAAAAATAAAAAAGAGCAGGGGCAAGGAAGAGTGCTAAGTTTAGCTAGGGCAGACCAGTATCTGCTGCTTTTGTGGTCTGCAAGTTTCTGAAAGATCTAAGTACAAGAGGAGGAAGAGAAATGGAAGTTGTACAGGCTGATGTAACTGTGAGTAAAGGGGCAGGGTGGGCAAGGGGAGGAGGGGGTTAGCTGCCATGGGAATGACGCTTCCCCAATAAATACTGGTCAGAAACATCATGCCCAAGAGGAGAGGCAGAAATCATCTCATTCGGGACCAATAAATTCAGGCTGCCAGAGATCAGAGACATACATCTTAATAAACATTTCTTCCTGAGCAGAAGCAGGATGAGCTAATTGTCTTTGGTGCCCTCTGGTTTCCCTGGCTTGGATTCACGTTTGTTGGATTTAAGTGTCGTTACAAGTAACTGAAGTTAGATATGCAGATCAGAGGAAGAAACAGGCTGCGTTGCTTATATTAGCTCAAGGAATGAGGTAATTAAATTTGCCAATTTAAAGCCACTTTCCTTCCCTGTCCTTAGAAAATGCTGACCCTGCAGATTTTTTGATGCTGAACTGTTCATTTTAATTTTGCAAGTGATGTTCTCCTCTGGGTCTTTGATGGACTGCTCTTGAAAATGTGTATTTGGAGAAGGGAAAGGAAGGAAATGGCCATTGTGAGGGGAATGTTCAGTACCGTGCTTTCTCTCTTCACCCCATGTCTGCAGGAATGGGACATGGTTTTATATGTCTCCTTAAAGAAAAGGGGGGAAAAAAAGCACGCCAAACACCAATTTGTAACACACTTTCCAGTCTCAGAATATACATCGTTGTACCTTGGCAAAGAAAATGGGTGAAGAAAGACGAGGTGTGTAAATTACTCTTTTTCTAGTATCTTGTAACTAGAATTTTGTATATTCCTGCTTTTCCTCAAGAGGAAATGAGTCTTTCTATGCAGTGTTAGATTTTTGGGGCTAATAAGAAGGAATTGCATCCGGGCTTTCATGCAGTTCTTGCAATTAAGATGAATAAAATTGGATGTGTTATTTAAACATTAAGAGGGGAGTTGGAAGGTGCTGAGTGTTGTTGCTCTCAAGGAAATGGGGACTTAATCACTGGAAAAAATGGATGGATACAGAGAAGGCTTTTTGTATAAATCCCTTTAATTAGATTGCGTCGTTGAAGAGATTATGAAGTTGGTGTTGGGGATGTCCGGTTCACCTGAGTACATCTCGTCTAACGCTGAAATAATGAGGGATGGAGCGCAAAGGTGTCCCCATCCCAGCCGGCAGGGCAGAGGCACGGCTTCTGCTGAAAGGAGGTGCATGAAATAACCCACCACGTGCTCCTGGCCATCGCCGCAGTTGGAGGAGACATTGCTCATGCGTGTGGTGTTTGGAATTTAAAGCCTGAATAATTGGCACGAGGAAATTGGAAAACCAGAGATGGTAACGGCGGGACTGTATGTGCTGTATATATCAGGCAGCCAGTGACAGGCTGTTCCTGCCGTCGAGTTTAATGTTGTTATACATCTGTTTAAGGCACAAAGTGATTGCAAAAGTGATCTCATTAATGTGTTTTCTGAATCTTTTAGTGATAAAGTGCTACGGTTTATTATAGCAAGGGGAAAACGCCATGTAAAAGTCTCCTGGCGTTACACTGAAGTTGTAACTAATGTACAAAATCCAGTTCAGTTAATACCATATTAATTTTTTTCTGCCTGAGTGATTCCTCCTTGCGCTCACCCTCCCACCCCCATCTGGGAGATGCCTTAAAGCAGAACACCAGTTGCAGAAATTCGTTACTTTTTGAGCATCCACAAGAAATATTAAAAGTTGATCGCAACAGATGAGGTTAAAGGAGGATGAGCCTCACCAGTGATCCACATCCTGCTGCCAGATTTGAGTGGGGAAGAGCCATCTTCAGAACAAACAAAAAAAAAAAGTGTTCAGTTAAAACTTAGCCCATAAGATGACAACCTAAGCTCTAGTTGTAGCCTAGAGGATTCCCTAGAAATCCCAGCAAACACCAAAGTTCCTGTAGGCGGTATGTATTTGAAAGTAGCAGAGCAAGATAAATTCTCATTCAATTAGCTTAATTTGGGGAAAAAAAAATGTGCCGCTGTCATAGCTTTAAATGGTGATGGGTTACAGAGCCCAAAATGGAAATGTACTGAAATTCTTGGGTGGGAAGCAGGGGAAAGAGCGTGGTTTTGCTGTGATGGGTGGCTGTGAAGTGATGCTTTTACAGAGTTCTGGCTACATAAACCAATGCAACATGGACTAAATGCAATGAAAAATAAGGTACCAGGCTGTCTCGGGTGCATCTCAGCTGGCGAGCTCCAGCTGGTGCGTTATCTCAATCTCATAACTGGACTGAGATGGAGTTGGTAATGATTTGTTTAAATTTGCACAATGAGACAAGAGCTGAGTCTGGAAGAGAATGACCCAAAGTCCAGGTCTGCTCCTCACCCACAGGCTGCTTCCCAAAGCACGGAGAGAGCTCTGCAGCACTGGAGAAACATCCTCTGGCCAAATTGGTATTAAACCACGTGGAGCAGGCTCGAGCTCTTGCTACAGCATTATTTTCTGTTGATTGTCATTAGGAATATCAGATGATATCTTGCTTTTGTGCTTTTTCTATCTGTAAAAGTAATAAGTTTTGTACAAGAAACATCTCCTCCTCCCAACCTCCTCATCTAGACCTTTGGTAAAAGGAGCATCATGAAGCTCATAGCTAGAAGTTCCCAAGAGCTCCATTTTCTTCTGAAAATTGCAAGACTTAAGGAAAATTGCTTTTGGATAAAATCATTCTGAACTTGAACCTTTTTTATTGATCTTTTGTATCTTCATTAACTGGTGTTTGGTTTTTATTGTGTGTTTTTGTTTTTAATGTAGCTCCCCAGAGGAATTTTGAAATCGCCTTTAAGATGTTTGACCTGAATGGTGACGGCGAGGTGGACATGGAAGAGTTTGAGCAGGCAAGTTGAAAGCCAGGTCGACTTCTTAATGCTATGGCATCTTGGTTGTAAGTGCAGCACTCCTCTACCATGTTACTGTGATTTATATTTGTGGTTTGTGCTGGTTTACGTCTTTTCCGTCTATGCTCTGTTGTCTTGCCTCAGTGTCTGCGCTTTTTTCTTAAACTGGATATTTCAAGACATAATTTTCCATACAGCCAGGACAACTGTAAGTATATACTCTGATTTCTTGTGACTTTGTCACTGAGGTATCGTTACAAATGTCACCTCCAAAGTAGGAAAAGAGTTATTTTTGCTCTACTGATGTCGTAAAATTTTGGTCCTACTTTATTTATTCCACAGCTTTTACTGCATTCCTTAATTTTGTTTGTCTTCAGAGAATAACCGGGGCAAGTCTGCTTCAAAGAAGAGTTCAGCCACTTATTTCCATGTAATCTAAAACCATGTTTATTTAGAGTGTATTTTCATTAGTTTCTTTCCCCTGCTTCTTACAAGTTTTCATCAGCGGGGAGTTTGATGCAGGCTTTTTAATGAGCTTAGCCTGCGTATCTGATACTGGTGAGGTCCTTCTCTAAGCTATGGTTTGTGATTGTGTTAGAGTGAGCACAAATTGAAGATTCGAGCTGTCAGTGGGGACAAAATCTGACCTCCCCAGGCAGAAGTGTATGGTTTTCTTGCCTATGCAAAAAACAGCCTTTAAGGCTTTGGAAACTCCCAAACATCTTGAAGCTGCAGTATATTAGCAAAGCTCCATGTCTGGGCTGTTCAGGAAAGGAAAAGTAAATATGTTTGCAAAAGGGAACGGGCCAGTCGGATGGGGACTCGCCACCTCTGCATCGAAGAACAAGGTAGAAGAGATACACCACTAATCTACTTAGTATTGATGGGGGCCCTGGCACTTCTGTCACCCCGTGTCCCTCAGGGCTGTACATCTAATGGGCAAGTGGAAGCTGCTGCTTCAGGGCAAAGGAAATGAGACTCTCTGGTTTTAAAAAAAAAAAAAAAAAACCCTGCCCTTGCGGGGGTTTTTTTATGCTGCCGGACATCCGTATGTGGAGAAGGTGAAAAGCTGTGTATTGATATCTGAGAACAAAGCAGCCCTGAATAATCTAGTTATGAATTCTTATTCATCGGTTGCTTGAATGACTAGTTAACTTCAGAGGAGTCTATAAGAGGTCGGGCTTGGGGCACTTGCTATAAATGGGAAGAACTAGTGGCAAAGCAGGTCTGTTAAATTAGTTCCTCCTGCCTTGTAATCTTTTACTGTCATCCTCCTTAAATCATTACCTGTGGGTGTGATGTCATTATTATGAGTTTGCTCCAGAGGTGTGTAATATATCTGGTTAACTGTACATTTTTAGATGCAAACTTTGGACTATGAGAAGAACAAGAATATGTTTATCTCCAAGATGATATCCCTTCACATGATCGCTTGTAATGTAAAGTCAGGAGTTTTTCATTTTCCTTCGAGTGCAAATTTGAATACACAGCTGTGTCCAGGTTATTGTGCTATTTGTCACTACCTCCCGACAGACTACTGATGTAGCTATGAAAAATTCCAAGTTTCCTGTTTTCCCAAGTAAAAAATACTGTTCTTCCTTTCTATTTGCATAGTGCATGAATGTAGCACTCCACTGCAGCTATCTGATAATATCTAACAATTCAAAAGGTGTTTTACAGTAGTTACTAATGTTCTAGAGTGAAATCAATTATGGAGATAAATGAATTTAAGAACAGTGGAGAACAGTTGACTGCCTACTATAAATACAGCGATGCTAAGGTACTAATGCAGGTATCATGTTTGCCTTTTTTATTAGACACGTAAAGTAAGAAAGAATGTTTCTTGAGGACGGATCTTTTGGAAGCGTTGTGAAGATGAAAGTACAAAATTGAATTAAATGATTTTAAGTCATCCGGTAGGCAAAGGGAAGTTATATATGCATTAAGTTATCTAAAAATCCTTAGAAAAAGGGACTTTTTTTGTTAAGCTTGTTACGTGTGTCACTGCCTCTATATAAAGGAATAAAATTCCTGGTTAGCAGCAGAGTATTTTGGTGAAGGCTGAGCTTCCAGAGCTTTCGAGTCAGAGGATGAAGGAGCCTTTTTGGAAAGCAAGAAGCAGCTGACAATATCTTTGCAGATAACACTAGAGCTGATTTGCTGCACTTTGCAAACAGAATTAACGCAAAAGCATAGCTTCAGTGGGAGGCACGTATATAATGTTATATACAATATAACACACACAATAATTCTTAGGATAAATACTCTTTTTCACTCGTTATAGTAATGCCTCAGTAAGAGCATGAAGGATGGCAGGGTCTGCAGATCTGTCCCATAAACATCTTACCTGGTAGAGGCAGCTGGAACTGGTCCTTCCAGAGGAATATGCTACTAGAGGTAGCATCAGTTTAAAAGGGCAACGTCATTTGGGAAGAATGGGAAGGAAAAAAGAAGGGAAAGAAAAGGGTAATCACAGAAGCATTGTACGGTCCCTGCTGGCTGCGAGCATGTGGGAATGAATTTCTTACTCCTTTTTCACACGTTGTCTTTGGAGACAGCCAACAGTAGTTCTCTTCGCATTAACCTCTGACAAACCTTAACAGTATTCATCAAGGAAGAAAATTACTTGTGGTAATTTAGCTAATATGCGAGTAAGTTGGAGGCTTTAACTACCTAATAAGAAAATATTTAATTTCTAAAGGCATCACTGAAGAGCCTCAGGTTTTTTTTTCCAGTTGATGCATATGGTTAGTGCATAGTGCTAAGTTTGGTGCCTGCATTAGCATTATCTTCAACTTTTCATTTTTAAGCACTTAAATTATTAGTTTACTCTTCTATTTTTAATTAAGAAGTCAGATGAAAAGTAGTAAACTCCCAAGCAGTGTTACTCATGCTTTCTTTCAAACAATTAAGTATTTTCATTGATTTTTTTTTTTTCCCTTTTTTCCCCTGTCTGGTGCAAAAGATGAAACAGATCGCAAACACTTAGGCTGAAATACGTACAAAAGACAGCGAAGCATCTCTGTGATTCACATCCTTGTACGATCAATGAGCCATGGGGGAGGACAGCGCTGGTTGAGCTGTAGGACAGCTTCGTGAAGTGGTTGTCTGCTTTTCTGGGTAATAGAAGGATTACCCAAAATAGGGACCAGCCGAATTATTTTGGCTCCCGTGCCTACAGAGATGGATTTTCAAACTGTCTAATACTTGTTATAGATGGGGAGAGAAGAGGGATGTAGGATGCCTTATAAATAACACCCGGGAAAAGATGCTCTATCGAACAGCCTGCAGTGTGGTAAACACTCGCTTCTGCAGAAACAGGGGCTGTTTTCCAAGCTGGTCATAAACTGGATTGCTTCAAACAGTTTATAAATATTTGTCTCCAAAATGTGCATGCAGAGCTTGCAGTTAAAGTGGAGCACAAAGCAAAATAAGGACTTGCCATTTACAGTGCAAAAATCTTTCCTCACATCACAGTGCATAATTTCAAAGAAAAAAACCCCAAGCCTTTTTTATGTTTGGTTTTTTGAGTGTTTTTTGCTCTCATTTGACCTGGGTTTCTTTGTAGTGGAAGAATAGCCAGTAGTGTGTGTTCGGAGGCAGCGTTTCAAGTGAAGTGAGCCCAACAGCGATACGCAGTGTTCTCCTCCAGAGCATCCCCTTTGGGGTTGTTCCAGCACTCGCTTTCTTGTTAGGAAAAAAATTGAACATGCCGTATACCACGATAACGAGGTTCTGGTGTCCTTTTGACAGCTGGAGCTCTTGGCAGCTGTTTTTCTTCCTCCCTTCCAACTTTTGTTGGCAGGAGGAAGAAGCTGAAGGCAAAGCAGCGGTGTTTGCTGGAGCTTCAGGAACCCGGTGCCATTGAAGCTGAGTGCCGGGCAGCACCGTGGGTGGCTTTTTTCCCCTGTCCTTTCTCCCACTCATCCTTAATATAAATCCTTCTGCCTCGTTGGAAGAGATCAGTTATACAGAGAATAAGCTTGGCTTCTCATATCCCAGCAATAATCATTCGGATGGGCAGGCGCTGGGAAGGGGTACTGGGATACTTGGGGATGGAGAGAGGAGTCGAGTGTGCATTTGGCCTGGCTGCCCCTTAAATTGGCGCCGGACCCTTAAAATAACAAAGCGTTGGATATTTCAGGCTGCCACATCCTTCAAGTTCAACCTTGGGCCGTATCGTAGAGGGTAGGGAGGTGGTCCTGCACATCCTTGCCCTGTCCCGCAGCATCCACTCGAGTCGAGCGGTGCCTTCGAGAAGGAACAGGGCACTGCTGGGAGCTCAGGGAAGGAGGAGGCAGCTGTTTGCCTGTGTGGTTTGTTAAAAACGCCGAGGTATGGCTGTTATAATGTGTGCTTTCACACTTGGCTGTCTTTGTGCAAATATCTCGGTCTGCTGGTAATTCAGATACTTCCGTGTTACTTGTTATTCCACTGGCGTGCTGCTGGGCTGCACGTATTTGGGCTGATGCAGCCTGCGGGACTTTCGGGGAGCCCTTTGCTCTGGGTGGGTCAGCCTCTGCCTGCAGCTCAGCTTGTCGCACAGCTCCCAGGGACAGAGGAGCTTCCAGCTGTGGAAGGAAACAGCAGGCAGCAAGGAGGAGGGGGTGCCCTTGGGTAGAAAACCCCTGGTTTTGTGCACGAGGGGAGGAGAAACGCAATGTGAGCTAACTGGGGTTGGTGTGAACTGACAAGGATGTGCAGTAAAGCAGGAGTGGAAGCTCCAAAACGTGTGCAAGCTTGTGTTCTTCCCTGCGGTTGTCTCGGCTTTCTCTTCTCCTGTGACTTGGCTGGGAGTAAGCTGCTCTCTGCTGACCAGGCGTAGGATCAGCGCTAAAATGCTTATCTGCAAACTGGGTGAATTGCGTCTGAAAACTCAGAATTGTGGCTTAAAACTGATTTTAAACATTTTATACTCTTCTTTCTTTAAAGAGGATTGAGAAAAACAAAGCCTAAATTCAGCCAAACTTGTGAATTGTCATGTCTTTTTAAGAATTATTTCAGGCAAATAGAGGAAAACACGTCTGAGCCTGGAGTACTTCGTACTGATACTTGAGTAGTATAAGTCCCAGTGGATGTTTTTGATGTTAACATCTTCCCTCTTATTTTTAGGTCCAGAGCATTATTCGCTCCCAAACCAGCATGGGCATGCGCCACAGAGACCGGTCTACAACGGGGAACACCCTGAAAACTGGCTTCAACTCTGCGCTGACAACATACTTCTTTGGGGCGGATCTCAAGGGGAAGCTGACCATCTCCCACTTCCTCGACTTCCAGCGCAAACTGCAGCACGATATTCTGAAGCTTGAGGTTTGGGGTTATTTTTACATATGGGGGAGGGCAATGCTGCGTGACGTGGTTTCTGGAGGGAAGAGCAAGAGTGTCGGAAGGGTTCAGAGGGAATTACTGCAGCTTCAGCTTGTAGCACTCCCGGATCAAACCTGTTGTTAAATTCCTGGTGAGTGTTTCGGTGCCTGTGGTGCTCCCCAGGAACATCTCCAGCTTTTGTTGGTAGCTGCTCTTGTGAAGTTGCAGGAGCAGCCGGTGCATCCTGGGTGCGTATCCCTCCACATGGTGCTTGTCTTGCTGTTGCCTTGGCACTGCCAATAGAGACGATTGGGATGCTTCGGAAAAAACACAATAGATGTTGTGAGTGATCTGTTGTCACATTACTGAGGAAGGTTTGTCCCTGTGAGCTGTGCCCTGAAGGACCAGGCTTTATAACATTCCCCAAACTCTTCATCTCTGCTTTTGTCCCCACCTTCTTGTTTCGTTATTCTGAATATTTCTGCTACATAAATGTTCAAGCCTTATTTGAACCCTGCAAAATAAGTGGTCCCTGTTATGTGACCTCCATTATTCATTCATGGATTAATGTGCTTTATAAGAAATGTCCATCTCTTCTGAGTCTTTTTTGCCTTTCAATTGAATTGAAGGTCTCCTTCTTTTCCTTTGCATTACCATGAGTTAACAGCAGCTCCCAATCTCCTGCTCCTAGTCACATAGCCTGAATTTAAGCGTCATGCTTCAAAATTTGGTTCTTCTGGATAAAATAACCACAACAGCAACGGGGAACTCCTTGGTCTGCATCTCGGCTCCCAAACGGAGCTGACTTGGAAACAGTGCCCTTCTCTGCAGTAGGCTCAAAAGTTCAACCTGGCTTGAGCAAATCCAGGCTTTTATTTGCATCAGGAATGAGGAATTGTGGACAAGAAGATCCCCCCACAACCATAACCTGCTAAGACAACGGTATTCAGAGTTCACTATCACTTCAGCCTAATGTATGAATGTCCGTGTGCTCAAGTCAGTCGTTGCAAATTTAACATGAACTTATCCCCTCTTTTATTTGAGTTTTATGAATCTAAGTTAGAAACTGATTTAAGGACTGACTTTTATTATTTTATTTTTTTTCTGTGAAGGCAACTGTCCAGTTCATTCATTTCACGTCATGGTCATTAAAGCAGGTGGTGTGGCTGTGGATTTGCAGGGGGAATAGGTTGGTTGAAGAAAAATGTTCTTGAACTGGAAAGTGTGGATTCCTCAACGCCTCTGCAAATTGAAAACAACTGCAATACTTTTTAAGGTTAAAGATAAGCTGAAACACAAAGGGGAGAGAAATAGAGATTATTCTGTCCTCGTTTGTCATCCTGCTCCGGTTTCCTGCTGTCCTGTTCGCTCCAGGGATGGACAGTGAGGAGGCTCTGAAGTGTTATTCCTGACCCTCTGCTGGAGTCCTGTGCTCCCTCCACGAGTCCCCATTCACCCCATTAAGAAGCAATAGAGTTTTTTTTCAGTTTTATGGTACCTGGTCGTCTTTTCCTCCTGCAACAGTTTAGTATTAGTTTAGCTTTTAGTGGTTTTGGTTAATTGTACGTCCTTCTGGTGAATGTTAGTTGCCTTTCTAACTAGTTATTTATTAATTGGGGACAGTACAAGATATTTATGTCTTGGTAAGTTAATGAGTATCATGAACACATCATTACTGAATTCCTGACAGCACCCTTGAGCCCAGTACCATGCTGTGCTTAGCTTAGTTTTTGGTACTCATTTTAACTGAAAAATTGACCTGTGCAAAGGTAGCAGTTCTGTTCTGCCAAACTTAATATTTTATTGAGTTCACGGTATGAAAGCACGGGATTTTTCTGTTCATAGTTCTCATAGATTTAGGCAATACAGGCTTATTTCTGTCCTCAGCGTTATGCAACACGGCCCTTCTCCTCTTTGGTTTTTATCTCTTTTGACATGATTTCCCACCTTCTCTCCTTGCTTCACATTTGATGTGTTTGTTCACGGCTAAGCGGCTTTTCGCACAAGTGTCTAGTGGGTTTGCGTCGCGCCTTTTCCAAGGAGAGCTGTAATGAACTCAGCCACTTAAGAAAACTTGGTAATACAGAGAAGAGACATCCCTCAAGTATTTACCTTGACCTGTGCGAGTCAGAAGAACGTGAGAAGTGGCGCTAGGAAATACTGTACTGCAGAGCAACAGGTAACTCACGTAGCTGATTTTTAACAGCTTCCCTTCTTTTGTGTGTTTCTTTGGGTAATGAGCCTGTGAGCACAGTGGTCCTTCATTAGCCTTGTGCTCGACTGCCTGTGCAGATCACCTCTGGATGCTTCTTTTAGCATGGCTAGTGTAGCCAGTGGACAAGAAGGAGCAGAAAAGAGCTGGTGGCAGATCTGCCAGGGGCTCAGCTGAACACTTGTACCCTCATCTACTCCTCCTTTGGTGACTTAGCAAAATTAGTACACGGTCTGAAGCTCGGATGTTAATTTGAAATCCGGTTTTTGTTCATGTTCGGTGTCTGAACTCCAGAAAAGGCTTTTGGGAAATGCACCGTGAGTAGGTCTGAAGAATATCTCCGTGGGCTTGTGAACCCCCGGAGTGACACAGTGCCTCTGTGATGCTTGCTTTCTATTTTCCAATAGAAACTTACTTCAAGTAAGAACTTTTTTAGTCCTGTTTCCCCTTCGGCTCAGAATCTGGGCATATCTGCAGTTAATACACTTGAGGACTAGTTTCTTCTGCTGACTGAAGGTGGAACAATACTTTCTGACCATCTGAACCCACTTTCCTCTTACTGATTTTGGTTCTTTTTTTTTTTCTTACCAAAATATTCATGCATGTCTTATTAAGATCGAGCAGAAGCTTTCTCAGAGGAATTAGAACAGACAAAGCCCTGAACATTTCAGTGTTCCTTAGGGCTGAAGTGCTGACAGCGTGTTTAAGTAACCGTGGCCTGGTGTTTTCATCTTCCCTTCTGCTTATTTTTTTGATGAAAGTACATTTTCCATCATTTTATGGAAACTCGACAATCAGCGTAGTTGCAGGAAGGGAAGGATGCGAAAAGTAACCACAGAGGGAGAGGAGAAGCTTTTAATGGCTTATTACAACTTTTTGTGGTTTGGCTGTTTAGAGGAAGCCATGGTGTCCTTTTTTGCGTTGCGGAGTGGCCTGGCTTAGCTCAGGCTGAGCCGCAGGAACCAACCCACCGAATCGGGTAGGCTCCTGGCAAAATCCTCACCGTTTTCTTACTGCATTCATGCTGCCTTCCATTAGTGCCTATGGAAAGACTTCCTTTCTTCTTGTCTCTTGGTGTGACAAACGGTGACAAGTTAGCCTGGACAGGCTCTGCAGCTATAATGTGTCCTGTTAGGACAGGCGGTATTTGGCTCAAATGGGGCTTTTTTTTTTTCTTTTGCTGAAAGTATTCTGTGAGTTAAGATGATGGATAGGACTTGACATCATCATTTATGCTATTTCTGCTTGTTAGTGTCTGTCCTAGATAGTCCTGTGTCCTTGGTGGACCAAGAGGAGTCCCAGCCAGCCCGTGGGTTGGGACTCAAGCCTAAATTTTTCTAGGATTCTGTAAGTGCATGTAGAAGAGATGTTAGCCCTTTGTTCTCCACATCTGTGTCACCCCTGAAAGGCGATGCAAAACCTGCCAATAACAGTGATTTAATCTCCATACTTAGTCTTGTTTTATTTCCCCGGGCCTCTTTCCACTAGCAGTGCGATACGCACCTACAGCATAAGACCTTAATAATGGAATTTTTTTCCCAAATTGCCTGCAGTGAGATTTCTATAGTGTATTGTTTCCCTGACAGTTTCTCACAGAGGGCATTTGTTCTCAGCTGAATTGGTGAAGCGGGTACTACTCCACCTTGTAGGTGTGGGGCTGTTTTCCTGGCGGGAGACGCCACGGCTGGAGAGGCAAGGTTGTGCCACACGGCTTTGAGCAACCCCACGTCTCAGTCTGGTGTGATCTGGGGTCTGCACTTCGAGGTGGCGGGATGCAGCTTCCCATGGAGGGAGGAGCTTGCCAGATAGGTTGAAGAGTCAGAGCCTCGTGCGGATGGTGTATCTTTATGCTTAAACGTAGGGATCTCTGCAGTCGTTGTTTACCCAAGGATCAAGGATGCCCCAGCAGTGGTCTTTCCCAAGCAAAAGGTCTTCCAAGCACTGGAGCAAAGAGAAGGAAACTCAGATTCTGTGAGAATATGGCAAAGGTAGCATGTGTCATTGCTGCCATCCCGAAAATCACTTATTTTATGTGCCTGTTCTGTGACAGGTGACGCTGAGAGTAACTTCTTTACCCTAGAAACTCCTGTTTTCATGACCAATGCCGGTAACAATTGCTGCTTGGTTCGGATTTTATGACGAAGGGGTGATGGATGCTCCTCCATCTGCACATACCTCGTTAGAAAGTCCTAGATCTTTTTGGATCTCAACCCCATCTTAACGAATATTCTGGTTTCAGAATGTTTTTCTAATGCTTCGCTATCTGGTTTTAGGGTGATAACTTGAGTCCCTAAGTGCCTTTCTGTTCTGAGCCCCAGTGCTGGGGTTGTTGGTATCTGTGTAATCCTGTACCAAATATTAAAAAAACTATTGTGCTTACGGCATCTTTCGATAGAGATGGGAAGCACGGCTTATGCAAGATTATTTGGGTTCTGCCTTGTTTTTATATGGGCATGCAGACTGATACAGACTTTCAGTGATTTGTTAATATAGGCAACAAAGTTTGCAGTAATGAGTCGCCTATCTTTATCTGCTGCAGTGATTTAGCTAAAAGAAAAGAGTAACCTTGTAAGTAAATTGTTTTGTCTGGCGGAAAATGAAGTCTAGCAGTGTCAGATTGGCTAACCTGTGTAAGGAAGGGCCCAAAACTTAGACTTTTTGGAGGTCAATTTGCTCTTGAACTTATCCGAGACATTTTTCTTTTAAGTCACCCTTATGACAGTCTCTGTCATGGTTAGCTGTGTTGTCTCACAGAGGTGTACTTTACCTGCTGATCTGGTCACCAACTTCACTGCTGGCCTGGCCACTATGGGAACAATGACGGGGAATGTAATGTTTTCTCTTTTTTCTTTTTTTTTTTTTCCCTTATGAATTCCTCCTTCTCTGTGTCCTGTAATGTATTTTGGATACTTAAGTTTTGTCAGTCCTATATCCTCTATATCTGTATCTCCTCCTTTAGTCCCCTACTTACTTTTTCTTCCTTCACATGGTCCTTACATGTGAAAAGCGAAACCAGCACGTATGAAGTTGTCTCTTTAATGGGGCAATTAAGGGCAGATTGCAAAAATTGCTTGGGTTCTTTGTTAGTGATTTCCTGGCCTGGTTGCCTTGTTCACCCGAGGTGTCTGTCCCTGTGGCATCCCTGATGTGTAAAGGTGTTAAGGAATGGTTTGAGTCACCTGGGATGCGCCAGTGAGATCTTGGTATGAGATATTAAAAGATACGCTTTGAAACCACGCAGTGTTCCATGGGGAAGGAGGGGGAGGATGGACGGGCTGATCGTTAAGTACAAAAAGCCAGAAGTGCGCCTCACAGGTCCTCTGTTTATCCCAGAGGATGGGAGATTCAATGGGAAGGTGGGGTGGGGATGCAGCGTTGGCAGGACCCAGGCTCCGTAATGTATCTTATGGCTTGAGAACTCCTGCCCTGGGGAGCACAAGTGCCCGGTGGTGGTGAAGGGCAAATAATGGCTGCTGTGAGAGGGAATAGGTAAAGCACAGAATTAGAGCAAAATATTAATAAGTTGAAAATACAATTAAAAAGCAGCTGCTTTTTAGGCAACCAAAGAAAAACCTGGAGTAGCTTGGCTTTTACGTTTGTGTTCCGATCCGTTGCCTAGGAGCAGCTTTTCTGCTAAGACAACAGAGCAAATGTGCACTTACGGACTGCCTGTGCAGCTGCAGGATGGATGCTGTGAAGCCAGGAGACATGGGAGATGCCAGTGGAGGATCGGATCTGTTTACTGTGGGGAGTTGGCCCTTTGTGCTGTTGCAGACCAAGTTCAGCCTGAACCCCCTTCTCTTGGCCAATCCCAGCTGGCAGAGGCAGACTGGGAACGACAGGGCTCAGCAGATGGGATGTCTTGCAGATCGTACCTGTCTCTACCCGAGTCTGAGAGCATGCGCTCTGTGTCGGTGTCACTATTGTCATCCCCTGACTCTAGCTTCAAGGTATGTTGGTAGCTATTAACCTTTAAACAACACCTCTGGAACAGAAGAGGAGCTTGGCATCAAGGCTTTTTCTCCCTGGAAGCCCTGACTAGAGTCAGGGATGGACAAAGCCATGATGGGTTTAGTGCCAAGGAGAGAGGAGTTATCAGGCTCATTCCCACAGATACATGTACTCTCTCTTCTGTGTTTAATGTGTTAGAAGTTTTAGGGAATAGAAATAAGGCTGATGACCATGACTTTGTGATGGATAGCAGTGAATATGTTGACAGAATTTTGTGACATCTCCAGTTAAAAATGAGATCATATGACCACCATGAATAGTTTAATGTCAGGGAACTCCATAGTTAAAGAGTCACAGCCCAGCATGTACATATGTAAGCTGGGAATTCCTAGGCAGGCAGTTGAAATGATTTGCACAGCTCATGGTGTTCGTGGTGGTGTTCAAAGCTTCCCGTGGCCTGCTTTTGTCTTGGCATGGGAATGGAAAGGGTCACGTGAAGCTTTCAGGTTGACAGTACTGTCTCAGGGTTTGGGGAAAAGCTGGCATTCAGTTTTTGTCCAATGTCAGCCAAAGACTTGATAAGAATTCAGAGTGGGATGTTAGTATGGAAAAAAACCCTGGAAAATAGGAATAAGTTATGAGGCCATGGCATACGCAGCTTAAAGGATAGGCAGAAGGGAGATATAACTGTCTCAGTAAATACGAGGATTCACTATAAAGAAGACTGAGGTAAGTAATTTTCATCAATCAGTAACGGCAGAGCAGGTCATGAAAGGCTTAAATGTGCATCAGGGAAAGTTTAGTTTAAATACAAGATGGGTTGAATTTCAGTACCTCCTTTCATTAAGAAGCAAGAGTGCTGGTGAGCGGTTTACCATCAGGGTTGAGGTGCCGAAAGCTGTACTTTGTGCCTCCATCAGAGGATTCTGTAAATACTATTCCTAACTGATTCCTACCCAGTGCAGGATGTGAAAATAAGTGGGGAAATCACCCATGCCAGAGAAATCAAAACGCTTCCAGTACCTCACTCTGAAAGGTGGAGGAAGAGTCGGGTATCAGCTGTGGGGTGGTTTAGGGGGGCTGAGGATCGTAAGAGCACATCATGCATCTGCGCACGTCGGCTGCGAAATGCTTGGCGAGACACCCTGGGGGTGCTGAACGCTGCGCTTTGAGGAGTGATGGGTGCACCAGCCCTTGGGTTCTGCTGCAGTCAACTCTGTACTCAGCCTACATGACCACAGCCAAGACCGAGCCTGGTTGTGCGGTCATCTTCAGCATCCCTGTTGGGTTGAAATCAACTGAAAGCGCTCAGGCAGCCACTTCTTAAATCGTGTCTTAGCTGTAGCTGGGGTCTCTCTGTCAGCAGTGACAAGCGAGCAGTTTGCAGCGCTTCAGCTGGCACCAACGCGCTGAGGTTGAGGGTAGAGACACCGAGCGGGTACCCAGCGTCAAGCTGAGAACGCCCTGTGGCCAGCAGACCAAAACAGTCAGTGGTCCAGAAGCGTGCCAGTGAAGCTGGTGTGGGTGCAACAATACGTGTGCATTGAGGTGCTGCAGCCGCTCGTGAGCGTGGCCGGGGCATCGCTGGAACGCCCAAGAGCAGCTGTGCCATTGCCTCGTTTGG
The DNA here is from genome assembly GCA_013398295.1 of Chionis minor. Taxonomy (NCBI): domain Eukaryota; kingdom Metazoa; phylum Chordata; class Aves; order Charadriiformes; family Chionidae; genus Chionis; species Chionis minor. The sequence goes on from VZSF01004954.1 coordinate 88,624, forward strand.
GGTGGGCGCTTCACGGGGCGATTAAAGCAACCATCACAGTGCCCGGTGAGAAAACACCCACCATGGCAGATGCTGCTGCTTTGGCTTGTATTTGAACCGGGTGACTTCAACGAGGTTGATGCAGCGGCTCTGCAGGGGAAGCCGTGTGTGGGTTCTGTTGGAATCTCCACTTATTGTATTGTTAGTAGCAGTAGAGGATTTTGATCTGCAACAATGGGCTCCTCCGGTTTATGAAGTGCGTGTAAAGCCACTCCCGAGCTCCTGCTGTGCAGCATGCTGAGCCTTGCGCTCATGCATGGAGCTCAGCTTTTTGTAGGACCCCTGCAAATAAAATCCCAAGAGTGGTACGTTGATTAATTACGCTGCTACAAGAGTGTGTGTGAAGGTGTGTGTTGCCAAGTCCATAAAGTAGAAGGGATAAGGTAGTTATCGCATGGATGCTTTTGTTCATGTGCACACAATTGAATTAAGCAAAGGCCAGGTAGTCCCAAAAGTTGCTGGGCAAGAGGCTGGGGTTGTCTGTGTGAACATACTGGGCTTTGTTTTGTTGTTGCGGAGCCATTGCTGAGGCATCTACAATGTCCCAGTTAGCTGGCAGAAATCAAAGCAGACATGTAGGGGTACGTGTTTTCCATCTTCCTGTGGACCCTCAAATGCTTCCTTGAGAATGTCAGCCAGCTTCTTAAGCGTGACCCAAAATAAATAGAAATCGAGTCCTGCATGATAACAGCATGCTAAACCTCTGGTTGGGAAGTTTGCGATGAGCGGTTCTTGTAGCAGGTATCTTACTTCTGCCTTGTCCTTCTGCTATATGAACAAACACTTTAGTCCTCTTGCTCTTTTTCCCCTTTCAGGCTCCAAAGGCAGAGCTGTTCTGCACCTCCACACGTTGCTGTCTGTGCTCCAGCTCCTGACTTTGCTTCTGTTGGTGCATTAAGGACATGGGAGCAGGACGCAGGCATTCCCTTTTCCCTGCTAGGCTGAAACAAACAGCTGCAAACTTATTTTTCTTGGCAAATTGAGTGCCAAGGTCAAGCAGAAACAGCATAAACTCTAACAGGCAGTAAAAGGGCTATATTTCTTAATAAAATTGTGTATATCAGTTCCATGGAGATTTTTATTTGTGTTTTTCAGAGTAATATTTTGGCTCCAGTACTTGTGGCTCCGCCATCCTGTGGGTATCCCTGGGAACTTGTACTGCTTCTGAACTTTGCTCTTTTCTCGTTAAGCAAGCTTGTAGGATGGAAAAGCTGCTCTCTTCCTCGCATCGAGGTACTGGGAGCATTGTCAAGGGCAGGAATGACAGTAATGGAGCCAGGTCTGGAGAGCAGCAGTGGGAGATGGCTGCCTATCTCTTCCTCCTCTCCATCCCAGCAGTCACGCAAGCTCCTCTTCCCTTTAATTTATCAGACGTGTTCCTTCCCCTTAGTATTACTGATTCCTCTCCTTTACATTTCCTTCCTTTCATTCCTCCACTGCCTGAAATTTCAAAATGCAGATCTTCTCAGAGCTGGTGAGAAGTTATTTTGATTCATGAGGAGGAATTTCAGGTGTGGCCATCTTTACATAACCTTTTTTAATTGCTCATTAAAGCATAACAAGTTGCTGGTGATCAGAATTAATTTTTTTTCCACTTGCAGTCAGCAGTGGCATGCCAAGGTCAATGAAACCTCAAATGCATCTGTCAAACACCTGGTCTGCTGGGATTCCACTGCTGCTGGCAGACGTACATTTTTAATCTGGCTGCTACATAGTCACTTAAGCTGCTGTCGGGAGAGCGGAGTGAAAATGCGAACAGAGAAAGCGTTCAGAAGATTGGACTTCTCTCATGTGAAAATAGCTCCCTTTTCTTTCATGTGATTTTTTTTTTTTAAGATAAAAAAGAGAAGCAAGCTGCTGCTGGTAGCTTTGGGAGTGGTTTTTTCCTCACTTGATCCACCTGTACAATCCACGCTTGAGTCTGGGGAATCAGGTAGGGGACGGATTTAATGGTCACTTAAATAATTTGGATGCTCTGCCTAGTTTTATGACACTCCGAAGTGGTTTCCAAACCTGAGGACTTCGCAGTGCTGTCTGCCTGTCCCCAGCGGAACAGGGACCACCATCAGCAATAGGCAGCGTGCCAGCTTGGCGCAGCCGGTCTTGCAGGATGCCAGGGCAGGAGCTGCAGCAGCACCGTAGGCAGGGAGACTCCTGGCCCGCTCCAGGTATCAGAGGCCGTTGTGGTGGACATGGTTTGCTTCTCTGTACGAGTTATCCAGCTCTGGACCAACTTCCTTCGGCAGTCTGGGTTCCTGCTGCACGGCATCGTGGAGTGATGCCCAGAACAGCCTGTACACAGCAGTTCAGGCTGGGTTTGGTATTTCCTCCTCCGCATCCTTTACCTTTGCATTTCTCCTGCTGTTGGTAGCTCTGATAATCTTTAGGGCTGTTTCTTCAGCTGTTTTTTACCGATAATGTAATAGGGCTTTACTGATCCCATCCAGTGGCTCTTTGCGTGCTGCCGGTGTAGCACGTTAGGCTGTATCTGGTGCAGGCTGGCTTTCGCCTTGCAAAAACCTGGTGTTTTAGATCCATGTGCACTGGGACCATTCAGCGTAATTAAGAAAAAAATTAATAGTTTGAAACCTTTGATCTCTCCAAATCAAAAACCTTTGGAAATTTTTGCCTCGCTTTCTTTTTTGGCAATAATTTGTTGCCTGTGCAAACACTTATGCCCAAATATATTAACTTCTTTTTTTTAGACAGAGGAGGTTGCTGGGGTTTAGGAAAATGTATGGTGTTTTCCGCTTTTTTTTTCTTCCTCTGTCATAGTTGTATATGCAACTTGACAAGAGATCCTGGCAGCCTGTTTCTCCAGAACAGTAAACAGAGCCAGTGCTGCAGTAGTTTGCAGATAAATAATGTATTACAGCCTGTCAAATACAGCTTTGAGCAAATACCAGTTTAAAGGGTCATATATTGTGAATCTGATTATTACCCTACAAATCATTATTTCCCAGACCCTTTTGATTCCTCATTACCCACACCGCAGCTCTCGGAACAGGTCACCTTTTTCAAGTACCCCTAAACCTGGCAGAATTAGTGTTAGCAATATTTCTGCTATTGGTGTTTGTTTAGCCAGCATAAATAAATTCAAAAAGTCATTCCTCAACACTTTTCTCTCCATCCAAAAGTCCTTGTAGATTTATTTTTTGCTATCTCAATTGGAAATCAGAAGTGGCATGCACACATTTATTTTATCGATGCTTGCTCTGAGATTTTAGGGAAGGCATAGTTTGTTTGATTGGTTTATAGGAGAAGCCTTCCTAGAAATTTAAGAGCCTGTTAAAATATAGCTAGGTATTTTGCTAATGTAAGTGTTTAAAAAGGATAGAAGTTATATTGCCGGGGTGCCTGGTTTTATCAAATTTACAACAGATAGGCTCAGGGGTATTTCTGAAAAATAAAAACATAGTAAGTTGAAGATGCCAATTCTTGCACAGCAGGAGTACTATGTTTCGTGGTGTTTGTTTTTGATATCCCCTTTCAAACTGTGATGTAACCATGTTTTGTATTCTTTCCCGGTGCTTATAGACCAACAAGACCACGCAGTCACTCTCGGATGAGCCCGTCCACTGATAGGTACGGGCATAATTGCGGACGAAGCAGCACAAAGTGTCGCTTCCACCAACTGTGCGGCTCAGCAGTTGGTATTCGCATCACGGGATAAGCCTGGGGAACGTAGATTCAAGTCCCAAAGCACAGATCAAGCTGATTTTCCCCATCCTGTTTTCTCGGGGCTGCTGGAAGGGTTGCACTGTAGAGGTAGTTGGCAAACAGCATAGGAGGTGCCACTGCTTTGCTTTTTTTTTTTTTTGGGGTTTTTTTTTTTTTTTTGGTTGGGGGTTTTTTTGGTGTTTTTTTTTTGTTTTTAGGAAAAAGCTGCGTTTCCGTCATGCTGTGTGGTGGTACAGCTGGGTGTTTCCCTCACGTGTCGATGGGCTTTGAGGCTCTTGCTGGTTTTGGTTGATCTTAAATACTGTTTAAACCGAGACCGAGCGCAGCCGCTGGGAGGGCGTGATGGTTATTTTAACAGTCTTCACTTTTCACAAACAAAATAAGCCACTGTTCAGTGTACAGACCAAACATGCAATGCCAGGTTAGGAAGGAGAAGAAATCCTGCTTTCAAGCGTGAGGTCTTTATATCTCTTTGTGGTTGTTGGGTGATGCGAACCCCTCTCTGAAGATTTTGATGCTCTGGCATCCCTCCCTGGGCAATTGCGGAGCTGGCGTTGCTCTCTTGGGCATAGTTCAGTCTGGGAGCAGCAACAACAATACACTGCTCGCTGGTTTTTAAGCAGGTTTTTCTTATATTTGTAATCTCTGATCAGACAGGGCTTCACCACTGGGGTTTTAGGCAGAAGTTTCCCATATTAGTGCTACTGGTTATGACAAATTTAATGAGGAAAGAGGAAAGTCGGCTGGAATGAGAAGTCTGAGGAGTGTCTGGTACCCAAACTTGACCTTTTTCTGAAGGAGGGGTCAAGCTCAAGCTGGGGGTAAGCTAAAATTTCATCTTGCATTTTCTTTCCGAAACACCACTGTGTCTCAGCCGAAGCCACGTGTCCCACCACACTGAGCCTGAAGTGGAAGGGGCAATTCAACTCTTACTCCCTGACGTATGGCGTGCCAGGGCTGCAGGTCTGTGCTCTTGGAGATGCGATGCTGCTTGTACCCTAAACCTACAGTTTAAATGACATTTCTTGGTTTCCCCGTTGTTTCTCACATCGGAAAAGTCTACATTTGCAAGGCGGTTTGTCTGAGTTCACGGCAGCAGTTGTAATGCCCAATCTCCGTGCTTAAGGAGGACCCAGAGGAGGTGGTCCTGCCCATGCCAGATGGCTCCTTCGCCATCGGAGCCACTTCATTTCCCAGCAATGAGCCTTGCAGCTGGTGGTGGCAGAAGGAGAGCTGAAAGGAAGCCAGTGTCTGTGTTTAAGAAGTTCCAGCGGTCTCTTTTTTTTTTTTTTGACTAAAGATGTTCCTCATGGTGGTGTCTCTGAATTGGTTCAAGCTGGATGCTTCTCAGAAGCTGGCATTTGATTTCCTGCAGGAGAAGGTGGATTGAGTTAGTGGGGGGAAAAAAAAACCAACAGTGAAGTCTGGAAGCAGAGAGATTGAGTCTGTCGTTTTATGGTGGATCCTTGTATTGCCTTTCTACAAAGTTATGCAATTAAGGGGATGTGGAAGCAGAGAAAATTGTCTGTTTATTTGCCTTCTGCTCTCCTCATGTGATGAAGCCTTTCCTCTGTTTATTGAAGTAAAGACAGAAAGCTAAGCTAAAAGGAAGCTTAACTGCATTTCAGCTTATAGATGAACATGAAGGTATTCATCCTTTCTGATGGGGTGGGGTTTTTTGGGGAGTGGGAGTATTTAACATATGTTTAAGACTACGGGTAATCTTTTAATGCTTGTGGAAAGTATCCGAATGTTCTGTATGGACTGGCTACTGGGACTGGGCTAGCACAGCTGGGTCAGGTTGGCAGTGGGATAGTGAAGTGCTGCGCCCTGTTTCTCCTGCCTCCTTACCCTCCCATAAATGCCTTTGATTTCCTTGCACGTCACGTTGGCTTTTAATGAGTTTCAAAATACTGCCTATTGTATTTTAGACTAATTTCTTCAGCATCTCGGCTGTCCTGGCTTGCGGGAAGAACACTGGAGAGTGTTGTGTTTATTTACTGTATCCTTGCCGGTGTGCAGATGCAGAATCCGCTGCTGCCACCAAGTGGCTGCGAGTGGAAGCTGCTCCGGAGGTGTTGGATTTGCCGGCCGTCTGTGTTGTGTACCTAGACTTTGGGGCTGTGGTTCAGAGGACATGTAAGACCCCCCCCCCCACCATCGCCTCCCCGTTTTCCCGATGGTGGGTGTTGCATGCAGGCGCTGCTCCACCCTGTGCTGGCTGGTGCCCTGCAATGCCAGCTGAGCAATTGCCTTGATCGTACTTTTCCTTTCTTTATGATACAGGAGAGGGGAAAAAGGCTGTCAGAGGATTTGTTTGCTTATAATAAATCTCAGCGTGCTCTGCCCTGCATTCCATCAGGGTTGGGGTTTTTTCCCCCTCCCTGAGTGACTGGAAAAATAACCTGTAGAGTAACATTACACGCATGAAGGTAAAAGATCGTGATTACCTGGGAAATGACACTGTTTTTCCCTCCTCGTCAAATACGGTGGTTTTTAACACTGTGTAGTCTGTGTATTAAGTACTAGAAAGAAAAATTAAAGGAGGGATTTGCACCCTCCTTCATTTTCAAGCGGAGGCGAGGGGCGAGCTGTGAGCTGTGTGCTGCTGGCCAGAAGAGGTTCAAGAGGGCAGGAGAGCACAGATATGGTACTTCTGCTCCCAGGTAGGAGGTGGGAAAGAGGGTGGCAGGGGTAGCTGGTTTGTTTTGGTTTTTTTTTTCAAAAGCTGAAATCAAGGTTTTTCTGCTTGCAAATTACTTGAAGCCAAGTCTCTTTATGAATAAAGAAGATTGCTAACATATCAGGGGAAAAAAATAGGCAGAATTCTCTCACCAAATTTTTTTTTCTCTGCATCATCTTTTAATGGCATCCCCTGCTCATCCCTTCTGTAATTAATTTCAATGTATCTGACACTAGCTTGGAGGCAAGTTTTGAATTTTTTTTACCCATCACCAGGAATTTGTTGTTTTTTCCTCAGTTTGGTGGGGATTATATTTGAATTTGGAAACTGGTTGTTGACCAGCTGTCACTTGCCAGCCCCTTTCTAGGCTGGCCTTTGCAGTGAACACCACTGTGTGGCTGTGTTTGGGAGGGCGTAACGCTTGGCTGCCAGGAATTGACTTTGGGCATCTGTGGGTGTTCCAGTTTAGTATTAGAGGTGTTCATTTTAAAGTGAGATAAATCCAGAATAAGAAGTGTTCATTCCATGGTTTTCAGGGTTTTTTTTTTTATTTCTTAAAAATAAAATTTGTGTGGCGTTTTGACTCTCCACTGCACCTGATGACCACCTGCTGAAGTTAAAAGTTGGAACCAGTTTTGGAGCCCCCAGGGAGAGGGAAAGAGTTGGTTTATTCACAGCATCTCAGGATGATTTTGTACTTTGAAAAGATTTGTAGAAATGTGTCACTTTAGTTCCTTCATCTTAGATTTGTCCTACCTTTATTTTGTCCTTTAATATAATCTCCCAACTAGGTGATAAAAGACTAAAGCTTTTTCATCTCATGCGGTGGGTCTGCTGCAGGTGAGGCTCTTGCTACTACCGTGATCAAGTCTCAGGCTATGGCAATAGGATGGGCATTCTACTTCATTTTCAATAAACTTCTCAAGATGCCAAAAATCCTGAAAGTATCAGCATGTTAATTGTGTTCCACGTTCTGGTACTGCTGCTCAGAGCTGCTGAGATCCTCGTACTTGAGTATTGGAGTTATTTTTAACAGATGCTGTAGAAAGGTTTGCCTCCAGAAGGGCTTTCCCCGCGTGCTGTGGCTGGTGTCTTTGACAGACGATGCAATAGCATGTGTTGATTTTTATTTTCCCTCTAGTACAGAAGAATTCACAGTGCCTGGTCTAGACCAGATTGCCCAAACCCAGAGTTTGCATATTTTGCTACACCTCTGTCCATCCTTTCCTTGCGTGAGTCATGGTTGGAAGCATGTCAGTAGTACCTGCTGGGAAACTTTTGGGCCAGTACGCTTGGTTTTTGTAATGTAAAAGGATTAGCAGGTGCCAATGGCATCAGGCAACCTCTTGGGGGGAAAAAATTGTCATATGGCTGTTTAGACAGGTTGGTCCAGCTGCAGCTTCCCACCAAGGCAATCCCTAAAACCCTGAGGACCAGGAGCTAAGAAGGTGAATCACAGGAGGAATAAGCATTTTGCCCCACTGCTTATTCTCTAGCTATAAACGTCTAGTAATAGGTGCTGCTAAATAAGATAACTTAGTTTATCAGTTTCCAATAGTGATGTATGAGATGCAGAAGTTAGTTTGCATCCAGTTTTACAAGTAATGCTGCTGAAAACATGCTTGTCTGCCTTTCTCCCAGCTGCCTGGCTGCAAACATTGATTGGAAATTACACCGTTATTCTTAATGTACCTACTTTTCCCAGGTAATTCTTAAACCATAGGTGTGTTTCGTCGTCTTTTCTTTGGGAAAGCCCCCGTGAGAGGAGCTTTGAACATCTCAGGGTCACAGCCGAAAAAGGGAAAGAAAAGAGGAAAGCTGGGCTGAAACATGTGTTTCATCGTTGTGCTCAAGTTAAAACTTCTTCAGCATGGCATTTGGAGAATAATCCTGCTTTCTTATCTTAAAGTTGGCACCGAAAGGCTTTGTGTGAGACACATCAGGAGAAAAATGAAGATGAAAAGTTTATTGTAATTTCCCTTTTCTGGTCTTTTTTTTGCATCCTGTAGTGCAGATCTGACCGCTCTCTGAATGCCTTAGTTACAAAAAAAACACCTGTGAAGAGTTGGCCCTTTTTTGAATTTCCCCGACTGCAGGGAGCTGTGCTGCTTGTGTTACCCCATGGACCTGCCCGCTCCTTAATGCAGGGCAGGGGGAAAGGACCGACAGGCTTTTAGATGCTGACTCAAGACTTTTCTAAGCATATTCACCACTTAACGAGGTTGATTTGAGATATTCAGACTCATTTCTTATCCTTTAATAAAAGGTGCTATCTCACACTGTGCTAAAACTTTGGGATATTTGAAGGCTGTTGGTAGAAAAATACTGGTTTTGTGTCTCTTGGGCTTAAATTAGGAATATTATAGTAGAAGAAAGCATCAGTGCTGCTTTTGAAACAGTACTGACTGCGAATTTTTGTTTCTCTTGGGTATTGTAAAACTTCTTTGCATTCTTCAAACATGGCAGAAAGGACTACCTCTACTTTTTAATGGAGAACACATCATGTGCTTTTTCTCCAAATGAGTTTTTCTCATTTTTCCCCAGCATACAAGAAGGGAAGAGGCCGCTGTTTTGCGTTGTGAGTAAACCCCAACCTTTGTATCAGATGACAGTAAAAAATGCTATCTTTTTTCCCTAAATACTGTGAGGGCCACTCAAGCCAAAGCACAAGGTGCTAAGAAGCAGACTTTGTCCGGTTGGGAGCTGCCTCCTGCCAGCGCAGTCCACCCAAATCCCTCCAGCCCTGGCGTTTAACGCATTTCAAATGCAGTAGGAATCACTTGGTATCCCACTGGGAAAAGCAGCAGAAGTCTGGCTGATATGCTAATAACTAAAACATATTTACCCCCAATTTGGCATTAGCACGGAAATTGTAATAGCTCGTTTGCAAGCAGCCTGCTTGTTATGTAGTGTAGTTAAGAACATATATATTAAAAGTGTATCCAGCCAGCCATGTCTGGAGCTCTGCCTACGCATGGGTGGAAAGCAAAGCTGGCAGATCTGCCACCTTTCATCTCCCCACCTTGATCTCTGTTGGGTTCCTTGCTGGCTTTTGTGCTAGCTGGGTAATTAGGCACACGAGCGGTTGAGGCAGAAATGGTTAACTCCCCGAGCAATATGATGTCGAGTCAGTGGTACTGAGTTGTTCCGTAGGAGTTTAAAAAATTAATTTTGTTGTTAAATGTCATCTTCTGGCTTGTGATCACCTACAGTGTAGGTCAGATGTTCTCTGATAAATTTGAAGGAAATCGAATAAGGGATCCTGAATGCCGAGATCTGTGAAACTGAAGTCAGTTGAAGTCTAATGTTGATGTTTCTAGAGCCACAAAGAGGTGTGAGGGGGAAAAAGGAAGAGATGAAATCTGCGTTATTCATCGTGCAGAGACGTGGTGCTCAAACCCAGCACCTTCCCAAGTCGGGAGAATTGCTCTTCCCTTCTCCCCTGCAGCGAAAGCCAGGAGAACGTAAACTGGTGCTTGTCTGGAGTTTGTCTGCTGAAAGGCTTGTGGGATGGTTCTGCAGGGCCCTCACAGCCGCATCTATAAGGGTCTTGTAGGGACTTAGGACAGGAAGAACTTTGTGGGACTGGGAATGGTGAGGTTTGGAGACCTCCGCGAACCTTCCCTTGCTGAATCCACTTCTATGGGGTTTGGTGTAGAGAAGAGCTACGATGAGACTTAGTTTTTGCAAGGTTTTTCTTTCCTTGTTTATTAACTGCCAGCGCCGTTTATAGCAATCGTAGAACCACTCCTACATGTACTTCTTTTGAAGTGCACAGTTGTACCTAAGCTCAGTCCTGCGCAGATTTTTGAGCAATCGATGTCACTGCAGCAGCCAAATTCTTGGGACGCTTATTCAGATGTCAGAGCTGGAAGTGCCTGTGAAGAACACAGAATCGCAGAAACAGCTTAGTATTTATTCTTGCTTTTCAACCCTTTGGAACCTGGGGATGCTGGCTTGGTTTCAAATTAAAGTAACCATCCCGTCTTGTCAAGTCTAGCTCTACAAACGCTGTCTGCCTGCGAGATAAAACTAGGAGGGCGAGATACAAAGCCTTCTTCCAGAGGTTGTCCAAGGAATAGCACAGAGAGGGAAATGTTGACTTATTGATGGGAGACAGTCTCGGGGGAAGCGAATATTCAAACGCATTAGGATTTCTGCCTCAGCAGTGTTTCCTGCAATGTTCCTTTTTCATTACAGTGCCTTTTTACACCCTGGATGGAGCTTTCTGCTGCACAGCCTTGTTTTCATCTCCCTTTTCTTTCTTTTTTTTTTTNTTCCAGTTTGAGCGGCACGACCCGGTGGAGGGGCGGATCACGGAGCGGCAGTTTGGCAGCATGTTGCTGGCCTACAGCGGGGTGCAGTCCAAGAAGCTCACCGTCATGCTGAAGCAGCTCAAGAAGCACTTCCAAGATGGAGAGGTCAGTGGCATCAGTGGCAAATTTGGGAAGTTGTGGGTGCGGGGCAGCCGTCCTGCACTGTGCTGAGAAATGAGTAAACAATCTCCATGTTCTTAAGAAAGGCACCCGCACGTGTTAAGCAGTGCAGGGAGACACGCTGACTTTGCAGATGATAAATACTTTGCCAGCAGCAGGGAGATGGAAGAGGTGGGAGTGCCGTGGTCAGTGTCCAGATCGGGGTGTAAACTTGTCCCTATTAAAATGAATGCTGTAATTTTCAACATTTAAGTTCACTGAACGGCGGTGCCCTGCGTCTGGAGCCAGAATAAACATTGAAGATGTGTTCCTAGTTACTGGCTCGACCTTGGATTAATTAGCTGCTACGTCTGGGCAGTTTATTATTTAGTTATGAGCTTATGTGAAAAATTATTTGAATTATGATTTAGAGAAGAGTAAGGTTGCAGATCCTACATTTGTTAATTTAGTGAGAAACCTTGGAATATATCTGTACCAAAAGGACGTGCTTTATCAGGTAAGGCAAGTATGGGCTGCTAAATTACTTCAGTATTAGAATTTCACATCTGCTTCTATAAAGATGGATTGTTCTTTTATTAACTAGGTTATAAACAAGTGATTTGGCCAAATGAGAATGGATGGAAAGTCTTTGGCTGCGTATTGGATCGGTCTGAGTGTTTTAGAGCCACTTTTCCCTAACATCAGAACTAGCGTTTGTTTCTTAACTTGTTTCAATGCAAACTGCGTTATAAAACACAAGCGTTGGCCAGGGTCTAGTCCTTTTTTGTCCCTTTTTGGTGCCTTAAATGGACTCTTGTGATGTGTAGAACTCCACAGTTCATATAAAGCCACTCCAGTGACTTTTTTTTCCCCCACCTATTTTCTCCCTCTTTCGCTGGTGCTGAAGGACAATTTGGGCACACTGAAGTAACAGGACACGTAGACTAATAGTTCTGTCTTAACTGCAGATAACGTTTAAATTAGTTAAATTTAGTTAAAAACTCTAGGAAACTGTAAGTGCGCCAAAGGACCGTGCTTGGAGTTGCGTTCCTGCCAGAGGAGCCATGGTACCTTCTTCTCGTGGTCTTGGGGTCCCCGAAAGAGTGGGGTTTTTCTGCAGATTCCTTAATGTTTTGTAGAAAACTGTTATCAATAGGTGGTGTCAACATGTCATCGGAGCTGAGATACGCTGCATATTTTTTTGGAAGTCTCGCTCCTTAGGCTCTTTGTCACCAGCTTAAATAAGACCATTGATGTTGCCAAGGTTGTGTCTGTTTATGTGGTCTTTGAGTGAGACGCTGCAGATTTTGCTTTTTCAGTACCTCTGCTCCCCTTGAATTTTAACAGGAATCATTTGATTTTGTATGGAAAAAATACTTAAGTGATTTGTGTCTGACAGAAGAATATCAGCTCTGTTGTTAACATTCCTGAAATGTTGATTCTTTCCCTGTGATTTGTGGGGTTTTTATAATACACATATATAGACACACACAGATACACATATATATTACTGAACAGTAGTTGGGTGTATGACAAATTAGGCAGAGTTATTTTTGAAGATTTCTTACAGCAGATGATTTCTTCCTTTCATGTGTAAGCCAAGACCCTGACATCTGTGACAGAGGAAGAACTTTTTGTTTTTACCTTGCTCTTCATGCCCAAATCAGCCAGATTGTGTTTCTGTTTGGAGATAACAGCATTCAGAGCAAGTCTTTTTCTTTCTTTATTCCGAGGACTTTCAAGAAGAGAAATTGGGGAATAAGACCAAAAAAAAAAAAAAAAAGACATTTGCAAGAAACTGAATTGGTGGAAAACACACGATTCTTTGGACCAGGGGGATGGAACACCCAAAATGCTAAAACAAGATGGCCTCTCTGTTAACAAATACAAGATATTTAATGGTTTAAGGAGATGTAAAGGATGTGGGAAGTGCCAGCCACTTTGCACTGGAAGCACATATGCTTTTTTGGCAGCCAGGGCAGCTCAAAGTCAACGCTTGTGTAGAGCTGGAGAAATCAGGCACTGAAGTCCTCTGCTCCAGCAGGTTTTAGCTCACAAGAGAATCCAGCCTGGTGCCTAACTCTGCATTATCTTTTATACAAGGGAATATTTTCTTGAAAGTTTGTGTTTTGGTTTTTTTTTCCCCCCAGGGATATTTTAGAAGACTCTATCCCTTGTGGATTTGTGTGCAGCGCTTTGTATCTAAATACACTTATGTACTCTTATGGATCACCCCGGTGCAGCTGTCAGTGTTTTTATGTATCTTAAATTTCCCAATCTCTTTAGAAATAGGACAACCGTGACCAGAATCACACTAACCGCCTTTTGAGCTTTCTGGATAACTTATTCAGGGATGCACTAGCAAAATTTTCTTTGTAAATGAACGGAGCATGAAGCCAGAGAGCGTTCTCCCACTTGAAGCTGCAGAAGCTCGACGCTGGTGTTGCTTCTTCCTCTGCGTTTGTAACCCAGACATCTGCAGAGCGAGCAGCTGCTTTGGTTGGGCTCTGCTTTACCTCCCATCCGATAAAAAGAGAGCAGAGCCAGGGCTGTCCGCTGCTCTCCCTCTGGCTCCCAGACCTCAAAGAGACCTTAAAGCCACCCAGCCACTTCATTTATCCTGCAATACTTTCCAGTCACTGAACACCTTGTAAGTCAGAGCGTTTTATGATGCAAACATGTTTTACAGGAAGAATTTTTCTCCAGATCCCTTCTTTTCATGCTTCACTAGCCTACTTTTATAGCAGCACTGTATCATTGTGTGCCCAGTTTACTAACCTGCTGTAACTCCCCTCTACGCCGAAAGCAGTAGGGGCTTTGACTTGCTATTGCTTTCCAAAGAAAGTGGGAGTAAAATAATTTTAATAGTGTGATGCTGGGAGGGGAAAGGCAGTAATTGTACCAAACCTACCTGGCGAGCTTTACCTTGGAAATGGAATTTACCTTGTGAGTGTTTTCTTGCGAAATCTGCCAAATATCATCTTCGTTGTCTGATGCAATTACCTTTTCTGCACAAGGCAACCCTGGCAGCCTCAAATGTTAAAGCTCTGGTTTTAATCTAACCTTTAGCCATTTTCTAACATCGTTATTCTGCATTCCTGCTTTTGGGAATGCATGTTTTCCTGTAGTAATTGATAATCTACTTTCATTTTTATTTTTCTTGAGGGGGGAAAAAATCCCATCTTAGCCTGGATACGTGAACTCCTCTGCATATTCAGTGGAGCTGCCACACTCTACTTTGTTTAAAATTGCTTAGGGTCCTCCCCCTCAAGTTACACTTATACAGCTGCTTTTCTCCTCCTAAAAAGGACTTGAGTCATTGGTAGTATTTACAAGCAAGGTATTCGGTTTATGTCTCCCTAACAGCTAGAAAACCAAGCTGACTCTTTGGTAACTAGTGATTGAGGTCATCTTCTATGCGTGCTTTGGGGGATGTGTAGCTTTTTTTTTTTTTCTGTTAGGGTGGGAACGAGATGTAATTCTTCCCGGCTGAAACCCAGGTGGAAAGCCCCACTTCTTTGCAGAAGGTTTTTGAGCTGTGGCGAGATGCGTGTTGCAAGCAGATAAGCGTTTTTGGGAGTCTGCCTGCCGATGTCTCGCTAGTGATACTTAAATGATGAGAGGACTCAGGCGTATGAAACAACAGCTAGCTCTACAAATGCCATGAAAGAAGTGATCTTCCAGATCCCTTGATTGCTACCCTCGTGGTCTCCTGATAGGCAATTTCTTGTACTTCCAAATTAACATAAGCCTCTGTTACATAGCGGAAACATCTATTGGTCTTTCAGTGGAGACACGAATAACTTTACGAAGAGCCGAGCAGCGTTGTCAAAACACATTGACAGGCAATAGATAAACTCCCATACTCAGAATTCTGACTGATGATGGTGATCACTCATCTGTCGACTTGTCGGTGCAAGCCTGAGGCTGTCCCAGTCTCTGATTTCATTTTTACTTTGGTAGCTGGAAAGGAGTTAAGGCTGATGCCAGCCTCAGTTGTAGGATTCATCAATAAAATACTAAATTTCATAATACTGATGGCATTTTTGCTACAGAGATTCAGTGTCTCTGTCCACATGAAAGCCCAGATTGGTGGGATACCTCCGTGCGTCATTGGTTTTGCTTTTTCAGCTGGTGGAAGCACAAGAAGTTTATGTAAGTAAGCACGTAAACCGTTCCTGTTACCTGCTGAAGCAATAGCAACTGCAGTGTTGGTACTAAATAAGGAGGCGTTTTGCACAGACAGCAATGCGGTTTGGCCTTGACATCTGCCATTTCCTGGTGGGAAATTACAGGAAAATGCAGAGTTGGAGCTCTTTGCTTAGACTAGCTGCTGGGATGCCTTGTGGCCACTACTGCAAACCCCACGTATCCCAAAGAGCGTAGGTAAACCACAGCACAGTGTCCTTTGTTGGCCTGAAAGTGGCTGCACACCTCCTGGTTCTTGCAGGCTTTCCGTATTTTTAGTGTTCTGCTCCCAGGCAGGAGCATGTCAATCAGGAAATGCATAGCAGGGAGGCGTCCAGGTGGGCGTCTGAATTGCAAAGATCTTTTCTCCTCTAGATCGGTTGTACAAAACAGAGGAATCTTTGCAGCACTTCCTGTGGAAGTACCCAATATATTTGATTTTTTTGCTAGGACTATATTTTATTTAATTCTGCCATACATCTTTCGGCACGCCACTTGGGAAGTGGAGCGGGCATAAATTTAAAGAAAGCTCCCTGCACATTAACTGGGGAGGTATTTTTTTTTTCTGATCTGTTGTCCATGGGTGCATTTTGCTATCTCATCCTTTTTTGGACTGGATCCATGAACCTGGGGCTGACAAAGCCTGCTGTTGCACGTGTTGGTGTGCACGCTGTGCAATGTACATCAGTGGTGCGTTGCCACATACTCGGTTACGGCGAAGATAGGAAAAAGCTGCAAATTTTCTGTCCTACTTCTGCTTACAATTCTAGAGACACCAGGTCTGTATGAGATCGTAAAAAAAAAAAATGTGCTTTTCCTTTCAAATAAAAAAATAGGTGGCTGCTTTCCTGATGAGAAGTTGTTGGGAAGAGTTTAAGCAGGGTTACAACGGGTCATATAAATTTATATTTGACAGTACCTGCTGAACGTATGCTCTTCCATCCAGACCATGAAACCGTGCCCTGTTACCCAGCTGGGATTTTTAGTATCTTGCTGTATCAGCTTGTCGTGCTAGACAGCGGAGGAGGAGTCTGAACCTAAACTCCTCTCGACAAGCTGATTTATCTCTTCCAGAGAGGAAGGCTGAGTGGTTATTACTGCGGTGATGATTTACCTCCTCTGTTGGCTCCAAGCCGTGGCTATGGTGAGGGAGTTCGAAGGCTGCAGCTCTTGTCCCAGCACGGATGCAGTCGTGCTGGTGCTAAATGGGTGGATAAAATGGGGTGTTTTGTCGTGTGGTGTAAGCGGGTGGGGGTCCTGGACCTGCACTTGTCAGCAGCTGCTGTCCTGGTGGGCTCCTTGCTGGTCGGATCAGTGCAGAGAGGAGCATGTCACTTGTGCCCTATGTGTGGTGTGGTTTGCAGTGTCACCTTCTGCGATGCTGGGTAACACGTGGATCGCCCCAGGGATCCCTGACTCTCTTGGGAGAAGACCGTGCAGCACTTGAGCTATTTCATTGCAAGTGTGCAGGCTTGAAAAAAAAAATTATAAACGAACTTGCTTGCAGTGGTCTACTGCATTCCAGCCCCAGGTTCATGGTGCGTCCGCTCCTCTGGGCAAGAGCTGGCTGCAGAGCAAGGGCCAGAGAAATGCTTTTTGGTCTCTGCCACCCCTGACCGTGCGTGGGGAGGTCCCTTCCTCTCGCTCAACTAGTGGGGCTGGGAGAGGAGCAGAGGTTGTTAACAAAAGTACAGGACGCAATCCATATCTGCAGGTGCCGAGGTCTTGAGTGTGCAGATGAGTTCCCCTCTGGCTACAGCTTCGTGTCTTTGAGTCACTTTGCTGTTTGTAATCCAGGTAGTGTGACAATCTCCTTTTTCCCGTCATCTTAAAACTGTCTTTTCTCTGTCCTAGGGTCTGACGTTTGAGGAGGTGGAGAGCTTCTTCACTTTTCTGAAGAACATAAATGACGTGGACACAGCTTTGAGCTTCTACCACATGGCTGGAGCTTCGCTTGATAAAGGTATTAAAATTTGCAAGATGGACAGGCGCTGAAAGCTTGAGGGAGTGCGACTCATGCCGTGTCTTTGGAGCTGGGAAGATGTCAAATGAGCTGAGGCTGACAGGTTAAAAATGTACTGAAATCGCAGGTCCTCTCTGTAATGAGAGGTCTGACTTGCTACGTCCGTGGATAAAGAGTGATTTAAGGTTTTACACTTCCCCAGGTATAGAGGGAGGGAAAAAAAGGCTGAAACGTACAGCCTGAACAGATAAGGAAGCAGTGATTTCATAGTGACTGATTAGCAAGGGGTGATATCATGGTGGTATCTTCAGCAGGATCATTCAGGCCTGATGCGTGCAGAGGCAAGATGACCGAGTGAGTATATCACAGGCTGTGGGGCCAGAGCACAGGCACACCAGTGTTTCTTCTTCATCCCTGTCTTCTGCAGAGAGGTTTTTTTACTCCTCTTACAACTTGAAAAATTACTGTTGGTGAAGACAAGTGGTATTATGAGAAGTATTCTTGCAGACTATCTTCTGTAGAGGTCTCCGTGATTGGTGCGGCAGAGGCACTAACCAGCAGTGGAGCTGGTAGTAGGAACGTTTCAACCCTTGTTTTGTTGCGGCTTTGCTTAAAAATGAGAGGCTTTGCTAAGAAATAAGAGCCGTGTGGCCAGACGCTGCGTTTCTGAACTGAAATCCAAGTAATGGCGGGGGGGAGTACTGGAACCCCCCTGGTGCCCCAGGCTGAGCGTTAAAGTCTGTCCAAAGGAGGGTGTCTTCAGATAACCCACACTCCAAAGGTTGCGCGTGGCCAGAGGAGCTGCCTGAATAAACCTCAGAGCTGGTGTTTCCTGGGAAGCTTGGTAATAGTGTGGTTTATTGATCAGACCAATCCATATCCTTCTCCACCTCATTGTGTTTTTCTTTCCCTGAGCCTAATCCGTATCAGGTAAGTTCTCAGATCTGACACACTCATTTTGTTTAATTTTTTTTTAAAGAAAAAAATACCATGCGTTTCAAAAAAAAAAAAAGTCCAACTCTTTGTTGCCAGGATCTGTCACAAGTGTGTGCTCTTCTTCTCTGATCTTTTTTTAAGAGTAGCTTTTTTTAAAAAAAACCCACTCAAACTGGAAATGTTAAAAAAAAAAAAAAAACCACCACACCAAAAAAAACCTGATGGCAAACTCATTAAAAGTTTTTTAGGCTTCATGGAAACTCTTTTCTACTAGAAAGTCTAAGCTGATGTATTTAGGGAGCTGCAAAATTAAATGTTTCAGAAGCAAGCTATTCTTCCAACCAGTGCTGTTGTGGGAGCATTAAGATATTAATGGTTTTTTGGGCAGTGAAGTTACAAAGGGAGTTGAATGTGTCACATCTTTTCTTGCGTGTGTCAACAGCCCTCCTCGTCTTTGAGTTTTTGGGGGAAATCATCTGTACTCTTTGTTTTAGGTCATCGCTATCTTAAGACTTAAATGAACCTGATAGGTTTTTCTTTCATTTAAAAGTAAAATGGAGCAGGAAATACCATATATGAAATACGGATGCGCTGCTGCTGCGTAGACCCCTTTCGGCAGCATCCCAGAAGGGGGTAATAGCCCAGCAAATCCAATTTACTCAGTGTCTACAGTAAATTAGGAATTGCACAGTCGTGGAATAAGTATTTGCGGAGTACTTAGGTCCATGCGCAGTTGGTAAATCAGTGTGATTGCCTTTTAATTATGTGCAATTAATGAGCTTGTGCTGGAGCCACAGCCACTGAGCTGGGAGTCCTTTGGTTTGGAGTAAGAAACCTCCGGGGGGGGTTGGTGGGTGGCGTGCAGGGCATGGCTGTCGGGAGAGATTTCCTCGGGCTGGGGTGGAAGAGGAGGGTTATCCTGCAAATCCCCTCTTCGCGTGCGTCTGGTAGCTGACAGGAATCACCCCTCGCATCCTTCCATGCTGCTCAACCTGGAGATGCTCCAGCATTTCTGGCAGCAGGTGTGAAGAGAGCCCTTTTGCTGTGGTCGTAGCGAAGGTGCACAGCAAGGCACAGCGATACCCCTGGGTTCTGCAGCAGGGGTCTGTGTGCTCCCGTGTCTAATTTGTCTGTGTGCTACCCGTTTCCTTATGCGTCTGCTCCGAGTCTGGATACTGCATCTACAAATCAAATAAGCCATAAATGGGGTGTACTCTTCCAAAAGTCAAGCTTTCACAAGGTTGCACAAGGTTGCTTATTAAAACCCAACGAATGTAAAAATTACTCATCATATGGGGGGGG